>CM077239.1:11272916-11720416 GCA_039654775.1 Spinibarbus caldwelli | reverse complement strand
ACTGTATTACGCATGCCAGGACAATAGTAGGTGATGTTACTTTGTAAAGAAAAACATTACGCAAACACATAATACGCATGCACATGACCACCGTTTTGACAAATTGCTGTTTTGTAGTTTACACAAGATGGTATTACTTTCAAAAACTTGCAGTTTGAAAACCATTTGGGTTTTTAGGCCCCCAAAATGCCATTTTTAGTTGAAAACGGTGTTGTGTAATGCCCCCTCATTCAATTAGTTGTTCCATTCAGTTAGTGTTAGATGCCATTTCTTTGTAGCTATTTGTGAAATTTAATAATTTTCTGAGAGAAAATTAGTTTAATAGTAAATCCTACACTAAAATTTGCAGTGAGTAAGACTTGGGTAGCTGTTCAAATGAACATATTCAAATTTGTTGAAGAGAGCACCCCAGCCACCCCAGCAAAGCAATATCGGCTCAACCAATCACATGAGTTTGTTTATCTGACCAGTGGAAGACATGAGTTTTGGCAATTTCCCTTTAAGACAGCAGTGCCACAGAAATTACACACTCACTTCAACACCTTAAATTGGATCCAACATTACATTATATTGTCAATGTGAATCTCATCTTTAGTTGGAGAGCTCTCTCCAAGGGCTTCATTCAGTTACGCTAATTCATCTATCACAGGACAGGCAAGTAGCCCCACACTCTGACAGAAACCAATGAGCTCTAATCGTGACCAGACACCCCTGTTAGAGCATGAAGCACTCCACACTCACTTTTGCTACTCAGTGTGCAGTTGTCAGCAACTGAGGCACTTCCAGGACAGCAAAGAGCACATCTTTCATCCAGCCCCAGGCCTCAAAATAAACCCTTCTTAAACAGAACTACATGAATGAAAGTATTAACTAAAAAAGCGAAAGAGCGTATTTAAAAAACTGAAATGGAAAAAATGTATGAGTCTGTACTTGTAATTACATAACCTTTGGGAGGAGATACATTTTTTCAGCTGTATTTTCTAGAAATAGTAAGTGCGCTCATACTTGGAGTTTGGTATAAGGTTGCTCTACCGGGGAGTGGTGTTAATGAGAGGAAAGTAAACATATGGAGAGACCTCTAGGTTCTTCTATGGGAAAGTACAGACGTAGTAGTGCCACTTTTCTGAGCGCATGGAAAACACTTCAGCCAAGTAGAGAAGAGAGACACATCGTGTCCTTCACTACAGGACCTGAGGGGGGAGAGGTTGGAAAGAGAGATGAGAAGGAAGTGGGAAGTACAAGGGGAAAAAGAGACAAAGTGACCTAACATGAACCAAACGTGGATGATATACAAGGCACCACAGCTTATTTCTGTGTCTATTTGTTTAACATTTCTACTATCTTTGTAAGCGCTGTGTATGGAAAAAGAAGTGCAGAGCTGCGGAAATGTTATGTTGCTGAGTAAATGAACAGTAGATGTTAATTTAGGAAGACGTGTGGTATACAAGAGCCCCTTGTTAAGTATATTAGCTTTTAAAGGTGAGGGTTTTTCCATATCTATTCAAGGTTTTCCCATATTTATAACCAGCCAGATCAGGAGAGAATATCAAATGAAATCTGTCATGTGCTCGGCAGACCAGCAGGGTCTGTTCAGGGTAAGTCCTTATTGTAAGAACATGATTCCACTGCCAGACATGGCCCCAAACAGAGCCGCACATCTGGGGTATCAGCTGGCCAGCGGCCCCCTAAAACTCTCGCCCGCTTCCCCTTCATGCTCAGTCAGTTGTAATGCCTTTGGATCTATAGCTCACATCAGAGGTCGGTGCATTGACTGATGGCTACTATCCATATCAAAGGAAGGTTAAAGCTCTGCCTGGCCAAAAACACACCGGCACTCAATCAAACGGAACTTACACTTGGGCTGGTTTATAGTGTAGCTTTACTTCTAGAACCTATAATGTTACAAAAAAATTTTTTGTCATGACATCAAAATTGAGCATATTTACTTTCTAAACGCATGTTTCTGGTCTTATTGCAAATGATACATCAGTGAACATAATTCCCCAAAAATTGTTCATCTTCTTATTGATCCGATTATAAAGCAACTTTTCTTTTGCCATTGAAAATTAGTACTGTCAGGATTTACTAAAGATGCGTAGTGAAGAATTAGTGCTGAAAAGGTGTGGACACAGCTATTTTAGCGCCTGACCTTATTGAATATGCATTTGTAGGAGTTTCCCTTTCAGAAGCAAAATTTATGGGAGGAGAGTATTAAAATGAATCACGCGACGTGATTTACAAATGTTTACGCACGTCAGATTACTGGTATTTGCGCCATTATTTAACGCCTAAAAAAGCATGTCTTTCAGCAGGCGCTAATTTGCGCTGCTCTTGGTAGATTGTGCTGGTCATTATGGAAATGATCTGGCTGTGTCTGTGTTCTTTAATGTGCACATTGTAAATCACACGCAGAATATTCCCCTCCCATCGGCACTTTTATGGAATTGCGCTCTAGCGCTAATTTACCCTGTTTAGTAAATCTGGCCCAAAATTGGATAATGTTTGTCAGTCAATTAATGCATTATAATGACAGTTCATCAAAAAACTAAAACTGTCATCATTTACTCACCCTCAAGTTGTTCCAAACCTGTATGAGTTTGTTTCTTCTGTTGAACACACACAAAAAAAAGATATTTTGAAGAATGTTGGGGTCCAGACAGTTGCTGAATTCCACAGTTTGGAAGAAAAAAATACGTTGGAAGTCAATGTCTACCGTCAACTTTTTTCATTTTTTTGTGATTTCATTTTCATTTTGGGTAAAATATTTGGGTAAACACTTAAATCCAAAGTTCTCTCATGAAACTCTAGATGGCACAGTCCGATAGGTCTAACTCAATCTGACAATGAAATCATCACATGGCGTGAGTTGATTTGTTCTTTTTGTATCAGCAGCCAATGAGCCTGCTGCTCAACATTCAAAAACTCAGCTAGTGCTTGCTGTAGCAGTTGCAGCGCGCTTCAGAAGCCCTTCACCTTCCCCAGCTCCACCTGTATACTGTATATCTGCTACAGGGTGATTCATGTATGGTAAATAGGGGGTTATTCATATATGTTATATGTGCAGCAGCAGTGTTCTTACAGCAAGTTGTGGATGTATTGGCAGTAGCAAGTCTTGGTACTTGCTCTGCCGCAGCAGCAGCGTAGCAGATCTATTCCACCAAGACCAAACACATTAACATTGTCATGTACATTACCATGCCAAACCCTCTGAGAGTTGTCATGATAGAATTAACGTCAAGGGCCAGATTTACTAAACAGGGCAAATTAGCATTAGAGCGCAATTCCATGAAAGCGTCGATGGGAGGGGAAAATTCTGCATGTGATTTACCGACAATGCGCACATTAAAGAACACAGGCGCAGCCAGATCATTTCCATAATGACCAGCACAATCTACCAAGAGCAGTGCAAATCAGCGCCTGCTTTAAGACATGCTTTTTTGGGTGTTAAATAATGGCGCAAATACCAGTAATCTGACGAGCACAAACGTTAGTTAATCATGTTGCGTGATTCATTTTAATACTCTCCTTCCATAAATTTTGCGTCTGAAAGAGAAACTTCTACAAATGCATATTCAATAAACTCAGGCACGAAAATAACTCTGTCCATTTTCAGCGCTAATTCTTCACTGCACGTCTTTAGTAAATCCTGGCAGTACTATTTTAATGCCAAAAGATGGTTTGCGCTGACGCAAGCTGTTAGTAAATCTGGTCCTAAGTATTGTGACCTTAATGTAAAGTGTTGCCAATATCCTGTTTCACTCTGAAATACATAATATTTCAAATTTAAAATGGGTTGTGAATGGCAATGGAAACACATACGTTGATTGAAGGCAACACAGATGATCTTTTGTAATCATCTGTCCTCACTGGTCCCACTATTTGGCCATTTGGAATGGCAGAATGGCTTCATTGAGCCTGTGCACTTTAGATGTTCAAGATTTCAATTGGAAAGCACTTCAAAGCAGACTTGCTGTTAGCGTCATACATCATCACTGTCCTCCATCAATGTTTTTTTCAGAACTGATGAAAATATTTCATCTACAACGTTTAAAGTGAGAAGCACCTTGAGCGATGGATTCGGCATACATTTTCTACGCTATCGTGGTGTTTATGAGGATATCTGTCGACACGTCAGCCATATTCCATAGGCTACATTCAGGGTGATGAAATCTATCTTCTTTGTGTGCTACTCAACAGGTTTTTAGTCTCTTAATAAACATTAGTGGTATGAATATATTGAATTCTAATTTCTTGTCTTTTACAGGTATACAATGCAAAAAAATGAAAAAAGTGAGTGACGAATGATCAACCAACATGCCTTAAGCAGTGACAAAAATGATGAGGAAATCTTAGCACTTAAAATCAAAATTAAAACTTCTCTTACAGTCCATTAAAATACATAATTGTCTCTTGTACGTAAAACAAAATAAAGTTTTTTTTTTTTTTTTTAATGAGTTTACATCACATATACATCAGTTTGGTTCCCTGTTTAGTTCAAATGTGAATTCAATTAATCCTATTCATTATTTGATTCAGTAAAGGAGTCAGTTATGAACTCAGCAATGGCTCTGGACGATTTATTGACTAGATTAGTCAAACAATTGTGAATCTTTTTGAATGATTCATTAAAAAACTGCTTTAACAATAATCTAAATAGGTCCACCCCCTACTATATAGTAGACAAAACATACCAGAAGGACCTACTTCCAGTTAGATACTAAAATGCACATCCAATGGACACTTTACCATCCCATGATGCCATAGGAGAGGAGTTGTGAATGTCAGTGACACCTTATGCTGGTAGGTCATAGGATAATAACAACTAACTATATTCATACTTTTTAACAGTAAAAAAGGATGTACTTATTCTAAAGAACCTACTCAATTTTGGATACTGCCATTGTTCATTTATATTTGACAAAACCGTCTTTGGATGCACGCAAAATGTTCCCAATAATTTATTTTATAGCATTTTAGTTGCAGTCTGTATCAATTACATACTACAATGTGAAACTTTTGAAAGGTGGAAATTAAGGTGCTGGGAAAGGAAGCTTTAACAAAACAACAAAAAAGTGGTTTGAATTGAACTTTGAATGGAAATTTGACTTCAGAGAGCAAACAGCAAATACAGCTCTTTGCTCTTTTTCTTAGAACCATGTTGAAATACAGCTGACGTAACATGAGATTGTATATTTTAATTACAGACAATAAATAATACAATGGAGGCAGCTACTCCGAACATGTTTTTGGGAGGAAGGTAAACCTTTTATTCAGTTCCTCACCACACAGATGCCGCACACCCCGAGGAGCTTTGAAGAAGTGGAGACGTTGCTTTCATTCCCTTTTGTGTCTGTAGTACACAAAAACTTCCCATGTCATATACCGAGTTTTGTTTAGCGGTTGAGCAATGTACATAATACAAAACACATCCTCAGGCAACGCCTGGCAGATGAACAGCCTTTTAGTTTTTTTAACTACACAGGTCTCATTTAATCAGTCGTACTGAAGTATGCTTTTCATCTCTAATATGCAAGGGCACAGTTTAACTGCTGTAAAAACCCTCCTCTCTTCATCCAAATGCCTTCGGGAGAGTAGAGCTATTTTCATGCTGTTAGAAGTCATGATCCTGTAAATAACAAAGTGCTAGGGTGGTTTAAGAAAAAGGAGACCTTTGTTACCCGTCTCTTGTCTGCCCCGACAAAGTGAAATTAAGTTATTCAGTTTCAAACCTGTGCCTGAACCAGACAGAGAGAAAAATCTCTTTTGTGCTCCACAGATGAACCTCTCTCCATCCCAGTCTCTTTTTTTTTCCTCGCATCTCCCTTTCACGCCGAACAAGGGTTGACATGCTCTTGTCGTCCCTGGCTGGTTCTAGAAAGATCCAACAAAAGCCCCCTTGTTCCTAACTTACTCCTGTCAGACAGTGCACTTTGATATTAAAAACTCTGGAGCAAGGGAGGGAGAGTGGGGAGTGACGGAGGGAGTGAAAAGATGAAAAGGATGAAAACAAACTCCTACTGTCTCCTAAGCTGGTGTCTGTAGGTGTAACCCCATAATGGACTCACAAATATTTGTCCAGTCAAAACAAAATAAAAATGGCTCTTTGACATTTTATAAAGTGGGCTTAGTCAGCTGAGATCTATGTGTCCCTCTGCTCCATCTAATCATAGCAAACACCTTCTGAAACCTGCAACATTGATGCCATTGACACTTACAGTACCCGCCGGGAACTTCATCGGGTATCGCACACTGACATCTAAACGGTCGGCACCAAAATTCTTCTAATGCTGTAGCTGTGTAAATGAGGTGGCAGAAAATTCATTGGAATACAAAGATGCTAAGGCTAAATATAGTACCATCCAGTGTGCCATTCATAGGGATGTAACTCATCCTATCCAGTATGCGTCTAAATGGATAGTTCATCAAAAAAAATAAAAAAATAAATAAAATAAATCTGTCTACTCACCCTCACGTCGTTCCAAAACTGTATAACTGTCTTTATTCTGAACACAAAAGATGATATTCTGAAAAATGTCTTTGTATAAATGGGGTCCAATGTTCTTCAAAATATAACAGGTTTAAAATAACATGAGGGCGAGTAAATGACAGAATTTATATTTTTGGTTAAACTATCTCTTTAATGGCCATTTAAGAACCACCGTTCACACAGGACATGTTCTTGTGTTCAAGAAACAGCTAGTACAGTACAGAGGAATGGAACAAAAAGCAGGTGTCTTGAGAAACACTTCAAAGGGACTAATTATACAGTGCTGTTTTTTTAAAGGGGTCATATAATATGATTTCACCTTTTTAACTTTTGCTAGTGTGTAATGTAGCTGTGTGAGCATAAACAACATCTGCAAAGTTACAAAGCTCAAAGTTCAATGCAAAGGGTGAAATTGTCTTTTACAGAATTAGCATAGCATCGCCTACAGCAAATGGATGGTAAGGGACTAGAACAAAATACTTCCGGGTTACTGACATCATAAACCCAGATAACCCCCGCCCCGGGAACATGCAAAGAAGGGGGCGAGGCTATGCTCCGGTGCTTTAGAGAAGAGGAAGTAAACGTCTCCGGTTACTATCGTAACCTCAGTTCCCTGAGAGCGGGAACAAGACATCACGGAGACATTTTTCCGTTATGGGAACGATATTCAATCCCGCCGTGAGAGAGGCTACGAGCAGCCTGTACAAGTTACACACTCAGCGAAGATAGAACACACACACAATTCTCATAACCAATAGCGACGCTTGTTAGGCGGGCTCGCAGCTGATAGGTGGAGATAAGTCAAGTCAAGTCACCTTTATTTATATAGCGCTTTTAACAATACAGATTGTGTCAAAGCACTTAACAGTATCAAATTGGAGGATAGAGTGTCAGTAATGTATAATAATAAACAATCAATTTTCAGTTAAAGGCATTTCATTATTGAATTCAGAGATGTCATTGTCTAGCTCAGTTTAGTTTAAATAGTATCTATGAAATCAAACTGATGATAATCGTTAGAAATTAAGTGTCCCCAACTAATCAAGTCCGAGGCGACAGCGGCAAGGAACCAAAACTCCCTCTGTGACAGAATGGAGAAAAAAACCTTGGGAGAAACCAGGCTCAGTCGGGGGGCCAGTTCTCCTCTGGCCAGGATATTATTATTTATTTTTTTACTTATTGTTTTAATTAAATTTTAAAATGTATAAATGTATTATATTTCTATTTTTATATTGTTGCAATTTCTAACAATAATAGTATTATGTAGTTAGGTAATTTATAATATTTTCAGTTATTTTTTATTACAGTTAGTTTTATTTTTAGTTTTATTGTATTTAAGTCGAGGTCTTCACTGGGGATATGTCCCCGGGGCTCATCCAGGTGTCCGGCCTCGGCCGACGATCAGGGTCGCAGACATCATCTCCCGGCGCCGATCCACATTTCTGATCCGGACATGGACTAAGAAACAGAATAAGAAAGAAACAGACAAATATTAGCATAGATGCCATTCTTCTTACGATGTAACGAGTACATCATGTGTTATGAGGAGTGTTCCCGGTTCGGTTGATCTAATTAATGCAGCCTAACAATCCTTTAACAGATTTGAATAATAGAAGTGTATTAGTGTGTTATGTGTAAGCCAGGTTAAAGAAATGTGTCTTTAGTCTAGATTTAAACTGACAGAGTGTGTCTGCCTCCCGAACAGTGTTAGGTAGATTGTTCCAGAGTTTGGGCGCTAAATAGGAAAAGGATCTGCCGCCCGCAGTTGATTTGGATATTCCAGGTATTATCAAATGGCCAGAGTTTTGAGAACGCAGCGGACGTGGAGGACTATAATGTGATAAGAGCTCGCTCGAGTACTGAGGAGCTAAGCCATTCAGGACTTTATAAGTAATTAACAAGATTTTAAAATCTATCCGATGTTTGATAGGGAGCCAGTGCAGTGTTGACAGAACCGGGCTAATATGGTCATACTTCCTAGTTCTAGTAAGGACTCTAGCTGCTGCATTTTGGACCAACTGTAGTTTATTGATCAAGCGTGCAGAACAACCACCCATTACAATAGTCTAACCTTGAGGTCATAAACACATGAATTAGCATTTCTGCATTTGACGTTGAGAGCATAGGTCGCAATTTAGATTTTTTGAGATGGAAAAACGCAGTTTTACAGATACTAGAAACATGGCTTTCAAATGAAAGATTGCTATCAAACAGCACACCTAGGTTCCTAACTGCCAGTGATAAGCCAATGAGCGTCTAAGCCCAGGTATACGAAATTTGCATTTCTGGTCAGTAATAACATATGTTGCGCTGAGAAACAGGGCAGAAGCAACAACAACCACAGTATTGTGAGGGGGCTGCACAGAGATAAGTGTCAAGCAGCAGTATAACACATAACATGATGGTACACCAATCAAATTAGACATTGTATAACAGGGGCTGCACTGAGTACAGGATAGACAACAACAATAGCATATAGGGCTGCGCAGAGTAATTACTGTGCGAGGCAGCATAAACGTGAATCAGTCACTCAATGACAGCACTTGGGAGGCTAAGGACTGAACGTCCAGCTTGTAAAATCTGGCGAGGGTATTCTGAGAAGACCAGCCGGCTGCAAAGCATATATCCTGAATAAACATACCTCTCGACCACGCCCAGGAGGCGGCGATAGCCCTTGTTGAGTGGGCCCTAATGTGTAAAGGGCATTCCAAACCTTGGCTCGTATAAGCAGCCGTGACAGCGTCCACAATCCAGTGGGAAAGCCTCTGCTTTGACACGGCCTGGTCCTTTGCCCAACCACCGTAGCACACGAAAAGCTGATCAGACTGTCAAAAGCTGGCCGAACGGTCAATGTAAATCCTCAAAGCCCTGATGGGGCACACCGTCTGATGGGGCACACACAGTCTGCGCTCTGAAGGGGGTAGACAGTGATTTAGGCACGTAGCCTGGTCTCGGCCGGAGAGTGACGCTGCAGTCACCGGGTCCGAAGCGAATACAGTCGTTGTCCACAGAAAACGCATGTAAATCCCCTATGCGCTTAGCCGAAGCGAGGGCAAGAAGAAGTGCAGTTTGAGAGATAGCTCCTTCATAGCAACAGATGTTAAAAGCTCGAATGGTGGCTGTGAAAGAGCTCTTAACACCACCTCGGGTCCCAGGGCGGAACTGAGGGCGGACGCGGGGGATGGAAACTCCATGCCCCCTTAAGAAATCTCACCACCAGTGCATGCCTACTGATCGATTGCCCGCCCAGGAGGGAGTGAAACGAGGCAATAGCGGCCACACAGACTTACAGTGTTGATGGTAGAAATCCACTATCCAGCCTGTACTGTAGAAAACGCAGAACATCCGGCACGGAGCAAGCAGCCGGGTTGATATGAGCATCGCGGCACCACGAGAAAGCCTGCACCTCCGAGAGCGTGTCGAGCACTCGAGAATGCAGGGTGCTCAGCTCCTCTGATATCCCCAAAGCAGCCACATAAGCAGTGTATCCCCGAACGCTCCATAATTCTGGGTTCGGGTACCACACCGAGCCGCTCACCTGAGATAGCAGATCCTTCCTGATGGGGAACGGCCTGGGTGGCGCCACCAGCAGCCCTGTCAGGTCCGGGAACCAAGGTTGGTTCGGCCAGGAATCGATTCTGCATCGATATATTGTCCCAGCCCTACTGGCTAGTGTGTCCCGTGACTGAGCTAAGATCAGCCAGTCATCCAAATAATTGAGAACGAGCATCCCGCTTGCTCTGAGGGGGCAGAGAGCTGCGTCCATGCACCTCGAGAAAGAGCGCGGGCCAAAGCCAGCTCAAACGGGAGAACAGAGTACTGGTACGCTGTGCCCTCGAAAGCAAATCTCAGAAAGCGTCTGTGATGCGGTGCGTTGCATCTGAATGCGAAAGTACGCGTCCTTTAAATCCACGGACTCAACCAGTCCCTGGGACGAATTTGCGCCAGGATCTGTTTCAGCGTTATCTTCCTGAACAGACACTTGCAGAGCGCTCTGTTGATGAACCTGAGATCTATAATCGGGCGGAGTCCTTCATCTCTCTTGGGCAACACTAAATAGCGGTTGTAAAACCCGCTGTCCAGCTTGCTTGGAGGGACTCGTTCTATCTCTCCTTAGTCGAGCAGGCTGCATACCTCTTGTCTCAGAACCAGGGCATTTCGAGGCAACGTTTGAGACTGTACCATGCTGTTGAAACGGGGTGGTCTACATCTGAATTGATGGGCATACCCACGCTCTATCACACTGAGTAACCAGCGTGAGATTCCCGGAATAGTTTTCCACGTGCTCAGGAACTGACATAGTGGCTTTAGTGGCTTGGTCGTTGGATGCGCCGGCGAGTGCTGCGTGCCCTGTGTGGGCAGTGGCTCTGCACCGCTCTGAGGCAGGGCGAGCGGCGCTGCATTGATTGAGTGAGGGGAAAAGAGCTCTTTTGTGCAAATGTATGCCTTTTTAATGAACACACACACTCATCAAAAACAAATTCGGCACTTGGGGGCTGGGCCGATCGCGCACTCTTCCCTCCTCTCTGGACTGTCAGGACGATGGCTTGGCAGCTGATGGAGGACGGGAGACACGGTTGCCACTCCGCTGGCCGTGGTGTCTCTTTCCTCATAGCTTTGGTGTGCTTTTTAACCGGTGTGGGCGGCATATGCACCTGTCACTACAGACTGCGAATGGCTATACGACCTAGTTGAGCACCACTTCGTAGGGGCGTTAACAACTGAAGTAATAGTCCAGCGAAATCTGGAAGGCTGATAGGATGCGTGCTGGGGCATAGGCGACTCCTTGCCTTCGTGCGCTTTTCCACGCAGGAGCATCAGGTGACTCCTCGCCTTTGCGCGCTTTTGCGCTCCGGGGCATCAGGCGACTGACTCACTGCCACTCTGAGGTGGGGGCCGCTTTACTGCTAGTGAGTGGGTGAGCGACTGAAGCGCTTAATCCTCTGTTCATAGCAGGTCGCCGCACTGAAGGGGGGCTGCATATCGCCTTGAATGAGTGAGAGAGCGGAGTCCTCTACACACGGCAGCCGCTGATGTGGGGCTGGTATCGTGTGAATGAGAGGGTGTCCTCTACACACGGCAGCCACTGAAGTGGGGCTGGTATCGTGTGAATGAGAGGGTGTCCTCTACACACGGCAGCCACTGAAGTGGGGCTGGTATCATGTGAATGAGAAGGCGTCCTCTACACACGGCAGACCGGTGATGTGGGGCTGGTATCGTGTGAATGAGCGAGGAGCCAAAGTAATTGTGCATTGCACACGGCAGAACGCCGCTCTGAGGCGGTGGGCTGCACGCTTAGACAGTGGGCCGTGCGGCATCTGCGGCAACATGAGAACCCTTAGCTCCAGTATTTGCACTCAGCTCTCCGCTCCACCATGGAAGGGAGACGTGAGAAGCTGGGCTGATGTCCTGCAGGTTCAATGGGTGAGAGGAATGCAGACATTTAGTCGCATTTAGTCCTTAAGGTCCACCACTGATCGAGGGCAGACGGACTCATCTGGCATCTGAAGAAAAATATCATACTCACCTGAACGCTGCAGAGGAGCGGCAATCCAGGCACCGCCTTCTGATGAGCGAACCTCAACTGTGATCTGTAAATAATTTATAAGCCATATTCTTAGGTTGTTCAGCAAAGTGAAGGAAAAGATTCTGACGTATTGTCGCGTGCACCGCATTTTATACTGCCTCACAAGCATTTGCATACTTCGTGACAATTGGCCAGTCATTTGGACTGGCGTGAGCCAATAGGACTTCAGGAAAGGCTGGAAGGGAAGGAGTTCCCATAACGGAGAAATGTCTCCCTGATGTCTTGTGAAAGCTCGAGAGGGAACTAGGGATGCACATAAAAATCTATTCATATACTGTATGAATCGCGATTCTGTCTTCTAATGATTCTAATGGATTCACAAGTTTCAAAATCAATGTTCTAAAGCAGCGGTTCTCAATCCTGTTCCTCGCATCGCCTGCTCTGCATCTCTCTCTCTCATTCAGATCAGCAATGAACTGTTCCATTTATACACTTATTTTCACATAACTATGACAAGCGTTATACATGGATGCGCATGCGGTTGCCGTACTGAATTAAAGCTTTACTCATTAAAGCTAACATAAGCAGTAGCATAATAACAGTGTATCTAAAAGTATGAGACAACAAACAAAAAACTTAGTCCTACCATTAAAAGCCGTGCTTGCACAGGTTCTACGCGATCCTCTTCGTCTCAATCGGGCTCAAATTGATAAGCGATATTGACGACGTCACTGTTTACAATACAACCGGATCACATGCAGCTGAGGTGAGGGGCGGGACGTTTAGACACGTTCTAGAGGCGGTTTAGCCAATCACAACACACTGGGCCAGTTAACCAATCAGAGCCCATTGCGAATTTCTGAGGGAGGGCCTTCACAGAAACAGGAAATCAACTGGCCGTTTTTATGCTAGCTGAAAAACAGTGTACAATACAGGTAAAATATGTGAAAAATAATGTGATTTTTTTTTTTAAACGAAGCATGAACATGTTGCTGTGCACCCCATAAACACAATCAAGCCTTCGAAAAAATCCATTAGATCACCCCTTTAAAGTGTGTTTTTATATGTAAATGTCCTATATGGGCGCTAAACTACATCTAATTTTTTTAGCATTTGACATCTAGAATCTAGCATGTTGACCAGTGGTTCTCAACCTTTTAGACTCGAAGGCCCTGCATTGTACAACAAAGACCCCCCTTCCTGGGTAAGATATGTCTTATAGTATTTCTACTGTAATTATGACAGTAATGCTTATTTTCAAACTTTTTCATTAAGAAAAACTGGGAGTATTGATATATTAAATTAAATTAACTTCAACTCATTTTGTAATTACAGAAAATCCAAGATTCTTATTATGTATGTTCTTCAATAAAAACAATAGTCATTGGGGGCAAAATAAATAGATAAAAATAAAAATAAATAAATAAAATTAAGTTTCAGTTTACGTCTTGATTTTTTAAATAATTTTTATTTCCAGTTTGAATGGCTCTCAAAAGTTTTGTTTTGCCGATCAGAATCTTACTTTTAGTATATTTTAAATTAATTGTGAAAATATGAATCACTTCAAAATGACATTAATAGGATTATTTTTTAGAAATAATTTTCATAAATGCAGTAAATTTGCCTTTCCAAACCAACCATCAGTTTGACATGACTTGGGCTTCACATCAGGACAGTCACGATATAGATGTTGGACTAAACTACCTGTTGCACGGTTGGCTGGCGGTGTGAAGAGCAGAGAAGCGTGTTAGCAAGACAGGCTGCACACTTTTCAAACAGCAGCAGCAAGCCTGAGCATGCAGGTCTCTCAGGAAGAATGCAGAGGCCCGCTTGTCTCTCTCTCTCTTCTCAGGCGCCTGCTATTATACTGACTCTGGAGAAGCCTCTGGGCAGTTATTACTGCATTTATATTAATAATCTTGCTTCATTTTGTTCATACAAGCAAAAGAAAACACAGACATAAGGGGAATGCCGACATGATAAAATGTATGCAAATAATAAGGGAAAAAGGAAATTCCTATAGAAAACAGCATAAGCTTTAAAAATGCATTTCTATTGTAATGTTTATTTTAAATGTTTTTTTTTTCTTTTATTACATTTTAAAAATTTATTTTTTTCTTTTGCTAAGCTAACCCCCACATAGCTACAATGGTAAATCACAAATCACAGGAAATGCTACCATTGAAAAGTTTGGGTCAGTACAGTTATTTATTTTGTTTTTAAGAAATTAATAATTTTATTCAGCAAGGACTCAAATCGATTAAAATGACAGTAAAGACATTTAGAATGTTACAAAAGATTTCTATTTCATATAAATGCTTTTCTTTTGAATTTTCTATTCATCGAAGAACCCTGAAAAAAAGCATCACGGTTTCCACAAAAATATAAAGCAGCACAACTGTTTTCAACATTAATAATAATCAGAAATGTTCAAGCACCAAATCAGCATATTAGAATGATTTCTGAAGGATCATGTGACACTGAAGACTGAAGACACTGAAGTGTAATAATATTTCACAATATTACTGTTACAATTTTACTACAGTGTTATCAGATAACTCCTGTTTACATTGTTATTTTTGCCGTCATACCACACTGTCAAGCACAATGTTGTGTGGGTTTCAGAGCAATGCGTCTGTACACGCCGTGGATTGAGCCTGAGGTTAAACCTGCTCTCTTGTACCTGAAGGGTCATTCCTAATAGGGATTCTTGGCCTTGTTAATGACTGTTTGAACATTGTCAGCGTCGTCATCCCTGACAGACTGCCGCCACTCGTACCTGCCGCCGCAGGCGAGGGGAAGGGCACTTACATAAATCTCCCCACAGGAATCCGTGAGAACCAGGCCAGGAACATCTTGCGTTCCTGTGACATGACTCTTTTTTTTTTTTTTTTTTTTTTGTCGTTTGCAAGATTTGGTGTGACTGCCTGGTGTACCTGTGGGTTTAATGGTATACATTCTACAGGCATCAGTCTGTCTGTGAGAGTGTGTGTTAGGTTTGGAAACTAAACCACCATGGAAAGGGCCAGATGGAAACACTTCGCTGCTCCCTCTCACTTTAAGCAGGCCTGCAAAGCTCACCAATGACATGTAATATATTCCTCCAATAACTTGCCTTAACAACCTCAAGGTCTCCATCAGGCCAAGACCTGATTACAAACTCCAGACATCTGAAATTCATGTAATGCAATTATCATATGGCCGATTTTCAAAATGAAGCTAACAGAAAAGCCTCTGTCAGTAAATGCAGACCACATGAAAAACCTTCACTTGTCAACTGTGCATTTCTTCGTCTTCCTCCCTCCCCCTTACCTTTCCCTCTTTTTCTACCTCATTCACTTGTCCCCCTTTCTGCCCCCCAAACCTCAGGTCTTTACTCCCAGGCGCTGACAGAAGTTAGCATTCATAGTCAATCAGTTCGGGCCTTAACAGGGCAGAGCTGACAGACAGGTCCAGATTAAGGCCTTAAACAGCCTCCAGTAGGATGGCACAAGACAAGCGAAGCAGTCAGGAGCTCCGGCAGTTTCAAAAGCTCAAAACTAAGTCAAACAAAAGAAAGAGGAATGCGAGCGGGGTCTTGGGTTACACAGCGGCTCAGGAATAAGACAGGTTATTAACACAGGGTGCTGCCAGGGCCTTTTAAAGCCTTTAGCAAAATGTTTTGTTCAACTTTGGGGGCCCTGGGTTCCTCCGTTGAAGATACAGATGGGTAGAGGTACACAAAAAAGAAGGATAACTACATATCCTAACTTTCTGCTCTTTACTTTGTTAAATAATGCACCCGAACAGGCAATCATGTCAGTTCTTTTTTTTTTTTTTTTTTAGAAGGTGAGAGGGTAAAAAATTAAGCAACTTTGTCTGTTTGCGATATACTGCATTGCTGAACTTTCTGTATGTTGATTATATTTTAAGCACAAACACAAGCAAGTATTGTTGCAAATCAGACAACATTTTGTAACTTACATTTTAAACACAATATTATTTTTACTTCCTCTGTTCAGTTTCTCAAAAAAATTCATTTGCATCTCACAGTGAGTGACTTACCCCCCAACATATTTGGCCTGACATTTGCATAAAGTTGAGATTTTTTTTTTAACTTCCTGATACTCTCAGTCACTCGCAATGCTTTCTCTGATCTGCTGTAATAGGAATGAATTGAAAACGACCGCTGGACATGCACTCACTGTCACTTGTTTCAATCCTGAATGAATGAGTCAATGATTCAATGACTTGCTCCAGAAGACAGTCAATTTTAGTTGCGTCCCAAATGACATACTCAGCTGTGTAGTGTATGAATTTTGTAAGGTTATTTTGTTATTCAACATCAGAGTCTGATAACCCTTCTGCTGATTAGGACGCACCTTTTTAGTTCCTGAATGAATTTGTGGTTTTGAATGAATCTGTTCATTGAATGATTCATTGATGGTGTTTCTTTGGAACCTGCAAAAACTGGAAAAAAAAAAAAAAAACATGAAAAATCCCCACCACTAATTCACAAACAGACAGTATGTCACACGCAAACAAACATAAGCACAGTACTATAAACAATGAAAAGTGCCAGTGCTGTTGTACTAAATTTTGGCCAAGAAAATTTGAGTTTTGGAGCAAACTGTTAAAAAATAAGCTAATGATTATATAACTTAAGCTCAAAAATGTCATTTCCTCTTTGGATTTGCTGTTGAATTCTTTAGTTTTGTAAGAATGTAACATGTCAAGTACAGCAGCCGGTTTGCTTCATCTAAAGAACAAAAAAGACATGTGAACATCTAAAACCCCCAGCGAATCAGCTGGTTTGGATGTTTAATAAACAAAAACGTCATTTGCTGTACATCTAGTTCCCTTTTCCTTGTTCCTCTGTGTGTAGAAGTCAGAAAATAGTAAAATAAACAGCATTGTTGCCTTAATCAAAGCCACAGTGTGGAACGGCCTGGTCCTGCGCTCTCTCTCTCTCTCTCTCTCTCTCTCTCTCTCTCTCTTTTTCAATTACACACATACACACAGCAGTCCAGTAGGCACCAGCAGCACTTAAAGCCACTCCCGTGGTTTCTCTTACTGGATTCCTCAGAGTTTTAAGGGCACAAGCTTTTCCACAAATTAGACTAAAAGAGCAGCGCTCTTTCTTTCTTTCTCTTCTTTTCTGTTCTTTCTTTCCGTTTTCTTCCTTCATTTAGTCCCTCGAATGCAATTGTTTATGACTTTCATTCTACCAGATACATGTGGTAGTGAGCCTGTTACTTACAGTAATGAAATCAGTTTGAGACTGTACACGTCTTCAGATGTTTACCACAGAATCTGGGAACACAATTGCATTATCATCTATAAACGCTTCCCCATGAAATTGAAAACCAAACTTTCAGTTTCCTGCACTGAAGTGTCTTTATAAGATCGATCGTTTATCAAACAAAAAAGTAATTGAGGATTTTTGGTAAAAATGCAACAGATGGGTGTGTCCACTGTGACTCAGATATCAGAGTGATTAAAGAGGGCGTCCAACATCTGGAAAGTCCATGTGTGGGGGTTGGTCCCTGGGGCTCTCTGGACATTTACAGCCCAATTACAGTGGCTGCCTCTGGGCTCTTCTCTCTCATTACCCCTCTCCACAGCACTGCTCTGGAGCCTGGCCCTCATACCAGCTTCATTCTCTCCCACAGAAATGTCAAAGTCTTCTGCACAAAAAAGCCCTCCACAGACTAATGCCGGGTAATTCGCCTCTTACAATACTGTAATTATATGCTGGATATCATATCTGGAATGAGTGTGCATCTGTGGATTTATGAAAAGGAATACTGTGTGCGCGATGGTTTTAAATTTTACTATTTTCTGACTTCTACACACAGAGGAACAAGGAAAAGTACTGAAATGCAGTTGTTTATGAGAAGTATGTGCACAAATGAACACACACACAGAGTCACAAATGCACACAGGTATTTTAGAGCAGAGATAGGCAGTAGTGTGTGCCCCTGGAATGTGTAACCTGACCTCTAAGCTGAAGCTGAATTTATTCACTCATCTTTTTTCTTCAGAGAAGGACTCAAAACCCCCCTTTTCCCTTCTATGCACACACATATGCACGCTCTTTCTGGAGTGAAGCTGCAAATAGCCAAGCTGAAAACCACAATAAGAATATTATTTAAGAGTCGGGAGGCATTTTCCTCACGGGCAATTCTGCATGAGATACAGCCCGAGATAAAGACATGAATGAGAACTACAACGCTGCTCTGTCTAATTCCCCTGCAAGAAGCACTTCAGATGTTTGGCAGCAGCAGCAAACCGGGCTCTGTGATTGATTAGCTGGAGTAGAGAAAGAGGGAGGTATTCACAGAACATCTCTGATCTCCTCTGCTTCGCTGAAGTGTTCTTGAAGTTCTCCAGATTCTCTGAGAACGAAGACAGGAATCTTTAGGATATGCAGTGTATCATGTGCATGCACAAACACACTACTGCAGCATTCTAACACCTCATGCAGCAAAAATGATTTGCAGACTTTTATGAGTATAACACAACATCACTAAGCTACCATAACTGTTTCAATTACCCTGTGAAATGTCGAACAACTGCACCTAATTTGCAGAAGGATTGCATTGCAAAGCAGCAGCAGAGAACAAATCATTCTGCACAGAACCAGCAAAAACAGGCAACGTGGACACCTATTCTCCCAAGAGGAGGAAACCCGACACAGGCTTGCCCAGGAGCCCGGGCCCGCAGAACCACCGCCACATTGGGCCAAACCTCAGCCTGGAATCTTGGAAAGACAAGCCAGTGTGACTGCATTTCCTGAGTCCACCCTATTTAAACTCACAATATGGAACATATTAGGAGGGAGAAGAGAGGGAGAGAAAGCAAGAGAGAGGTGGTTAGCATTGTACATTTTCTGTTTAATAGGCCCCCTTGGAAAAAAATAAAAAATAAACTGCCTCCTCTGCTGATGAGACAGGCTGGTAGAGCAGTATAAAAGTAAAGCCGCTTCTTCACCCCAAATTAAAGTAGCATTACATTGGTTAAAATCACGGAATGCTATGCCTTGTAAAAACAAATGGGACATGAGGGAATGTTGTGGCAAATATACACAGCAGAAAAGGGCATCAAAGAATGACTTCACCAGCCTTTTTTTCTTTCTTTTTTTTTTTTTTAACAAATTTTTAGTCTTGAGTGAACTACATTCATTTTTGTTTCATTGTCTGTACCCACAATCCACATTGAAAAATTTAGAACCAGTCATAAACTCCACTGAGTTGTCAAGCTCACTGGCAACATATAAAACCATGCAGATCATTTAGCTAAATATTAGCCTGAATTGGTAAGCTAGCTAGTTTTTTCTAAAATGGCAGCTATAGAGCAAAGTGAGCCAAATGCTGTGGGGTATGCTGTGCGACTATAAGGCACTGAAGTTAATTTAAATCTCTGAAGTTTAAACTGGTATTTTAATGTGATATTATGCAACTGGTTTAACGTATCATATTATTTGTAGTTTTTATTTGATAGGGACAGTGTACGAGTGCACCAAATCCTTCTCTGATAAGAACCAGAAGATGCTTTTTATTTTCACTTATCTTTAGGACTACATAAGTAAAAATGGGCTCATCTTACCCCACTCTCCCCTATGTGTGTGTGTAGCTGTAGCATGGATGAAATACTACATCCGTTGTCACTGTCACGTGACCTACAGTGTCAATTGTGTCACTTAACTGCCATTCACAAATCCTTTCCTGTGGCCTCATGGGATAGTTAAGTATTCATCAGATGCACACTTAAGTATCTCACCGGAAGTAGTAAATCATCCGGATACTTTTCACCTACTGTTTTATGAATACTATGAATTCAGACATATTAATGGACTCACATGCCTATATACTCTGAAAGTAGGCTTATTCAGATGCAGGGCTAGAATCTGCAGACATTTTTTTTTATTATTTTGAAGGAAAATCTAATCGTGCCGAACAGATAATTACATGTGGCTGAATATGTTAAATTAAAGGATTAGTTCATCCAAAAATTAACATTTTGTCATCGTTTACTCACCTTCAAGTTGTTCCAAACCTGTATGACGGTAGCCACTGACTTCATACTGGTTTGGAACAACAAGAGGGTAAGTAAATGAAGACAGAATTTTCATTTTTGGGTAAAGTATCCCTAAGCTGAGTTTCTTACAGTCTAAATGGAATGTTATGAATGATGGGTGCAGAAATCTGTGGGCAGATCATGTGTAGGCATTTATCTGGAACGCTCTACAACTGGAAGTGAGTCATAAGAATTGCACCACAGGAGACTCAACTGACAAACGATTTTAATACAGGGCATAAGATTAAGGCAATAGTCTATTAAGTACACAAATTTGGGGTGAAATTGTATGCTTGTAATTATTTGAACCTATATTTACAGATGCTTTTCTCTATTAAATAAATTATATTAGCCTATTTTATAATAACATTTGTTGGAACTACTTTCTGCTCTTACTATTTTTGCCATATAACAATATGCAAATAGGCTAGTACAGAGTTGCTAATTTAGCACTCCTCTTTCATTTTCACTAAAACCATCGCAATGCATTCTTGTAATATTTCATGTATAAAGGACGCATAAGGCATGATAATTAAGTTGTCTACCGTTTGAAACAGCTTTTACATTTACAGAGGTATAGCTTTACCAAGCCTTAAAATTCTTCCAGCGCAAATTCAAGCCGCGGTCACTAGAATTTCAGGACGCCAAATTTATTCGGACACTGAATCTAAAGAGGCTTACTGTTATTCTGTTGGTCACTAGTGAGGCAAAGTTCGATTCATTTCCGCGAACCGGTTCTTTTCGGACAGTTCGGCTCATTGAACCGGTTCAAAAAGCCGATTCATCGGTTCTTTACAGTACGTCTCTAAGCATTTCTTTTCTAACAACTCAGTGCCATGTTGTATCAATGAAAAAATCAAATAACTCATTTGGGTCAACACATATTGAAACATTCAAAAAAATAAAGTTATTTGTGTGAACGCATATTGCTGATTATTGCCATATAATTCACTTAAGTTAATTGTGTTTGTGGTCACAGTTTCATTCGCGGGTCATTTATATCAGACTGACTGACCAATATTGACTAGGCTACAACTTGGATAAGATTTCTAAAAGTTTCGCACCTACAGTACAAATTACAGACAATGGTGCACATACGCGGATATGTTTTACATGTCTAAAGTATAAAGAAAGAATAAACCAGTCTTATAAACTCCTTGATTTCGCTTAAGCAACTTTAAATATAATATGCATGCATGCACAATAAACTATAGTAAAATGTACATCACTTTTTGCAGGTTTTAATAAAATATAAATTAATAACAGTCATAAGCATATTTCCAGTACGCGCCTCAGGCTTGCACAGTATAGTCAACTCGCTCATCAGAATCTTCGGTAATCCTCGGCAAACTTCGCCACGGCTCATTCGGTTCTTTTTGAGTCCTCGGTAACTCTCGGCAAACTTCGACAGTTGGTTGAACCGGCTCATTCGGTTCTTTTTGAGTCGAACGTGCTGCTTCGACTGTGCGTCCTGCGTCATCAACCCGGAACTAAAGTTCGATTCAGTTCGATTTGTGAACCGGCTCAAAAGAACGATTCGTTCAAGAACCGAACATCACTTTTGGTCACAGTTCTTTCACGTAGGCTAATATGAATTATATGAAAACACCACAACATTGATAATGACACAGAGGAACAAAATTGTTATCGTTATTGTCGTGAATGGGCCTTTAGTCAAAAATATTTAATTCTTTATTTATTTATTTTTTTATAATATCCTGTGCACAAAATCTGCATACACACGTGAATGAGTGAACTACTCTGTTCTGTGGTGGACCATCCATATGAAAACCACCTTTCCTTTCTTTAAAACAAAAGGACTGACAGAGTAATTTAAGTCTGATTCCATTTTAATGGAGCCTTGGTAGGGGTTAACTGAAAAAGGAATGCCTTTCTCATTCTTCAGAAAAAGGGGGGTCTTGGCCAGGTTTCAGGGGTAGGGACACGGCCCACTGTCATGGCTACATGCTGCTGAAAGGGAAGATTGTAGTGGAGTCAGGCGCAGCGTCTCTGTGTTAAGAGAGAGAAAACATACTAATGTGCTCCATTTTCAAATAGAACCTAAAGACAATGAGTCAGTCTTTAAAATGCAAAAAAAAAACAAACAAAAAAAACAAACCCGAGTAGTTTACAAAGTTGGCCCATTGTATCAGCGCTTGCGCTAACAAGGAAGCCCTTTAAAGGAAATATTCTCAATGAAATTGTGCAGTGACTATAAATTATCAAAGGTCTTTAACATTGGTGAACAGCCAAACTGAAACCGCAAAACTAAACAAGGTCTATTGTGTGTTTTTTGCCTAAAGAGAGCTTTGAGTGAGGTGAAGGCTCTGAAGATGTACCAGATGATTTATGTTATCAGAAATTTGCCCAAGGCTGTGTGTGTATGTGTGTGTGTATTTTTGAGAGAGTGCATGCAGGGGAATGAGAGTGCATTTGTATTTATTGCATGTTAGACCCAAAACTCTCTGTATGTGTGTGTGGAGGGTGTGCTATGACATTCTTTTAAGCTCTGTGGAAACTCACTAAAATAAATCCTGTGTGTACGTCAGTGAGGCCCCTCTTAACCCTGCAATTATAGAGTGGAGGGAGGGAGCAATGCATGAACACTGCTGCTGCAATGCTTTCAAAAGCACCTCACGCTTTCAGCACATGCATTTCACCTCTTGGAGGAAACTGCTGCGAGGTCAGTTTGATCTACAACTGAGCTGATATTGTCATAATATTGCCCAATGTACTTCTAAACAACACTTGTTGCCCAACCTTTTTCTCGAAAGTCAGAGAACATAGATAAGACTCAGAGAGAACAACATGACAGGAAGATGGCATTTTTATCATGCTCCATTATCTGGGGTGTGAATGATGCACCTCAGCCACACCAAGGCATGTTAATCCAATCTTACTTTTCAGAAAGGGAGGGAACATCTCCGGCATTGTCTTCTCTAATACCCCGAGTGTGGTCTCATCTCCTGCTCTGTACATCCCCGAACCATCAAGCTTGAAAGCGTGTGCGTGCATGTCCGTCTAACTGCTGTCAGGTGAAGTTCTGTAATTAGAGCACCTTGAGCCAAGGTGAGAAGACTTCCGCAGGTCTCGTTCATGAGAGAGAGCGAGCAGGAAATCTTCCAGGCACTCCATGTAATCTTCCTCTTTCGCCCGCCTTCAAATGTGCTATACTCCAGTGTGTTTGTGCCAGCGCCAGATGTGCCGGGCTGGATCAGGTCATCAACTGCAGCAGCAGCTACTGTGCAGTACGGTAATCAGGCAGCTGCTGCTAACTGCTCCTTTACTCCCTGTCCGTCAGAGCTAAACATGGAGTTTAAGCAGCAACACAATTTGGTTACTAGTTTGTGCAGTGCAATTCTGTTGAACAGTTGTCATGGAAGTAAAGGCGGGAGAAGTAAATATCCTACATGAGGCTGTTCTGTTAAGCTTATGTTTTATCACGGCTGTGTAAAGAGTGAGTGATTCACAGGATGTGACAGCATGCAATAAAACAGCATCTGAACACATTCCAGTGTTGTATCATCAAACACTCTGATAACAGCCCAGGGAATTACCTGGGAGTGGTGTAATGGCAATTTTTACAAGAATAAACCTGACGTCTTGATATCGTTTCACATCTGGAATTCTCTCAACACATGTATTATGATCTAGTGAAAATCAAGGGGAAAGTGACATTCTGTCATAATTTATTCACCCTCGTGTTGTTCCAAAGCTATGACTTTTTATTTTTATTTTTATAATTCTTCCATAAAATAGTCAGTGGTCACCAAAACGGTTTGAAAGTAAATAATACAGGCTTGGAGTGATTTTTTTTTTTCATTTTTGTGTGTACTATCCCTTTAACTGCCATGTTTACCAGATTTTCTCCTCAGAAAACTAACAAGATAATCTTACATGTGTCTTCTCTAGAGTTTTAGAAGAGATTTCATCAGCATCTCACAATGTGGTCAGGTTTGCCAAGATAAAAGAGTCTGCAGTCAGTTATGTTTTAGACCAAATTATCAAAGCAATGCTATTTACATTCCTTCCTTTTTTAAGCTCTGCGCGCTTACTGTATGTCAGCAATGATCTAAATTTGGTCTATTTTTTAATTTTTGAAGAAAAAACATTTTGACCTCAAAAATTTTATATCTACAAGAAACATAAATAAAACCTTAATGAAGTCAATTAAGACTTAAAAAATTAAGAGAAACTTATGATAATAAATGATTTTACTGGTTTATGTAGATGTAAAATGCACTTCTGTGATAGATGGCACAGGACAAGGTGAGTCATAAAGTGAGTCTAAGCCATTGTTTAGTTTATAGAAAGACAAACGTGGGTGGGTACTGTGGGAACCTTTTAAATATCACTTTAGAGGTATAAAATTATAAGCATGTCATCAGTGCAACTGACTAATTCATGTATCTGTAAGATTAAAGGCAACCACCTGCACCTGGGGAAGAGATGCAAAAATTTAGGATCAGGAGAAAAACACGTACAAAAAGGTTCCAGAAATGTTGCATTCCAGATTGCAGACGTATTAAAAACAAAACAAATTGTGCTGCAAGTATGTGAGACTAATTTTGTCATCATTTCAGTTCACTTTTTGGATGATTTGTGACAAAAACAAGTCCATTTTTAGTGTTTAGCAGTAATTACCCTGTATGCAACAGGGGAGCAGACTCAAGGAGGGAGAGCGTCTTGAACTCTGCGGCCTATGGAATTCATTGAGGGTTTGGCAAGAAGCATGTCATAATCACAAAGCCTCCTAACTATGCTTAAAAAAGTAGTCATATGCAAACTCGGGACACTCAAGCACAAGCACAAACACTCAATTTTTTGAGACTTTTGGAATTATTTAAGTGTAGAATGATGTTGGAAATCTGGTTGCTAAAGACCCCATGGCATCAAAATCTCTTAGTCCATGTGTGTTAGCTTTGAAGTTATCTATAAGCTGTCTTTTTCATTTGGGAAAACTGGATCTTTGTTAAAAGAATAAAAAATAAGATTCAGAAAAATATTTCATTGCTCAGACATTGCTCACTGAAAGCTCAGATGGTTTTTTGAAGATCTCAGGTATGCTTCATTGAAGTCTTCAATTAGTTTATCTAAAAACCCTTAGGAGAAATTAAGTTGAAACTTCATTAACTTCTTTACTCAAATGCTAGAGGAAACGTGTGAAACTATCAGAGTCTTTTTTCAGTAGAAAGATCTGAGAAGCAGGGAAATTAAGCATGTCTCCATTTGAGAGACACAAGAGTCTCAATTAACGAAGAGGGAGAAAGCACATTCTAAAGAACTTTGGTGAGGCGCAAAGGCCGCTGAACTGTACATTAATGGGGCAAACAAAATGGCGTGCTTGGCCCTCACCAGCTCATAGCAGCTTAAGACATCTTTAGCAGCGAGAACGCTCTGAAACCCTGTTAATCAATACCATCCCTGAGGTACACTCGCAAAGCTGCTTACATGGCTTTTCCATTTCTCCTCCTCCTTTTTCTTTCTCCCCCCATCCGACCCTCTCTTACTCACTCCGCGCTGGAGCTGCTGAGGAGCAGGGCCCGTTCTCTGGACCTCACCCAGGCCTGGTCTAATTAGGCCCCCTTTTGTACCCTCTGAGGTGCCTTGTGTAATCTGTGTACTATGTGTCTCAGGCTCTAGCCCTGCCCAGTATAATAGTCTGCCAGTTCCTCCCCGAGTGGTGATCCGGGCCCTCTTCCCATAAAGCAGACACAAAGGAGCAGGATAATGGCCCCCAGTTGCAGCTAGAGGAGCCACTCCTCTGGGCCGTTTGAACTCGGCACGGGGCTGGCGGCAGACGGCGCGTAGGGAGAAAGAGCTTTGCTCTCTGTGTGAGATGGCAAAGCCATTTCTGCAATACCTCCAGTGTTGCGCATCTCTTCGTTTATGGCACTGTAAAATTTACAGTCCACAATCTCATCGCATTGTTCGCCTGTGTGGACCAGATTGTTGTTTTTTTTTTCAAACTGGCTTTTGGCAGGTTAGTCCACAGCCCCCTCCTCCTCTCCCCCAGCGACTTTGACAACCAACACCCACAATTAGAAAGGAAGCCAGCCCTACCACATCCACCTTGGAAGTAGTTTACTGGCCTGTGCATAGTTTCTTTTAAAGGTCTTGGTTTTACCATGTGCATTCATGGAGATATATCAATGCACTGGGATGGGAGCCACCACCTCCTCTCCTCGCAGAAGGAAGAAGCGCAGCTGGTCCCATAAACCACTGACCACGGCCGCTGTGGAGGCTAGTCGGCTAGGAGCTGCAGGGACAGAACAGAGAGCAAGCCATGCTTGAGGATACATCATCTTCTCTTCAGAAAAACTCCTCCTCTCTCTTCAACACCGGCCAGCAAGGCTCTCAAGGACCTCAAGGAACTGTGGCTGCAACCTCCTCTCAACCAACGTGTAGATGTGAGCTTGGCTCTGGAGCGAAATGGGAGATTGATGCCTGAAATAACTTTGCGCACCAACCGAAACAACCTCCCTCAGTTTCAAAATGTTAATTCCAGAGGTTTGAACAATTTTTAGAATGCCCAAAGCCCCGGTTTGAAAACTCAATAGCATAGATTTCTCTTCACTTCCACGGTGATGGTTTGTTTCAACAACAGGTTGTGCGCAACACCACGTCCTAACCAGGCACAACGTTTCCAGCGAGAAGCAAAATTACAACATTACATCCAATCAGAGATTTATAATGTTTAATATACTGTTATGCAGAATGGGATTTTCGACCAATCGATTTTATGGTGGACAGGGCTTCCTAGAATGATGCCGGAAACAGTCGCATCTGGTTAGGACACCATGTAAAATACAATTGAGTATGTGATGATAAAACACAAAGCCTAATATCAGATGAAGATGATAGTTTACACTCTTAAAAATTAAGGTTATTTATTGGCATCTATGGTTCCATGAAGAAACTTTAACATCCATTAAACCTTTTCATTGCACAAAAGGTTCTTTATAGTGGAAAATGGTTCTTTAGAAAGCAAAAAAATGGTATCGCTGTAAAACCCCCCTTTGGAACCTTTTATTCCATTCACATTATCTTCTTTTTCATGTAAAAATACGCATTTAGAATCAAATGTTTTATGGGTGAAAAAAAGGTAAGTGAGAGACAGAAAGCACAGCAATATTATGCGAATACTTTATTATCAATGTGTGAATGGTGTTAGCTTTTCATCTGGATATTAATAGTATATGAAAACTATACACCAAAACCAGGCTCTTCCTATTTTTGCTGTATAATTTTTCAAATTGGTATTGAAAGATTCTTTATCTTTATAGATATTTATATATATAATATATAAGCCAAAGTGCATTTCCCGTTTTTTTCCTCTTGTCCATGTACACATTGCACCATACATAAATAATTACATCGTAAAAATGACTCCAGTATTTACAAGTATAATATATATTTCTTATAATATATAAAACTTTATATTAAATCTAAGTAGATGATATTTGGGATAGTCTGTGGAGTCCAAAAGTCTCTCAACACAATTGAGTCCATGTGTGTATGTGTTATCTGTGGTTGTTGAGGAGGATCTCGAGCCAGCATGGGCAGGAAGTGATGAACTGGCGGGAGTAACAAGGGCCCCAGCCTTTCGCAAAACTGATGCGCACACTGTTCGGGTCATACGGTCCGTCTAGCAGGTCGGACTCGGCCCCCTGCCTGAGCATGGACGAGCGTTCGTAGTCGAACACCTTGATGGAGTAGCTGGGCATCACCTTGCGCACCACCAAACTACGGCTCCCCGGTACGTCCAGGGTAGGTGAGTTGACGAAGATGGGGTGCTGGCTGCGGTTGTAGGCCCAGACTCCGTCTGGCTCTTTGCTGAGGAGCAAGCCGTAGCCGATCTTGCCGCGCGTCCGCTGCACGGTGCTGCTGCGCTGGTCCAGGCTCAGCTGGCCGAGGCAGAAGCCCGTGCCTTGAGGTAGGTCATAGAAAATGCTGACGGCGGGCTGGTACACCGTGTAGAGGCGGCCCACCCGTGTCCGATGCTCCCAGTACGCCACGTTACACCAATGACTCTGCTTGGGGGCGTCAGGTGACAGACTGGCATCTGAAACAAGAACAGAGAACAGGTTGGTTAGTAAGTTTGCAAATAAAATACAATGCAAACAAAATTAAAACATTTGCTGGCCATAAATATGTGGAGTCGAATGCTGCACTGTCATATGCTGCCTCAAGAGGGCAGAAAACTTCAAAACTTTAATTCATTAGTTATTTACTTGTATATTGAATGCAAAAGAAAAGCTGAAGGTGGGGAATTGTAAAAAATGACCCCAAAGCAAAACAAAAAAATATTATATGACATTAAAAAAATAGATCAGTTGAAGCTTATACACTCCAAAAAAATGCATACCTGCAATGCACATACTATACAGAACAACCAAACACCCTCTAAATCAGCTCATTTAATTCACTTTCATGGCTTAGGAGTCTGTCTGCAGACTATGTTTGGTGCCAAAGCCTGAGTGAGTTACAGCTCCCTCAATACGTGTCTATCTCAGCCACACACACTCTTAAACGTTTCCAAGCACAATGCGCCACGCATTGTGTGCATTTCTGCCCGCTCTTTCTTGATCCGGGGAGAAAGTATTTGTGGAAGGGGGGATATGGAAAAGCTATGACCTCATATCCGGCGACAACTCCCTCCCCCGTCTCTATTCTCCTCCACATTCCTGTGGGTGGGTGATGGTGGTGATGGCTTGGGTGGAGAGGGAGCGTCCCCTCCCTGCCAGCTCCCGCTGTGGGCCTGGGGACAGCTTTCAGCTCCCTGACAACTTAGCGCAAGCTTGTGACCCCCTGACCCCTCGGGCTTCACGCTATCAGCTCAGATTAACTTGCACATTGAGTGATGCCATTATTTCACTCCTGAGAGGCTACTGGCAGGGAGATTTTAAGGGCCAGGTCCATAGTTCCTGTTCATTCAGGGTCGAACAAATGCCCAGGTCACTAAAAAATAAAACTTTTGACATCACTTACTCACCCTCATGTCATTCTAAACCTGTATGTGCTACGTTTTTTGGGGTGAAACACAAACACAGGAGAGTTTAAGAATCTTTATTAACCTCTTCTTCATATCACAACAGTTCGCAGTGACCAAGGCTTTCATGCACTATATATCCTGTCTTCTGAAGCCATACAACATTAGTGATACCGAAATTTTGGCTAATGTAAAAATAGGATTTTTTCTGTTTCGCCCGAAATAGTTTTGAAGGGCCGTAATCAATAATCATTAGTAATCGCTACTGCAATAATGTATTTTGATGTCAGAATCTACTTTGTGCACACAATGTGGATAAGCTACAATGGGTAAACTGCACTGTGATGAAAAATTGATGCTAGAGCAGAAAGGAAAATTTGTTCCGCTGAAAAATTGAGATGTGGTGCATTGCATTTAACTTTAAACTTAAACGTATGCCTAATTTAATTACTGAAACCTTATTTATTAGTTACAGTTTTTGGTTAAATGAAAATTTTATTCTCGGTTTTGGTGTTATTTTGGTGCATCACTAGCCAAAATTTATTGACTCGCTGGTAGGACTTCAATAACATAAAACATCAATAGCATCACTCATCAATAGAGTGATGTTATTTGTTCTTGAATGTCTGGTGAACAAACAGTGCTGTATTTAATTTGACAGCCTGAATAAGGAAAAAAATGACTCAAATTTCTGTATGTTCCTCAAACAGAGCAACTGCATGGCTTTTGAAGACTTAGAATGTAGTGTAAAAGTCCTGTAGGGTCAATATGAACCTATTTGGTCATTGTATAGAGTAGAGGTACATAAAGATTCTTCAAAACTCTAATTTCGTGTTCTGTGTTTATAAGATTGAAACTACATGAAGGTGACAGAATTTGCAATGTTGGGTGAACTATCCTTTAACCAGTGCCAAGATAGACAATCAACACAAACGCACGCAAAAGCACATGCATACAAAATACACTGGAAAATAAACACCTCAAACAAACCCAGAAATTCATTATAGGACAACTGCTACCCATTCAAGCACAACTGTTGGATATGTAGAGTCAGGACCGACTTTAAACACTCTTCTCTTTACCGAAACGGCCCCTCGCACTGGGCCCCTGCATGTTAACATTACAGAATTCCTTACATCTTCTTTGAGCTTGCAAGGTGGTTTTTCTGCCCGAATGGTCTAATGAAACCATTGCGCTGGCCGTTTTCATCCAAAAACACTTCATGGAGGATGTTGTGAATAAATCATAATAATCGTGCAGATCTTGTCTTGCAGATTTTTCTCTATGTTAAGCCAGTAGCTCTATGTTAAGTCAACGGAAAGGATACAGGAAGACATGCTTCCAGCTATGCCGCCTAATGAGGGCTGAATTTGAACTTATACCTAAATCAATGCGATGCAAAAAATGAAACAATGCGGCAGGAAGTTTCACATGGCCGTCTAACATAGAAGTGCTGTGATATGATTAATGTACCCCATTTTAATGTGAGCGAGAGGGAGAGAGATACAGATACAGAAAGTGGGTGGTTGAGTCTGTGTTGCCTGTTCTGTGGGTTTAAACAGAGGTACAAAGATTAAAGGTTAATAATCTATTTAATGTTTAGCTTGGGAGCGAACAGTGCTCAGCCCAGAGACTGGCCCTTTTCCTGAGGGTGTTGTGCGTGTGTGTTCATGTGTTTTAAGTATATTAGAGCTGAAGAGAATATCAGCCAATGTTTGTGTTTGAGAGAGGAGTGTGTGTTTTGGCTGTTCTCGCCTGAGCGGTGCCGTGTGAGTGTGTATCAGTGGGAAAGGAGACGGGGAAGGAAGAGAACTAATCAGGCAAACTCATTAGAATCTTAGAACTCAAATCCAGCCAGTGCCATCTCTTTGTTTTTCAGATTTACTCTTCCTTTACATTCCCTGCTGAAAAATCCAGTCTAAGATTGGAACATGGTAGCTGCTTTCTAGTTGGTCAAAGCTGATAGACCAGCTGAAAAGATCCTGGACTAGAAAAAAATCACCTACCAGTGTTTAAACCAGCTTAAGATGTTCAAGCTGTTAGCTTGTCCACCAGCTAGAGACCACATTACAAAAATTCAATACATTTATCAGTAGTTTTTCTTTATTAGCCTCATTTTACAGTAAAAAATTTCAAAACATTGTGAAAACCTATAAAATAAGACATTAAGGTCCAGTTTTACTAAACTGGGCAAATTAGCGCAAATCCAAAACAGCGCCGATTGGTGTAGAAATTTCTGCGGGTGATTTACTAACAACGCGCAAATTAAAGAACACAGACACAACCTCTCTTTTACATATCGACCAATGCAATATACCAAGCGCAGCGCAAATTAGAGCAGTCGCAAATAAAGAAATAAAGAAGCCACAGTACATTGAAATAACCGAAGGCCAAAAAATGTAGGGTTGCAAGAAGTTTTGATAGACCTGGTATTGCGTGACTCCTAGTTGAGGATTCCAATTCGTCTTTTATTTCCTGAAGCAAATAAAAATAACATGGCTTGGCAAACGATATGTTCGGATAATGTGTTCTTCTGGCATTCCAAATAAATTAATACGTGTGGAAAAAATCCTCTCCCTTCTACCACATGCTCTTTCTGCGGCGCCTCCTCCTAGCAACAATAATTGCAGCCATTTCGAGCGCAAAATAATTTAAGACATGCTTTTTTTGGGCGTTAAATAATGGTGCAAATACCAGTAATCTGACAAGCGCAAACATTAGTAAATCTCGTTGCGTGATTCATTTGAATACTCTCCTCCCATAAATTTTGCGTCTGGAAGAGAATCTCCTATAAATGCATATTCAGTAAGGTCAGGTGCAAAAATAACTGTGTCCACGCCTTTTCAGCGCTACTTTGTCACTGCGTGTCTTCAGTAAATCCTGACAGTACTATTTTAATGCCAAAAGACGGTTTGCGTTGGCACAAGCTGTTGGTAAATCTGGCCCTAAGACTGTTTTTTACCCAACTGGATTAAATATATATATATATATATATATATATATATATATATATATATACACATTTATTTATTTATTTTATTATTTAAAACTAAACTTATTTCTAAGTTGCTTAGCCTACTGGCAAATTTTAGCTTACATTTAACTATATTGTATATTCATTTCTTTTGCACACATTATATAAATTACAACGTATAAATATGTATATATATATATATATATATATATATATATATATATTTTTTTTTTTTTTTTTACTGAAGAAAACATATAATAAAACATCTAAACCTAATTAAAACACTTAAAATGTACTGTTTTGCAGAGAATATATATTGCATTGATTTTTTTTTACAGGAATGGCAAATATATGTGTATATGCATACATTTAACTTAATATTAACTTAATACACTACATTTCTTTTGCATACAATGTATAAGTATATATAATTATATGTATGTATATAAAGTAGGTATTTAAGTAGTTTAAATATTTAATATATTTCATTATTTATCATAGCATACATTTTATTCAATAAAAAATATAAAATGATGCACAATATAACAAACTGAAAAAAGTACTGATGCAGTGCAGCTTAAACCAACTAGAAACATCTTCCATTATAAACTGAATTTTCCTTGCTAAATATTCATATTGCACAATGTCTGTCATCTCTGCATCATCCTTCGATTCAACAGGCCATTTATCTGCGCACTTCAACTCAAGAAACAAATTCGGCCCTTGACAGAACGTTAAATGACTGCACCGCGTGACAGAGTGTTTGTGTGTGCGTGCATGTGTTCAGGTAGGGGCTGGAAAATGCACATCAGCAAGCACACAACAAGCAGGATACAGAGTTCCTGTCTCCCCCTTCCCTGGAGGCCTCACTCATGAGTCGGTGAAGAGCCTCTGACAAAGCCGCCAGAGCTGGAAATACAGTCTTACTCAGACCAGGGAAGACAGACAGACGGACGACACCGCGGCTCTAATCGCAGCCAATGATGGTACTTTAGTATAATAAACCTCATTTAGGCTATCAACTGCAGAAAGTAGGTGTTAGCTCAAAGGCGGTGGACATCTAAACTCATGTACCTTAATGACTCAGCAACAGTTTAGTTAACAACACTTAAGCGCTGTGGGCTCATCACTTTGAATACAGATAATAACGGCAGACTGTGTTTTCCTCACTAAAGTGAGAACGCCTCAGAATTCTTTAGTTTTTGTCTTTCTTTTAACGCACTTCATGAGGAGTGGAAGACAAAAGCTGGGAGCAATTACGCCTCTCTGCGTTCATTTAACCCCAGCACCTTTCAACAGCTTGGTTTACCCATTAGAAAGGTAGAGTATGTTATTATTGTTATTATATTCTCAAAACTGTCTCCGCCAGTGTCAATCTCCTCAGAGACACACGCTGTCAGCGGCTCCGAGGGGACGGCGGCATCTGACCCCTTCCAGAGCTCAACCACAACGACTGAAAAACACAAAGATTCACAAACACGCTGTTGTGTGCTGTAAACTACAGGGTTAAAAACAGGTGCAAAATTTGTCGAAAACGCACCAGTTGCTTGAGGAAAAGATTATATTAGAGTAGTAAATCGCTCAAAGGAAAGCAAACATGGCCAGCTGAGATCAAACAACTGCGAGGGCCTTGTTGACTTACAAAGTAAGAGCTTAAGGAGGCCGTGAGACTAAAGGTTACTTTGTCAGTCTTTTATTTAGTCCTCATTTTGTTTTCAGACAAATACCAGCCCCTTTTACAAAGCTTGAAATGAACAAAACACGCACACACGCTCAGCTAGACAGCTACAAAGGTATTTCCTTTGAAATTCAGAGCTTGGACATAATGCTCTGGTGGACGTGCTACTCGATCAGTAAGGTAAACATGCAATTCACAGTCCGTTCCCAGGCCAGACGGTCACATTCACATCAAAGGAAAAAAACAGTCTATGTCGGACTGGGCGGAACTGTGATATATATACAGTGTGTGGCCATCAGTGGGCAGGACTGTTTTACATTATTTACACGTGCAATGGAGAAACGTGGAGTAAAGTGAAAAATACAGAGTGGGATGTGCCCCAGACAAGTCAAGACGAAGAATAACGTGTTATTAAGGGGTGTTGTTAAGCACAATTGTGTGGTTGTTTACGGTTGTCAAGAAACAGTCCAAAGATTCAACTGATGTGCAGTCACAATCGTGTGTATATTGCCTATTTTACAATGCTTTGAATGTGGCAAAATATAGTTTTTATAATTTTAGTTGTACAGTTTTGAGTCCTATTTTTAAGTCCTGTACCTCTGGTGTTCAAAGCTGGTTGTGCATTGATGCCAGAAAATGAGATGAATACAAAAATGAGATGAAGTACATTTAATTTGTAAAATTTGGGGTCAATCTATTAAAGATTTTTTTAAGTATTAAAGAAATTAAGACTTTTCAGAAACTTTTATTCAGCAAGCATGCATTTAATTGATCAAAAGTGACAGTAAAGATATTTATAATGTTACAAAAGATTTCTATTTAAAAAATTAAACAATATAAATATAAGAAAATAAAGAAAAAATAAGAAAAACTAAGAAAATAAAAATATAAAGCAGTCCAGCTGTTTTCAACATTGATAATAAGAAAGGTTTCTTGAGATTAGAATGATTTCTGAAGGTTCATGTGACACTGAAAACTGGAGGAATGGGTTAGCTTTGCCATCAAGGGAATAAATTACAGTTTAAAATATATTAACATAGAAAACAGTTCTTTTATATTGTAATATTATTTCACAATATTACTGTTTTTACAGATTTTTTTTTTAAATCAAATAAATGCAGCCTTGGTGAGCATAAGAGACTTCTTTCAAAAACATAAAAAGTGCACCTGGTTAAACTAAATTGCAGGTGCTTAGTGAAAAATAAATAAATTATGTTAAACTGTTTCATGTATTCGCCTAATTGTGTTTAGGCAGTGCATTATAAGCAAAGACAACAGGAATTGTATAAAATGAATTATGCATGAAAAAATGTGGACCATACATTGATCATATTATATTTCAAACAATCTCTCGCGTTACATTTTCGCAGATGCACAGGAGCGAGACTTCATGTGAGGTGGAATGACTACAAGAAAAAGACAAAAAAACAGATTTGGAGGATCTGCTCACACACACACGCACGCACACCCCACCCTCCACACCACACCAAAAAAAAATTCATTTGGGGTGAGTTGGAGGTAATTAACTCTAAGTACACAAAAGGGGGTTGATTTCAATGGCGATACTATGTGATTATCCACTAATGCTTTTAAAAGCACCATGCAGGGAGGAGAAAAGGCAAGAAAAGAACCGCCTCAGGGTAAACACACGTCCATAGAGCTCTGGGCAGATCCAGAGCGAGAGAAAGATCGAGAGGAAAAACAGCAGCTTGTCATCTCTTCCCACCAAACTACAGGCCCACAACCCTGTCTTTTTCATCCCCTCTAATCCAGGGAATTCTGAAAAGATGAACTCATTCCTCCACAGCACTCCTGCCAGACCCTTTAACCAGAGAGGGAAAGAGACGAAAGAGAGAAAGAGAGACACTGTTGCTTTGGAAATAATGTGATCCTAACATTCATGGCAGCGAAGCTTTCTTGAATTGAACTGAATTGAGAGAGAGAGAGAGAGAGAGAGAGAGAGAGAGAGATGGAGAGAGAGGGAATGGAGGGGGAGTCTGAGTCTCTTATCCTGTGCCAAGGATTAGATTCCCTCCAGCTATTAGACTGTACCACTGCGCTGACAGGCGAAGGGGGAGAAAGACAGAGAGTGTTTATGTGAGCAGGAGAAACAGAATGAGAGAGCACAGTGAAGTTTTATGGTGGACAGAATTCATCTTTTGACGCCACTCTTGACAGGCCTGGGCATTCTTCTTCTCGCTGGGGTCAGAGAGGGAAGCTGGAATTACGGTTGCCTGGACCGAGGGAAAAAGTGAAACATAACAAACAATGCCGCCGTACTTCCCTCCCTCTGGCCTCTCTTTGGTACGGCTCTGATTTTTTAGACAACTATCACTACAGGGCGACTTACAACACACTAACGGGCCACATTTAGGCTGGCGTCTGTACTATCTCTGCCATCAAAGACTGCTTTATCAGCCAGACGCACTAACTGGGGCGGCACTCTCACACAGATGGGTTTCTTTCTCTTTGACCCGCTCTCCTTTTCTTCCCTTCACTTCATTAATTTTAGAGTTTTTACAGTTTTCTCAGGCTCCTTGTTACCATTGCTGGGCTGTTATGAGTGGTGAGACAATGTATTTAAGGCTGCAGAAGTAAAAGCAATGGAATCATGCTGAGAGAATAACTCTCTATTCCATTTCTGAGGAAGGATTAAAGACACCAGCAAAACAAAATGACAGTTTTCTGGCTGCTTTAAAGTCATCTATATGCTAGTGTTAATTTCGCTTTAATCAGATATACATACTTAAAATACATTCTTTTTTCTTCCAGGAAAACAGAACAAAAATACTGACTTCACTATATCAGTTTTTGCCCAATCAAATGCTTTTTAGAATAACAATGTCCTTTCTGCTGATACTACCTGTAACTGCCAAAAATATGCCATATATAGAAAACTACTTTCTGTCAGAGGTTGCAGTGCTACAACAGAAACTATACAACTGTGACACAACAGGACTAGAGCCCTGCACGGGCCTCAAATACAGGCTCTAGCCCAGCCCTGGCCCGAGATGCACAGGCCCTAGCCCGGCCCTTGTCAGACAGCTTATCAGAATTCTCGGCCCGAGTCCGAGTTTTTTTTCCCCTTGTCCCAAAACAACTTATACTACTGTTTCAGCTATTAAAATAGTTCAGTTTTGTATGTAATGGCAAAGTGATTATATTTTGTTTCGTTTTTTTATGAAGTTAATTTAGAAAAATGTTTGGAGCATTTTTTTGTTTGTTAAATTTACGTTTTGTTTTTTTAAAGTAACGACCAAGCGGCCAGTGGCAGGCAGTGAGTTAATCGCATATGTTTGATCAATTTAGCATTCTCAAATCATCGCGACTTGCCTAAAATAAAATCTATAGATATAAAACAGTTCAGCCATATCACAATGTAAGTTTAAACGTTTAACCTATATAAATGTGCGCTGTTAGACGCATATCTAATCGTTTGTGCGGAGAGTGGAAGCTGAAGCGCGTTTTCCAGGACATGGAGGCGCCAGCGCGATCACTTGCATTGGAAACAACTTAAACACCTGCACTGAACCTGCACTGAACACCTGCACAACTGAACACTGTAGAGCTGCTCTTGACAGTCGCGGTAGTATGGTCTCGTGTTGTTTCCACCAGCGCTGCAATTTTTTCCATCACCATAATTGATGGATGTCTAAAATATAAAAATAAGGAGAAGCCTAAAACAGGCCTGATGCCCGGCTCGTGTTGCGTATATTGCGTAGGCGATGTATAATATTTATAATATAATCAATATAGGCTAACAACATTTCATACAGTAGCCCACGTGTGCTCTGTGCGTATATGGGCACAATAAAAGGAGAGAAGCTAAATGACGCCGAGTCCGACCCGAGCCCGATCTGTAAAAATAAAATAAAAATAAAAATAAAAAAATGGCCCGAGCCCAGCCCGAATGGACTTCGGGACCCGACGGACTTGCAGACCTCTAAACAGGACTAGACATAAATGAAATGCTGTAAATGTCATTTTTCATAATTAGTTCATTGCAGCAGCCACAATTATCATTATTTATTCAATAATTTCTGCAGCCTTCTATTTAAGCCAAAAAGGGGCTATGCAATCTTTTATAAAAATGCAGATAAACAGAATTCACGTCCTGAATTTACAGAGTGCACACAGATTGCATTGCAAATGGCAAGTGTGTATTTTAATCCCTTCACTATGGCTCTATAGTGTTAATGACGACTTGGTCAAATGTGCATAAGATTCACACCTCAGACCCATATAAAGCACAGCTTAGCTAGTCAGATTCTCTGACGGCCGCTGCTGCCCCGCCTCTCTGGATTCCTTAACACTCACTAGTGTTGACATTTCAACACATGGGCCATCTGACCCCAGAGCAACAAATGAATGAGTATGCGGTCTCCCCAGGTCAGATCACTGGGCCTCTGGATTTCCACAGCCGAGTCTAACGGTGCGAAGACCCACAGATCTGTGTACAGATCTGTGATCACGGGTGAGACTTAGCCAGAAGGACTGGGGGATCCAAAGCGAATTCCTTTACCATGAGAACAGACGGGGCAGTGTGAAGGACAAACTCCCAGAAATACAGACCATCTACTGCTCGCTCGCAACATCATACTGCTGCTGCTTTTATATGGGAGTGTGGGATAGATTATTGGTTTGTGTTTGAGTGTGAATGTTTAGCAAATTCAAGGTGCAAAAAAGCAGATTAAAGGTGACTGCATAGTATTTAAGAAGCCATGAAAATATCCATTACTTACGCCATAAAGATCTGATGAACTGTGAAACCCTTTCACTAAGTACTTATCTGTCATTTAGTCAATACTTTTATCCAAAGCAAATTACAGTACTCTCATTATGGGGACATTCCAAAATCTTGCAGTTAAAATCCCTGAAATGTAATTACTGAGTTACACCACCCTGTAAAAAAAACAAAACAAAAAAAAACAACTCTTTAAAATAACATGGATTACTCTGCCTATATTTTCACTGTATTAATCACATAAAAATTATAAAAATAAATATTTATTATATGTGTATTTTTATGTAATAATATATTTTTATAATTATTAATTGCATAACAATTAATTAATATTTAATATAAATTTGTACTTTTATATATTTTGAAGGAAATATATAAAATATATAACATTTTGTCAGAAATAAACATTTATATTTTTCAATGAATCTAATGTAAACCCAATTACAATGATTTCAAATTATTTTTAACATTTTTATTTATTATTATTATTATTATTTTATTTATTTATTTTGCATAACAAAAGTAATTAAATAACCAATCACAATTTTGCTGAAAAACACCAGAATACAATTATTTATGATTTTCAACCCATTCTAACTGATGCAAGACACATGCATGATCAATGAACATAAAACATTACTGACAACACAGCAGTGATCCGATAGGGCAAATGACAGTCCCATCAATTTTCGCAAAACTCTCTTCCATCGGCGAAATAAAGATACAAAAATACAGATCATCTATTATTCAAGTGATTATGATCTGTTAAGTGTAACTTATCAGAAATCCAGACTTTGATCACTGCTAAAATTGCTGTCATAAATGATATTAGCCTTACATTAATGGGAAATGGGTTCTGGCAGCTGAATGTTACACAGCAGGTACGGTTTCAGAGCAGGGAGCCAGGTCAGCGGTTGAGACAGTTCTTGAGCTCAGGTTAATTTAAGGCGAAAGCTGTGTATCTGGATACAGCTCATCTGCAAGGTGATGGACACATACTCAGCTCAGATGATGGCGTGCTATTGATCGGCCCAATGGATCATAAACACTCAAGTGAATGCCTCCTGACAGCCATGCCGTCTTCGCCTTCTGTTTCAGTCACAAAAGCTTGAAGTCACGCAAGTGCTGGGTAGCTACACAGCTGCTTTCTAAAACAATGCAAATTGTTTATGTTCCCCATTAAAAATGCACAAGCGAGCACTTCTTATACTTTTTGAGGTATCGAATCTGTCAACATGGACGAAGAGACAGTTTAATGCTCTAGAGCTTGGCGATATATATATCAATATTAAACTTCCTAACGATGTTAAGAGTTTTACAAATATTAAATGAGTAAATATTGGTGATTATCACTATGTGCTATTACATAAGTCCATATAAGTTAAACTTAAATGATTTAATTACAGTTATTTTTGACACTTTTTTTATTAGAATTTACATTATATATTTTGGATTGTACTTCATAACACAAACACGAAAATATTTCTAACTAAAAACAATGTACCCAGCTATAGAAGGCTTACTTTAAAACAGCTTGTTAGGTAGGTAAGAAACAAAGCAAGACAGACAGACACAGAAAGACTGAAATAGCTAAGCACCAATAACATAGCCTTGAGGCACACCAGTAGCATATACTTTAATAGACACTCCCCCCAGACATGTTTACCTCAAAATACCACTAAAATCCATGAAATGCCCCACAATAAGCAGAAGTGAATAGGCTTGTTTGCTGTGGGTTTTCCAAGTCCTCAATAAGGGCCACTGAGGTATGGCATGAACTCCCCATTGAGGGCTGTAATTGCATTTAGAATGAGAGACCAAACTCTGGACACAGAGCAAATATGTCCATTTAGTGCAGATCAACTTAGTGTTCCTCTTGCTCTCCGGTGCTCACAAATCCCGTTTTGTGTCTCTGAGGGAGTCTTTTGTTCCACACTTAGATTGACCAACAGGGCAAACTAAAACAGGTACAGTGTGCTTCGTCATACCACTAATCACATCAGAGAATGTGCTGCGGCTAAGTGAGTGAAAGAGTGAGTGATTGCAGTTTGATCGCCAGGCCTGTCTCTCTTGCTATATCTCTCTCTCTTTCCTTATCTGTTTTGCAGGCATTAGCGTGAGGATCAAGGACTCTTAAATGTTAAGAAAAACAGACGGCTTCTTCTTTAGTCATTAGAATAAGCTGACTATTTTGCAATACCTGAGTACTAGCCTACTTGGAGAAATATTTTGTGAGTGTAAGAGTCAAAAGTTAATTGTTACATCTGCCAATGGCAACTGAATTGAGAAAACATTTTTGCACTATATTTTTATTTATTAAAAAATTATTATACACTCAATTTCTTGACTTCTTTGAGAGTATAATAGAAGTCCCCCCCCCTGCTCGGTTAGTCTGAATAATATTTCCATAATATTGAGCAGCAAACACATGGGGAAAAAAAAAAAACAACTCTCCTCAAAGAGTTCTGGAAAAATCCAAAAATATGCCAGTGCCAATATGACTTAGCATGACAAGTGTGCACTGCCTTCAATCCTTTTGATTGTAGCACCCGTTTCTAAAACAAGAGAACATCATCACTTCTTGGCCAAACTTGTGGAAAGAAAGAAAAAAAGAAAGGAAGAAACAGAAAAACAAAACTGAGAAATTACACATTAAAAAGTCAAAAAAAAAAAAAGATTTATGACAAATGTATCCAGTGTGAGAATAATATTATGTCATAAATCACTCATACCTAGAGGACGTACACAAAACTGAAAAGGATAATTCACCTAAAACTCACAAAGAAGGAATGACGGTGAACTAAACATTTAAAGACTAGCGCTCCATTACGCCCCACACATCGTGTCCGTTTCTCCATGCACGCTCTGTGTCTCTCTCTTAATGAAGGTTAACGTGAGGATGTCAGACTCCATGGGCCCCTGCAGTTAATCCACACAGTGCATTCTGCAGGCCAAAGGAATGCATTGGCTCTCCCAGTTTTAAAAATACTAACTGCCATAGGTCCCTGCACAACTGTCAATGTTCCTCTGGGGAGGAAGGGGGGAAAACATTCTTCACTTTATTTTAGCTAGGCAATCAAACCGCAGGCCTAAATCACCGCTTGTCCATCCCGGTGCCAGGCGCAGGAATTTATTATCACCGGGGATCCTAAACTGGTCAGAAAACAAAAACGGCTTTTGCATCTACTACTGCCACCTTCTATGCCGGCTACCCTCTGGGCGCAGGCCAGCTGTGACCGAAAGCAAAAGCTTTTACGGTGACGGTCACTGAACGGAGTATTGTTCTCCCTTCCGCAGCCTTGAGAGGAGGCTCGCTAAAACACTAAACTAACAGTTGGACATTCCATACATTTTTAATGGCATGGCTGCCTCTTTATTTGTTTCCCTAACCCCGTGGCCCGGACTGAATGAATGGCTCTATTGGAGGAGGCAGGCAGGCACAGCGGCGTGCAGGGTGGAAGGAGAGGAGAGATGGACTGCCCTCGCCTTCCCAGAGCGCATTGCAGGACTCGATCACTCACTCATTACTGGGTGGGGGTGGGTCAGTGAGGAAATGATTACCTGTATGAATGGTCTGCATTTTTACACAAACTCTTCTCTCTTTCGAAACGGACAGACACATTGCTCATAAATAAGCAAGCTTTATGTCACAGTGTAAACCTGGCAAATAAAATAAAATAAAAAAAATTAAAAAAATAAATAAAATAAAATGAAATAAAATAAAAAATAAAATGAAATAAAATAAAAAGACCCCTGGATTAAACATTGCAACTGCATTTTGATGTTTTCTGTCTACGTGTAAGTCTAAATTCACATTGGACTAAAAGAATATGTCTGGCTGAAATTTATGTCACACTCAATTACAAGAAAGAGTTATTATTATTATACTGTCAATAGTGACTCGAATAGTCATTCTTGATATTGATTTTGTGAAATACGTGACTGATATCACAACAATACAGTCTTTGGAGAAACAAAATCTCTGCTTTTACAAAATGCTTCACATCTTGAAATATTTACAGCGGTCAAACAATGTGGTGAGAAAAAAAAAATACAATTTAATCTAATATCCCTAAAATCCAAGTCCAGTTCCTTGAGAAGGCCAAGCTGCATACACTTACACACGTCAACCTACTGACAAAGACAAAAACACGATATGGTCTCAGTGAGACATAAACAGCATGACCACAAACAAATATGCATATCTTTTTCTGAATCTGTTGTGAGATACAATAGAGGTGGGCGACTAATTCAGCTGTCCGCTATTGGCTGATGAGCATTTGTTTGCCTCGTTTACGTGTGTTATGTAAGGGGAAGAGGAAGTCGGTCATTCAAGACAGGAACACACGCTCAAGGAGAGCTGTATGGTATAGCCATGATGGCACGGTACCGCCTGTGTATTATTTACATAATGAAAATGAAAAACATAACTTGAAATCAAACGAATGCCACACAGACACATGTAGTCTCTCACACATATACAAATGCACATCCCAACCCATCACTTCCAGGCCGCTGGGCTTCTCTTCAACATTCTTCAGCTTCCCCCTGCCGTCAAAGGGATAGTTGAGCAGCCCCTGTGCTACAAAACCCAGGCAAGCTTTTTAAAACAGGATGTTTGGCTGAGGCCTCCTTCCCCTCAAATAAACAATCTGCAGAACCTGATTTTCTGGAGGCAGGGTGGAAGTACTCCAGTCACATTATTTCCACATCCCGTATCCTGGAGCACTTGGGGCCCTGGGGGAGTGTGGGCAGGCTCTGGGGCTGCGGTGGAAACCTGAGGCCCCGTGCCAGGCAACGGGAATAAGGGAGAGGGAGAAAAAAGATAAAAGGAGGGAAAGAGAGAGAGGGAGAGATACTGAGGTGAGGGACTATGAGGGGGGAGGGCAAAAGGGTGGCCCCTGCACTGTCCACCCCACTGTGGCTCATTTTTCACTGGCATAGTAACACCGTGGCAGGGCAGCGTGTGCGTGTGAGGGACTGTTCTGTCTTTCTGTTATATGGACTGGCATGGGTTTTTAGGAAAGCGAGTGGAAAAGGATAGCTCAAATTGAAACGGTCCCAATGCAGAGCTGTTTAGACTCTTAAAGTTACATAACTCATTATTCGTAGTTCTGCTGTAAATGACGTAATACAGCTCATGTCACTCCCATGATCCTAGTTTACCTCAGCGACGGGAAAAATACAGCATAGTTAAAGTCTTCGCATTGCGTACAAAATATCAAATGTCTGATCTTTCTCACGATCACTGGTTTAAAGGAAAAGTTTATTCAAAACTTAACATTTTGTCTTAATTTTTTCACCCTCATTTCATGAACATGATGGGAAGATTGAATCAATGCTATTTTAGTATTAATTAAATACTATTATAGTAATTAATGTTTTGACTTATTTTTTTATATTTTCATTTTAATTTAATTATTCAAATAAAATTTGAGAAGGCAAAATTGACTTACATGTCAAACTGTTCCACAGAGTAATCGTTTGGCTTCTGAAGACTTGGAATATAGGGCATAATTTTTGGGGAATTTTTTTGGTACTTCCATGATGCTTTTTTGGAGTTTGACGGTTCCTGGTCAGTATATGATCTCAATGTATAGAAAAGATCAGCATAAACATTCTTTCAAATTTCTCCTTTTGTTTTGTGCTTCTAAGTCATACAGGTTTGGAATGAATGACATGAGGGTAAATAAAAGATGACAACTACTATGAAAGATTTAAGCACTGACAACGAAAAGAATTTGAAACTCAGTCTAGATACTTCAGACGTCTGCGAGCCAGCTAATAAATTGAGGGGAAGACATCACATGCCTTTTAAGGCTTTTCAGAATCTATGGACGCAATCAAATCAATGGTAATCAGCACGCCTTCACATGCTTCGATTACTTTGTTTAATTGTTGGGCGTCCAGATGCCCTTTTCATGCACTGCAGAAATGAGGTCAGCTCAGACCTAGACAGACTGGCATGTGTGTACTGCTTATATCACAAAAAACACGTCTGTTTGTGATTTTCTGATAGGGAGAGTATGTGATTATGCTTGTGTCAGACTATCAGTCAAAACAAAACACACACTGGCCTGTAAGACGGCAGTTTTATGAAAACAAAGACAAGAACTTGTACTATCAATACTGTGATCAACCAGTGGCTCCTTGTGCAAGAAATGCTACCTGTTTAGATCAGTTTGGATTCAGCACCTTCATGACGCATACCCTTTTTCCACTGAAATTGTTCAAATCGGTAGATCTCTGAATCTGCCCACATTGCCGTTGATCTGAGAAATCAATAATAACTGAATGTGTTTCTACATGACCAACTTACAAACCAATATAGCACAATGTAGTGTGTTTATTAATTGTTTAAATATAAAAAGATTTCATATTTCAATTTATATACAACTAATTTAAATTATTTACAATGGGGAAAAGTAAATGTCTTGGAATTAGTCCAATGAATGAGCATCGTGCCACATATTCAGACAATAATGGGATTGATCTAGTTTTTCCCCATTAAATTTAGCATTTTTAGGTGGTCTTAAATTAACAAAATATACTTGGAGATAGTATCCCACACCCTGGCTTCTGATGTTACCTGTTTATTGTTTAAAACCACCAGGTCTAAAGGGCTAAGCGGAGCCAGAGTGGACACCAAAACCAGTTACCAACACTAACACAATGTTGATGGAAAAGAGGCTTCGGGTTACAGTCACAATGCTGATCAGTTTGGTAAAGTCCAGTACAGTTGAATGAGACTGTCACTGTTTTCCATTTTTAAGACATACAGCACCGATAGGCCACATATAGGGACGCCAGCCTGGCTGTGGTCTGCTCCCCAAAAACAGAGAGGGCAGTGTAAACATCACAAAGCACCAGGAGTGAACCCAGAGTAAAATTACAGATCACCAAACCATTCCTCTATACCTGACTGAGCCTTTCCTCCTCCTCAGGCCAAAACAGCACTCGATGAACCTACCTGCACAGCCATCCGACCGCCTTTCCTACATTCTCAAGGAAAAATAAACACAACATACAAAACACAATGGCACCACAGGGTTCCTCAGTGAGACGTGGAGTCTCTCTCATAGTGATGACACAACTACAGTAAGATCTCACTGTAATTGTGACGTCTTAGAGTAAGAACGCACACGCGTGAAAACACATTGGATTTGCTTCCTTTTCCACATATGGTGACAAATTCCAGGGGGCTTATTAGGGTACATCTCTCAGCTGTAGCATATCTATGGCTGGTCTGAGAATGATTTGTAAACAGCCACTGTTTTTTGCGGCCCTGCCGGCCTCCCCCTCCACATCTGTCAGATCCCTCATCATAGAGACTTATAATCACTGGAAAAACAATTCTACTGCTCTGCAGCAGGGATGTGCGTCATTCAGAATCCAATTGAGATCTTTAAATTCCAATTCAACTCCTGAATTATTAGCAAATATGATGCACGGGAATTAAAGTAGAATTGAAATGAACTGAAATTCATAAAACAGCATGTAATATTATATATATATATATATATATATATATATATAGCTTTCAATTTATAGACCAGTATGGAAAAACATTTTCCAGAATATAATTATGAACTAAAAACAAAAAGTCAAATACAACATCCTGTAAATGTATCCAATTCAATTCAAATTACAACTCATGAATCATGACAAAATTGTGCCCAACCTCATGATCATACTGACATTCTCAGTGAGCATCAGAGGATAAGGAGACCACCTCCCAATACAGGGGCTTGTGAACCACAAAGATCACAAAAACCCCAATACAGAGAGGAAACACAAACTCACATGCATGCAGTTATACAGGAAGCAACGAGACCTACTTCAAAGAACATAATTCTGATCTCCACATGGCCACAACAAGGAGTGAGGAAACAGGTGGGCTGCATTACAACCCAGTCACAGCTACAGAATGTGACTGGAACCACACGCGCACACACATTTTTACAGACACACATGCAGCACATCACGACCACATGTTTCGATGGCCATGCTTTGAAAACATAGCAAACACTTAATCAATAGCTGTACGTTGACACAGTGTAGACATAAACTGACAAACACAGTTGCTTTTAAACGAGAAACTTCGGCTGAAACGCCGAACTATAGACATCCAGATACAAACAACACAAACAGACAGAGATGTACCCAAACACGGGAGTGCAGACATCTCAGACACCAACACAAACACACAGAAACGCAAATATTCACACAGATTCCAGGACGTGCAAAAAATACAGTCGTGCACAAACACGCAAAAATGCTAAATACATGCAGAAAGGCTTATAGAAACTCAATGAAGATTTGAGCTGAAAATCCTAATGCAGTGTGCTTCAAACAAACTCACTGAGGTGGCAAGACATCAAAGATCTATTACATAAATAGCCTCAGATCTCAAGCATCCACAAACTGTCTTTCAAACCAAGACGCCAAATTCTCTAAAATCTTGCCCTTGGGCGGCAGGGAGTTTTCATCAAACTCGTTGAAATGTGTTCTGTTGCTATTGTCAAACAGAGTGGATGAGTGTTCAGAGCAGGAGTTACACTCGCCCAGGGGGCTGCAATCTGCTCCCCTCCCACCTTCGGCCCCCCGGCCTCACTTTCAAGAGCTATACTAGTTCCTGCATGTGGGTGGGGTGGGATAAGGGACTCAGGGTGGGTGGATGGCCATATGTATGAACGCTTTTAGATTTTAGATCCATTTCCTTTCTTTCTTTCTTTACAGGTAGCATAAAGGAAAGGGATGAAATTCCATAGGTGACCCTCCCCAAATCCACATACCTTATGTTTGGTGATTTGGAGAGGGTCACCTATGGAATTTTAACAATTCCAGCAACAGAAATTCTTTGGAGAGCTGTCAATTCAACGCTTCACACCAAATTATTATAAGCCGTACCCCGCATATGATGTGTTTTGAATGCTTAACTAGTAAGATTTCCTTGTATGGAGACACTGGTATTAAAATTCTTACTAATACTGATATTAAAATTGTATACTTTGCATATAAATAAATGTAAATATTAAGGCGTTTTTTTTTATTCTACAAGTGAATTTATTAATATAAAGTATGAAAAATTAATATTAATTTCTCAAACAATTACATTTAAAAGCATTAAATTTTTAAATGAGTGTTAAATGATGGCAAAAGAAATAGTTTTATATTCTACAACTGAATTTAGCCATCACAATGTTAAAAAATGAATATTTTCCAAAGATTGCATTTAACAATGTTGCTAATTTTGTGTTGCTAAAAGTGATCTAAATGCAAAAATAGGGGAAATGAGCATGCACATTTAAATATTAAATATCAACAATATTGATAAAATGTGTTAAAAAAAATAAACAAATTGGCTGATAACCAATATGGTACCATATGCATGCTATATTTGTTCTTTTTAAGCCAGTTTATGACAATAATTAACACATCTAGTTAAAAATGATCCTGCATGTGGGCTAAAAAGGCCTGATTATGAACCTACAAGTAAGTCATAGTTCACACGAACCCAATCCAGAGAAAAAAATCTCAGCAAGCATTTGAAACATCATTTGTTTGTGCAAGGAGTGTCGCCAGCCTGTGAAGTGGTGGTGACAGGGTGCATGAAGCCACAAGCTCAGGTAGCTCCTTCTGGGAAAGGGGGCGGATTGACCCGCTCTCTTTGAATGCTATTTCTAGCCCTGCAAAACAAGGCCTTAGCCTTTCTGTCTCTGCGGCCATGATCCTACGCATGCACGGTGCGGTTCCAGTTTTATGAGAGAAGCATGTTGATTTCATTCCATAAGAGGGGAGTGTTTCATCTCAAACCATGACAAGACTGTTTCTCCTTTTTTCTCTCAGTGTGGCCCTTTCACAGCAATGGAAAAAAGCCCACTCCGGTCAAGATAGAGCTGTAAAGGCTGATATGTGCGTTTGTGTTCCCGTGTTCCATTACGCGCTGTTGTGTGCAGAATGTATAATGTGACTCGGTGTGCTTGAGTGTGTGTGTGTCCCTGCGAGCTTGGATCTTATTACAGTTTGATCCCACTCAAATATTTCTGAAAGAAAACAGAGGAGGGGAGGCAGGCTCTATGGCCAGCCAACACGGCCCAATGAACCTCTGCTGGGCTCACAATGAGAGCTTTATCTCCACCGCACTCTCTCCACTCCTAATGGCCTTTAATGAGGAGGAGCAAAGCACAACATAAAAACCAAATTACCTGCAAAGTTTGCTCATTTATTCAAACACACTCCAAGGGAACCCACAGAACTTAGGACAGCGGAAGGTATGCCTTGCTGTTTTCTTTGCATTTTAGACTTTTACTGAGCACTTAACCCCTTCCTGGCCCTTAAAACGGATGCAAAACTATGTCACTGGAATATTCCTGCCAAACTTTGAGATTTGTATGACAACTAACAGGGAAAACACCCTCTGCATGCTCACTGCTTTCTCTTGCAGAAGGGGAGAAAAAGTAAATATCTGGTGCAAGGTCACCATCACAGGCACGTAGCCTTTGTTTGAACAAAGATGTTACCACATGAGCTCTCCGGGACTGGAAATAACAGCAACAAGTCTGACAATGGTATCACAGGCCATGCTGACATGAAGACTCCAAACAAACTGAATTAAAACAGAGCAAATCCACATTTCAGAGCAGATATATTTAAAATAAGAAAACTCACCTGAGAATTCCCCTTGGGTGACGTTAGGCGAGCTGGCAGCCTCTGTTTCAGTGTAAGACAGTGTGGAATCTGACAGATCTGAGGAGATAAAGGATGTCATGTGGTTAGAGTTTTTAGTTATAAATGTCATTTTTGATTCATTTTTAATTCGAGCTACCAAGCAACATGCTATAGCCTTAATTTAAATAGTTAATATTTCTATTATATAAATATCTACATAACCATTCAAAAGTTTGGGGTCAGTAAGATTTTTAACACTTTTAATTTATTTACAATGTTACATAAAATTTCTATTTAAAATAAATGCTGTTCTTGTGAACATTCAATTCATTAAAAAAATCTGAAAAAAAAAGAAACATCATGGTTTCCACATAAATCTTAATTTTCAAATGTTTCTTGAGTGCAAAATCAAAAAAATACAATGATTTCTGAAGGCCCATATGACACTGACGACTGGAGTGTTGACTGCTGAAAATTCACCTTTGCCATCAAAGAAAAGAATAAACATTTTAAATACATTAAAATTGAAAACAGTTATTTTAAATTGTTATAATATTTATAATATAAGTTTTGCAATATAAATGCCGCCTTGGTAAGCACTTCTTTCTAAATAAATAAATCTTAACAACCCGAAACGTTGAATGGTAGTGTATATACTGTAAACCTTTTTACATAGAAGTGTGTTAACTAACGTATTTTGCTTAGTATTGGTATCAACAGCTGATATGTTGATATTGAGCTAATCCTAGAAACAAATAAATGAGTTATCAGGCTGAGCTGCAAACCACCAAAGCATCAGTTCCAGATGGTACCCTCTCTCCACCCCACCTCCTGTCAACAGTGTGCCTGATGTTGAGCTATAGTACAGAGAGGATATCCCAGCCCAGTACCAGGCCCCAGCAACCCTCACAACAGACAGGGCCGAGCCCAGGCCGGCTCCAGATTGGCATGCTGAAAATGGGCCCGCTGGATACTGGCTGCAGCCTCCACTGGCTCTCAGTTGGTCACTGTGCCTAATTGCTACCATTAAAATTCTTCACGTTGTTCTACTTTTTGCTTCCCCTTTGGCTTTCCGTAAAGCCAGGGATTCAACCAGTGGGTGACAACTGATGGCACTGGCTTATTTTGGCCAGGTTATTTTGTTACACAGATTATTTTATTCAATTTGTCAGTAAATGAACTCTCATCATCTGTTCCCTCAGAATGTGCATGTACATGATCATTTACAACAACATCTTAAATACATATTTAATTAGCAATTAGTGTGTGTATATGAAACTTACCCAGTGGCTTGTGTTCTTCGCTGGGGGAAAGTCTTGAGTATGGAGGAGGGGGTGACTCTAAAATATAACAGCAATATGATTACAGTTGGAACAGAAAACATGGGGAAATTAAATATAGATATATTATTTAATCTGGACAGACTAGGTTGGGTCTGGCTCACAAAAAGAGCAATATATTAATGACAAAATACAATGTAGACAACATATATAATCCTGTCTACAGCACTGTAGAAAATATACTGTAGGTTCATATGGTATCTTTATACACAAAACTGCACAAAAAGCACCAGATTTCTGCAAAATTCAAATGCCAGCCATTTACAAAGTTCTACATATTTCCTTCTTGCGTATTCAGCTCTTTAATATTTTTACTGATTTTATAAGGCTATGAGATATCAATGAGAGCGTACTACTCTTAGTTATGGTTAACACATTTTTCCATGTTTAACACCATTACGGAGTTAAATTTTTCACTTTTTTTCCCCAAAATCTGCAGAGTCCATCTTTCGCTTTACAGTTAGGTGTTGCATGTTATCTCAACAAGTTGCAACAAATATTACAGTTGAAAAACCTAAATTAAAAATGCTCAAACTTAATATATCTTTTAATAGCAGCTCAGTTTAATACTTCAATTTTCTATTGAGTATCTGTAAGCTAACAAAACATCAAAAAACACTTTTTAAATAGTAGATTAAAACAACAACACCTTGGATTAAAAAGCAAACATTTATCATTGACTTTGTGAAAGCACATAATATTAAATTATTTTAAACACCCACATTCACAATAATAGTGAGTTAAATAAATGATTATTTTAAATTATACACACACACACACACACACACACACACATTTAATTTTATATCTTTCTGAGGCAAAATTCTTCTAAAGCTGAATAAAACACAACGCTGTTGTATAGATGATTCACCATTTAATGGCATGGACACCAATCATGGACGATTTTTTCCCCATTTAAGACTAATACAAAAACAACATGTATAAGCCTGTATAATTAGTTGTTGTTGTTGTTGTTGTTGTTTTCGTATTTACAACGCGCAAAAACTCGTCTAAGTACAAAGGTAAGCATTAAAAGTTCGAAGGCATAAAGGAAAAAGTCTCTGGACAAGTAATGACCTCGCCTTTTGGGGAAAAAATAAAAGCATAATGTGGACTGTCTCTTTAAGAGTGCCGGCAGTAATTGCCAGGATCCTAAACTCAGTCACTCAGATACACAGCGAGTCAGTCTGGCGCCAGTTGTATGCAAACTGTATATTATCGCCACTCCTTCACCTAAATAGCATGAGGGGTCCTCCTTAGGAAAAAAAAAAGTGACTTTTAAAGCGCAGCTTGAAACTGATATCATTTAAAAGCGATAAAGTCTTCGCAAAAAGGAAGCCAAGTAAATCCTAAAATACTGACATCTTAATCTATAGCTACAACAACGCAAAATAAAAGTATTTATCGCTAAACACTGATAAACAAATCCATTAGTAAAAGAAAGTTTCTTTGTAAACCCTTGCTAAATACACTGAAATGTTTGCTCAAACACTGTTTTACGTGATTAAATGCGCTCACAGACATAGGGCAACGTCTAAACAATAGGATTTCTCTCTTTAACGTCGTCTGTGAAAATTAACCTTGAAAAAACCCGTCAAAACCATTGATGGAGTTTGAAGATTGAGAGGGCTCTGTTGTTCAATCGCATGAAAGAAATACCATCTTCATGGGGCCACGCATGAGCGCCTGTGAGCTATGTGTGTCTCTCCAGAGAACAGAGGGGAGAGAGAGGGGCCGCTGTCTCCCTCAAGCGTCTCTGCTCTGAGAAACTCCAATAAAACGCTGAGCAAAGAGTGTAATTGTCAGTTTGAAGCCTTTGATAAAAAATTCTCTCTTAATATGCGAGGATTTACTATGGAAAAACTGATTTATATCTTGCCAAGTGCCTCAGGTTGCCAATGTCCTCCTCACGGGATTGTCAATCTTTCATATGAATGCTAGGAATTCTAATCGTTACATTAGTCCATCAATCTGTGGGATTTTAAGGCATGTGAAGAGCGGTTTAATGAGTTAATCTGCTCGTTTGAGACTAAACACATCACAATAACATCTTAAATTGGGAAACTAACAAGTATTGGTCATTGTGAGAATTGTGAGATGAAAGCACCCAGCGGATGGCTAAATTATAGTATTGCTAATGACTTGACTAAGGAAAAGATCGGAATGAAACCGTATTTGCGTTCCTTAAATTGCTTGGACTTGGATTTAAGATCTTTAAGGCCACACGGCCAGTGTTTACATGAGATCAGACTCAAATGAAAAATGACTGTCCCAACCGTACTACTATTTGAGACAATCATTTGGAGAATACATAACCCATGTACCAGCAGATAATTAATAAACTAAGCGGTAGCCTAATTTAATCAAGGTCACACATGTTGTCTATTGTCACTTCAGAAACCTGCATGAAATACATTTTAAAAACGTCATGCATTTTATATGCAATTATTATGTTTGTATTTTACGTCTAGTTTCCTGGATACTAGGGTAACAACTGTGATGGAAAATTATGAAGTAGCAGAAAATAAAAACAGGACAGTGCAGAGCTGCTACATTGTGGACAACGTGCAAATTGCTACTCTTTAAGTCACTGTTGTCATTACTTAATAAGCTATTTAAAGCACTGAAACGTAATTGCTTACATTTTTATAAAGAACAGCCTTTCTTTTCATACTAAATAGCAAGTCGAAATTCCTTTTTGCTATTGCGCTCATTTTATCAATGGCATTCTGTAGTATATGAATCACTGTAACAACAAAGCTTCAATGCATCTGTTGGGGGAACCCTGAGGAAAGCCCTTTGGCATAACAGCAGGTTGAAAGTGAAGCCTAATAATGAGAAAATCTAGATCTTCGCTTACCTGGCCCACAGAGTCGGCTATAATGATATGGATTGCAGCACACTACCGGACCGTCCTGAGCTCCGAAGCTCTTGCACTCACAGAGCGCTTTAAGCTGTGCCGTGTGCTGCAGGTCTGACCACCGGTAAAGCTTACAGATGAGCAGCTGCGGAGGAGCCATGTGGCCGCCTAACCGCAGCTCGGTCCGCGATACCATCACACAGTCGCTCGGCATCCCTCCTTTGGACTCCACGGCTTCCAACAAAGTATCCAAGGTTTTCTCCTTTAGCCTTTTTAATAGCGAATAGGTGGCGGTCTTGAGCTCCTGCTCCATTACGGAGCGAGGTTTCGTTTCCTGGCTCTCAAGAGGACCGGGGTCCCGAGAAGAGCCAATGTTCCTCAGCACGAACTGGCACGAGCCTGGCTCCGGGCTTCTAGACCCAGAATGATGGTCCCGATCTTTAAATAAACAGCAAGTGACTGTTCTACAATCGCTGTCCTGCACAGACCGAGGGCTTCCCACCGTACACACCGTACCCACATCTTGGTCCAAAACGCCCCCTGAGGTGCCACCACCGCTGCTCGCGGTGGGATTCCTCGTACACACTTCCCCATAGTCCACGCCAGGCGACCCGCTAGGGGTCATCGGTCTGAACTCCGTCTTGGGAATTTTCTCTGGGTTGGAGCCAAGCAGATCGTCTCGAGACCCCTCGCCGCTTTTGCCATATCCATCGCCCCCCTCTTTATCTGGAATCAAACGGCTTCTCCAGAGTCGCCGCACAAGACCTGAGCGTTTCGTCCTGAACATACGACAACTTGAAACTCTAGATGAGTTATTTACGTTCAGATCTTAGCGATTTGAAACTATTTCTGAGCTCGTGCAACATTAATGTTGGCCGAATGCCGTGCAGCGCGTGCACAGCCGAGCACCGTATATTGGTGGCAAAACCACAACATTAGTTTTGAAGGCACAATGTTATATTGCATTAAAAAACGGAGAACGTCAAACAACCGCGAGGCTACACAGAAGCGCATTCATTTTAGAAGAATGCTGTCAAGTAGCCGACATGTGAACAGTGTTTGGAAAGTGGAGCTACGGTGAGATGCTTTTTATATTTTAAATGCACAACGGGTTTTAACTACACCAAAGACATTTGTTGTCAAAATCCCACGCGAAAAGCTACACTGGTCGCACGCTCTCAAATGTTTTCGGACTTTGAAACACGTTCAAATCCACTCTTCAGCAGCGGGTCTGGTGACATGAATGAAGCTGCTCCTCGGCGAATTAAATCCACATACAATTCCACACTGAATTCACCATTCCGGTTGTTTTCCACTATTCCAGCGCACTCTTTTTTGCGATCCAAAAATATCCCTGTGCGCGCGCCGGGGCCAGAAAAGGAACAGTCCTGGGACTTATAGTGTGCTCCTGGTTCCGTGTTCAGACCTGGTCAAACTGCAACCCAGATCTCTCTCTCTTTCTCAGTTTCTCTCCCTTTTTCCTTTTTTTCTCCCCCTGTCACACACACACACGCACACACACAGGGCCCCCGAGGAGAGCGATGGAGCCATTGGCTGACTACCATCATGTGCTAGTCTAGACACTTTGGCGGCTCTGAGCTGCACTGATTGTTGCGCAAACAAGGTTTCAAGTTTCTTAACTCTTAAAGGCGTAACATCCATCTATTTCTTTTCTCATCATATATCCTAACTAAGATGATTGTTTATTCTGAGCAGAGGAAGAACTGCGAGTAAATTAGAACAAATGTAAAAATCCTAGAATTATTTAACAAATATTTCCAAGATGATGTCAGAGCAACTTTACTCCGGTCATAATTTTATTCCGAGTTTTTTCATGTATCTACTATGTACTCTTCTTTCTTTTTTTAAACAAAAGATAATCTGATAAGTTATTTGCATAAGAACGCCCAACAACAACTGCACTGCATAATATAACAAACTCTTTAAAAGTCTTTAAAGGTGCACTCAGAAAGCTTTTATTTATATTTAGCGGCTTCTTATTTATTGCAAAAGTATGAGTAGTTTTGGATGTTATACTGACACCTATTGGTCTGGATGTATTAAGTTTTATTTATTTATTTTTTTGTATATTTTCTCATAATACGCAAGAAAAAAAAACTGGGAAATAAGATTATCTTTGAAAAGAGAGACTTTGTAAAGTGAAGTATAGTGTATCTCAATGCTTATTTCTATTGTTATGATTAGTAAATAATTCACTTGGATGAGTTTTATTCCACATTGAGTTTTATCCATGTAGAATAAAATAGCTTTTCATGATGTCTTAATTTCACATGAGTGATTATATTTCTCAAAAGTGCTATTCATTTAATTTATCTTTTTTATTATTTATTTATTTATTGCATTTATTTATGAGAACTGCTCTACATCTAATGTCTGTCTTACACCAGTAACTGCCAAGTTCCTTGTAAATGTACCTTGCAAATACATCCGAATCAAATTCTAAAATAGTTTTTGTTATTTTGATGCAGAGTGTGCCTTACCTGCACATGAGGAATTTTCAGTAGACTGGGAAGCTTGCAAATTCCATAGAATGACCTCATGAGCTGAAAACAGCTCTCATTCAGGTGTGAATTCCAGCAATGGGTCATGCATAGAATGTGAGATGCAGCCCCTTTAAAAACCCCTTAAATTTACTAATATACCATCCTTTTGGTTCAATCCACTTTCAATTTCAATGTACGCTAGATTGTTCCACATGAACCCCCCCTCATTTTTCTATGTCATTTTGTTCACTCATGCACATAAAGGGTTAAAAACTTTGGCTGGAGTAGACCAGGCGGGGCGACATCTCTCAGTGTATTAACTTGCTCAAAGTAGTAAAAGTTCAGCAATAAACACTGCCGATTGGTTCCCCAACATTTACGACATGCCCCCGGAGACAGGGATTGGTTGGAAGAGGAAGAAAAATGTGAATAGACGCGCCCACTGTTGTTACAATTGACAGTGAATGAAATAAATTTCCCGGCAGCTTGCCAGAAAGCAGCGCACAGTATTTGACATGCTTATTCGGCAAGAAGCTATGTAAATACAGTCTTAACAATGGACTTGTGCTGACAGCCTTATTTATCAAATGATCAAGAGGATGTGAAATTAAACTGTGTGGGAGGAGATCCAATCCAAACCATCCAATCCTTATTACTCCAAGCATCCCAAAATGAAAAATATTTGCCTACATCAAAACTACTTCAAGTAAGGCATCTTAAAGCACACAAAAAATTAAAAATGAATTCTTATATTAAAATCGAAACTAATAAGTAGTACTTAAATAGGTTTTTAACACTCATAATGAAACTAAATTCTACACTGTAAAATAAGCAATAATAATAATAATAATAATAGTTACAGTGTATTAAAGCATTACAGCATGTGTTATGTGTTTATACCAGCATACAGATTTAAAATAATGCAATAAACATTCATTATAAAAGTAGAAATTGCAATATTTTTCTTGATTTGAATATTTAGTAAATCATGTGGGAATTATATCTTATTATTTAAAAAAAAAATTAAAATTATACATGTGTTCACATCAGTGTCTGACTAATACTGCACGCTTGGGTTGGTTGATGATTAAATTTGATGATTTTTCATTTATTATTAGTTCAAAAATAGTGCTCTTTACACCCATGTTCAACTGACCTACTATAACTTTTGAAATGTGCAATATGTATGTATTGATTGAGCAGTAATGTAAAGACTTTAATATAAAAATGAAGATTATATATATATATAATTTTCATTTTTTAAATTTAAATGAGTAACATTTCTTGCAGTGTAGATTTACAACTCAATCAATACATATACTTGTGCATTTCAAAAGTTATAGTAAGTCGGTTGAACATGGGTGTAAAGAGCACTCTTTTTAAACTATAAATAAAAGAAAAATCATCAGATTTAATCATCAACCAACCCAAATGTCCAGTATTAGTCACACACTGAAGTGCACACACACACCTGTCCTCTCCTTCTGCGAGTAAGAGTAGTGTTTGCCTGTGTGTAAGCGGGAATCGGATTTCCCTGGTAGGTTCATGGAGGTTAGAGAGACAGAGTGCATGGAGCCCCTCATGCCTGCTCCGTATTAGAGGCACCTGTTGCAAATACATTCCCTTTTGTAACTTAATCACACGTTAGACAGGGCAAAGAAAAATGTTATTGCAGCACTGCGCTCCATGTTCAATCATTCTCACACTTTCCTGAAAAATCTGTGAAAACCCCACTCATGGTTTAATAATGCTAATAGTAGCCATCCACCCACCTGTCTTTTGACAGGTAGTAGTTTAGCTAGACTATCTGAAACATGTCACTATTTTTTTTTTCCAAACCATATATTGTTTCTTTTTGACCACATTTTACAATTTCATGCCTATAGGATGTTCTATGATAAATGATTTGTGACTTCATTCACTGGCTATTGATATTTAATAATGTGGTTACAATAAAATGTTTCTACCCTAGGCAATGCTTTTGCCTTTCAAGCATTAAGAAACAATGATAAAACAAGTTTTGCTTTCTGTCCAACACCATGTAAGCCTTGAGAGATTTGGCATTCAAATGGCTTTGGCAATGATCATTGTGTTTCTCAATTCCAATCGCTTGATGATAAATGAAAAGAGAGCATTTTTAAGGGAACATTATGAAAGCTATGCAAAAAGCATACAAGGAATAGCATTAAAATGATGTTTTTGGCCAAGGAAAGACATTTGTGGTTTCATGGACTTGATGTTTGCAAAAACAAAGCCTGTTGTGTAAGTACAAAAATGCATATTTAGTGTAATTTACATATTGAATTCTTTTCATATTAGTAACTATGCAAATATCACATAATGATGAATTATTCACCCCTTAAATTATTTCTTGAGGTTTTCTCTGAATAATTCCCCCTCTATCCTAGAAAAAAGGGGCTGTGTATTTAACAATTTTACAGTGAGAATATGTTAACCATTAAATGTTGCCTTACTATATACACAGTAAAATGATGTAATAGATGTATTTAAAAAATATATAAATAAAATTAATTAATTAATTTAAAAGAAGTCAAAAATATTGTTAAAATTGTTTTTATATGTAAAGGTATGAAATGAGGTTACTCTATTGACCCTAATGTTTGCTGGATATGTGAAAGTGTGTAAGAAAAGAGCTCTTCAAAGAGGAGGAGGTAACTGAGTCAGAGGGCTGAAAACAGGGCCCAGCTGTTCACACAGACTGTCCCCCTGCTCCGCTCTTCTCTATGTGACCAGCAAAGCAGACTGTCTGCACCACTGGAGACCCCGTGGTAATAATCCAGTGGTCACGCCAGCTTGGTACAGCACTGACACTTCAGAGGGAGAGGATAACAAATCAAATTAAACACAACCAAGAGATACGTGCAGACAAAAGCCCCAGGAATCAGGAAGAAAAATGATATCTGGAGAGAAGTTTCTGAGATATTAATGTCCTGTCTTAGTATTATGGCGCAGTTGAAATATAAACTTTCTTTGATCAGTTACAGGGAGTTCTTCTCGCATCGGACTGAAGATGGCAAGAGTTGCACAAATGTCTCAGATTGGAAGACAGAGCTGCTTTGAACATTGGGAATAGTAAAATAAAAAAACATTATAAATCGCAATGCAATGCAATGCAATAAATAAAATAATTTTTTTTTTTTTTTTTACTCACAGGATATACATATTACTTTTATTAAAATTATCTTATCTTTAATTTAATTTATTTCTTTTACTTATATTAATAATATTATATCCAGTGCTATACAGTATAATAATTAAAAAGCACACATTTCTGGTTTGCATTCATAAATGGGTTCTAAAGCCTTATTGATGGTCCTGACCTAAGACAAAAACGGTTAGGAAACATTAGTATAAAGGAGTGCATGAAAGAAGATGAAGAAAATCAGTGGAGAAAGAGAGTACATGCAACAAAACAATAAAATGCACCAGCCTGTGACAGCAGTCATTTATTCAAAGAGCAGGAGGCATTAATTCTCCATGAGGAAATTGCGAGGGAGTTCAGTACGGACGGATACTAATGAGAAACAGGCTCGCACACTTAGGCCCATGGACACAGTGGGGGTGGAGGGCACTGGAGTGGAGGGGATTCTACAGCTAATCTATTCACTCAGAGCTACACTCAGTACAATCATTCCATTCTTTGTAAATGCCACAAGACATGTCTGTGTTATGAGACAAAGCATGGTGGGCATTGGGAAAAAAGCAAAGAAAAAAGATGGTTGAATCTTTAATTGGAAGCAATCTGATTCACTAGGTTGTGTTGAAGACGGGAAGACCAGGAAGACTGGGCCTGAGGATGCGTGTGTCATCTTCTCTTTGTACCAGTCGGGGTAACTAGGGGTGGACTGTCAGTGGTCAGGTTTCACCATCACATTCTTGCTGATCTGGCCCATTGTGGGTCCATTCCACCACTGAAGGAGCTTGGAAACACAAGGGAATAGAAGTTACAGTTGCATTATGGGACACTTAGAATGGTCTCCTCAAACACACTAGCCAGTTAAAGGACTAGTTCACTTTAAAATGTATTTTATCATCAACCTATATGACTTTCTTTCTTATGTAGAACACAAAAGCAGAAAATTTTTAGATATATTTTGTTCATACATTAAAATCCAGTGTTCTTTTGGACCCCACTGACATTCACTGTATGGATAAAAACCAAAACATTTTGTGTTCAACAACAACAACAAAAAAAAAAAGCGAAAACATACCTCTGGGAACTTTTTCGCAAAAAGGCAAAATACGTACCAAGTACAAGGCATGCTTACGATTGCATTTTTACATCACATTCACTTTTATTCATATTCATAGGTTTAGGTATAGTGCAGATGGTACGTTATTTTAAAATGTCACAGAGCATTACCGTTATAGCACCACTCAATGGACATTTCAAGTCAGAATTGTGGTGACACCTACAAAACCAACGTCTCTTAAAATGCACCATATGTACGTTCATCTGTTTTGGGGGAAAAAAGAACACTCTTTTAGCGCCACCCAGTGGACATTTCACATCGAATATGTCACAAAACATACATGGCGGTACGTATTTCACGTCTTGCGAAAAAGTTCCCAGAGGTACGTTTTCGTCATGAGACCAGGTTGAAAAAGAAAGTCATAAAGGTTAGAAATGACATGAGTAATTAATAACATAATTTTCATCTTTTGCCTTTGACAGCTCCTCTAAAGAACTATGAGCCGTTAATTCAGGTCAGGTTTAAGAATTTAGGCCACTTCACAGAAAAAGAAGAATGTAGATTTGTATATTTTATGTTGTTTTATGACACACTGACTCAGACTGAATAAATGTTAGGTAGATTTATTAGAGCGAAAGTTTAAGATGAAATGTTTTGCAATGCTATTCTGAGTTTGGAACAGTGGATCGAGTAATAAATCTGGTAATAATTTAGGTTCGTAATACATTACTCTTCCAAACTTGCCTCTAAACATTCCACACACTGCACCTTTTCCTCCCATGCTTTCTGTCAAGCCACTGTCAGAAGTCACGACCCCAGAAAAGCAGGCTGTTTAAAGACACACTGAAAGTGACTAATGAATCAGAAATGTCATCGTTCACATCAACAAGTCCCGGGAAACATGACTAATTAATACGTGAACATGGGAAACAAATCAAATCAGGACACCTGTGCTGTGTCTCTATCACATAGTTGTTTTTAGAGGCTGGTGTTGCAAAATACTGATCAATAGTTTGGTTATCTGAGTGTTGCGTGTTTTTTTCCTATCTCTCTTCCTGATCGCCAGAGACGGCGAGGCTGAGCCCCATATGACTGGGTCACCAGAGCCCAAACCAGAGACACACTTGTGTGAAGAATAATATTTTCCAGCTTTTTATCAGCATTTGTTCAGTGGGTCATGGAGACAGTCTGTCTTTGAGCGCCAGATAACCAAGTCAAAACCTCTAATTGCACTGTCTCTGCCAGATTGATTTAAACCCAGTCAAACACACACACACACACACACACACACACACACACATTCCTCTAGGCCCTAAATTAGAGGCATGTTCACTGAGGAAAGGCAACCCTGATGGGAAAGACAACCTATTCCTTCTGTGAACCACCCAAACTTTGTTTGTGACTTCTTTGGCAGATTAATTGCTTGTAATGATACCTTTGTGAAACTTTGCGTTTAATTTGAATTAGATGTTGACTTAGGTTTGGGCTGACGTCATGTTTGACTATAATATTGCAAGCATAATCACAACATCTTCAATTATACAACAGTTAGTTACGATTCTCGTATTTGATTGGCTGAGGAACGTTCCAAGAGCACTGATATAACAGTATAACAGCACTGGGATGAAAGCAAAGGTCTGATTGGCTGACTTCTACAGGTTTTCCAGGAGCCTAGTGTGTGGAGATCTTTATTGGTCAGCCAGGAAACAAAAGCCGTGTTTACAAGTTCCGGAACTGCAGTGATGAGTGCTTCAGAGGAGCAACTAAATTCTGGATTTAAAAAGTTTAAGAAGTTCACAACATAAAAATGTCAGAAGACATTTTGTTTGAGGCACTTAGTTGAATTTAAACGAGATGTGTTTACATTTACCATGGAATGCTATACAATTTTCAGAGCTTGGTTGACCCTTTGGAGTGATTTCATTTGATTAGTTGTGTGTTTTCTCACATTTAATGAAAGATCAGGTGAACTACCTCACTGAGAAGGGAATATCTGCGACATATGAAAGTACAGACAGTCTGTCATAGCACATCGTCTGTTATTGTAGCAACATTTACCTGCACCTAACATGTTGCTGAACAAATCAAAACTATGATTGGTCATTTTACATGTCAGTCAGACAGCCTCTTCATCACTAAGTGGCCAATTGACCCTTCGCAAAAATCTGTCCTCCTTTGTTACTGTTGCTATGTCCACACATCATGTTCTCACGCAGTGAAAATTACATCGCAGAGCAAAGAGCAAACGTCTCGGTTACGTATGTAACCCTCGTTCCCTGAAGGAGGGAATGGAGACATCACGTCGGATGACCGATGAAATTGGGATCTCGCCAGAGAGACCAATCCACTTCGAGTGTAACTGAACGAGCCAATGGACATTGGCATGCGATTATTGCATCCAGCTGCCGCTGATCACAGCGTGAGTATAAGAGGCAGCAGGTGCACCGCATTAATTCATTCTTTTGCTGAGGAGCCGAGCCGGTGTCCCGACAGCTCAGCGGTGGTACAGCCACTGTGGCGACGGGACATAATGTCTCCGTTCCCTCCTTCAGGGAACGTGGGTTACATACGTAACCGAGACGTACCCCTTTCAGTCGGTCACTCCGAGTCATGTCGGATGACCAACGAAATTGCGATCTCTACCAAAGCGCCACAGGAGCTGCCCCTTCCAGTGTCCTGTGTAGGCCTCCTGATCCTTCCTATAAGGCAGACGATAGGACCGGGCTCTACACAGAGAAGGTTAACTACTGTTGTTCCTTGAGCAACCCAAACAGTAGGACTAGGATAACACTGGGAAGTGTGCCCTTCCACTTGGAAGAGGCACACTGCGGAGTCACCTCCTCCCAGAGGGGGTTAAGTGACATTTAGACATGTGAAGTAACCCCGTAGGGCCCTATTGCACTGGAAGTGAGATGTCTTAGGCTGCATCATTAGAGACGGCAGAACGTGATTTGCCAGGGGAAACACGGCTCTAATAAGCATACCGTGGAATACACATATGAGATCCCAGCAGGGTCTCTCATGTGGGCATTAGCCTCAAACCAGATTTCAAGAATTCATTGGCTGAAAGGCCTGGCACTGGACGCTCCGCCACGTCCGCCGGAAACCGGTTTGACACGTAGGCTATAAAACCTAGCGAACGTGTTGGGAGTCGCCCAACCCGCAGCTCTACAGATGTCTGCTAGCGAGGCACCACGAGCCAGCGCCCAGGACAATGAGACACCCCTAGTGGAGTGAGCACGCAACCTGAGCGGGCAGGGCACACCTTGTGCTTCGTAGGCCAAGGTGATGGCATCCACTATCCAGTGGGCCATCCTCTGCTTGGAGATAGCCTCTGTCCTCTGTAACAGACAAAGAGCTGTTCTGAGGTCCTGAAGCTCTATCCACGTACTGTCGCAGTGCGCGTACAGGACAGAGCAAAGCTAGGGCTGGGTCTGCCTCCTCCAGGGGCAACGCTTGCAGGTTCACTACCTGGTCCCTGAAGGGAGTGGTAGGAACCTTGGGCACAAAGCCGGATCGGGGCCTCAGTGTTGCACTCAAGGCACGACTCGCCGACCGAAAATGCCTGCAGGTCCTCCACCCTCTTGATCGAGGCCAACGCAGTCAGGAGTAGGGTTTCCATAGAGAGAAATTTCAACTTGACTGACTGCAACGGCACAAAGGGGGCAGTTTGTAGGGCTCTTAGCACCAATGCCAAATCCCAAGAGGGTAGGGAGGGAGGCCTAGGAGGATTTAACCTCCTGGCCCCCCTAAGAAACCTGACGACCAGATCGTGCTTCCCCACCGACCTCCCCTCTATGGGGTCGTGGTGGGCGGAAATAGCAGCAACGTACACCTCAAGGGTGGAGGGGGACAGCCTACGTTTCAACCCTTGTTGCAAAAAGGAAAGCACGGCTCTGATCGAACATATCCGGGGGTCCTCATGTTGAGAGGAACACCATTCGACGAACAGGTTCCACTTCAGCACATAGGCCCGTCTTGTGCTCGTGCTGAAGCGATAGTGAGATCTACCTCCTGGGGCGGGTCACCTAGAACCTCCGCGTCCCATCCAGGGCCCACACATGGAGTTTCCACAAGTCTGGACGGGGTTGCCAGAGTGTGCCCCGTCTCTGAGAAAGCAGATCCTTCCTCAGAGGAATCAGCCAGGGAGGGTCTGTCGCGAGGAGCATGACTTCCGGGAACCAGGTCCTGTTGGGCCAATATGGAGCCACTAACAGTGTCTGTGCTAGCAGGCTCACTGGGGGGAACGCATATTTGCGCAGGCCCTGGGGCCAGCTGTATGCCAGTGCATCCGTGCCGAGTGTTGCCACGGATAGGGAGTAGAACCACTGGCAGTGGGTGGTTTCCAAAGATGCAAACAGGTTTACCTGAGCAACTCCGAACCGACTCCAAATCAGCTGGACTGCCTGGGGATGGAGTCTCTACTTCCCAGGAACTGCTGCTCGAGACAGCTCGTCGGCCGCCTGATTGAACACTCCTGGGATGTGGATGGCACGAAGAGACCTCAGAAGTTTCTGACTCCAGAGGAGGAGGTGGCGGGCGAGTTGCGACATGTGACGGGAGCGTAAACCGCCTTGCCGGTTGATATACGCAACGGTCGCAGTGTTGTCTGAACGTCCTTGCCCCGAAGGCGCCCTCTGAGGTGGCGCAAGGCAAGGCGTACTGCCAGCAACTCGAGGCAATTGATATGCCAGCACAGTTGGGGACCCGTCCAGACCCCTGACACTGCGTGCCCATTGTACGTGGCTCCCCAGCCGGTGGCCGATGCATCCGTGAATATCACAGCATGCCTGGATACCTGCTCCAGGGGCACTCCTGCCCGAAGGAATGAGGGATCTGTCCACGGGCTGAGGGTCTTGCGGCAGGCCAGTGTAATCTGAACCTGGTGAGTACCGCGTTTCCATGCCCACCTCGGGATTCGGCCATGGAGCCAGTGCTGAAGTGGTCTCATATGGAGCAGACCGAGCGGAACTATCGCCGCAGCTGCAGCCATATGCCCCAGGAGCCTCTGAAAGAGTTTCAGTGGGACCGCCGTCCTGCCTGATAAAGTCTTGAGGCAGTTCAGCACCGACTGAGCACGTTCCTGGGTGAGGCTTGCTGTCTGGTTGACCAAATCCAACTCCATGCCGAGAAAAGAGATCCTCTGCGTTGGCACAAGTTTGCTCTTTTCCCAGTTCACCCGCAGACCCAACTTTGCTGACGTGCCTGAGCACCAGGTCCCTGTGTGCACACAACTGCTCTCGAGACTGTGCAAGTATGAGCCAGTCGTCGAGGTAGTTGAGGATGCGCACACCCCGTTCTCTCAGGGGGACAAGGGCCACCTCCGCAACTTTGGTGAAGACGCGAAGCGAAAGGGACAGCCCGAAGGGCAGGACCTTGTACTGATATCCTGACCCTCGAACGCGAATCGCAGGAATGGTCGCGTCCTTCAGGTCAATCGTTGCAAACCAATCTAGGGGACGGACCCACCGCTTTTCTTGGGGACAATGAAGAAAGGGCTGTAAAACCCCGACCTCATATCGGCTGGAGGGACCAGTTCTATCACAGGAATCGCAGGACTGCGATTTCTGCACGCAAGACAGGGGCATCGACGGCCTTGACTGAAGTGAACTGGATGCCCCTGAACTTGGGGGGACACTGGGTGAACTGAATCGCGTAGCCGAGTCTGATGGTCTGTAGGAGCCACCGAGACGGACTGGGGAGCGCTAGTCAGGCTCCGAGAGACCGTGCCAGCGGGACCAACGGGGCCACCGACATACCCGCGGTGGGGCAGCGAGGTGGAAAACAGGGACCCAGCCCGGAGCCTGTGACGGCAGGGGGCGGGGTCTGGGTGTGCAGTGTAACACTCACCTGATTCCTCCTCTTGTGGGAGGAAACACAGGAACCTGGCTTGAGGCTTGTGACAGCCCGGCGTGTGACAACTTGAAGCGGGGACTCGAGTGCTACCGCCCTTACCTGGTCCCACGAACGGGCAGAAGGGGTGCTCTTGGGCAACCACCCGCTGCCTGCTGGCGAGAGAGGAGGAGGGAAGCGATCCCGTGATGCACGGTTCACCACTCTCCTCCTCTTGAGACCCAGAGATTGAGGAAACCACTCTTTTATTGATGTTTTGGGTATCGCTGGCTGCTGGGCCAGCGGCAGAACAAAAACTAAATGAAACAAAAGATTCTCCTCCTCCTCTCCTCTCAATATTTATTACTTATTATGCAGAACAGTATGAAATCAAGCACAAAATTAAATCTGTGTCACATAACAGGACAAAGCCATATTAATACTTTTACACTAAAGGCATCTGAAACTTACAAAGTTGCTTTAACGTAAATGTTATGTTCGCAATAGTTAATAATAATAATAATATATATATATATATATATATATATATATATATATATATATATATATATTACGATATAAATAATTGTGATTGAGATTTTTACTACCAAGTCTGCAATGGGAGAGCTGGGATATTATAGTTATTATTATAGTTGACTAAAATTATAAAATAAAATGAAATAAAATAAAATAAAATAAAAAACTTTATTTTTAAAACATTTTCTCATTTTCTTTTAGTTTAACTTGAATTACTAAAATAACTCCAACTAAACAAACTAAAACGAATAAATAACAATTTAGAAAAAAACATTTAAACCAGACATTTAAAAAAAAACTAATAAAAATATCAAAAACACACAACCAAACTGAACTGAAAAATGAAGTTTATGAATTTAAAATATTAACAAAAACTAAGATGGTATATATCAATGATATTAAAATAACAATGAGAATGCTACCAGAATATTAGCACCAAATATTAAATGGCCAAATCACAGATATAGTATTTCTTAACTATGCCTCCTTTCAGCGTAGCCAAATCAATGTAGCTGTACCTAATGTGCTAAAATGCATAAATTTACATACCCAAGTGTATTAAAAAAGACTAGACTAGGCTCATTACAGAATGTTTATGTAAAGGTTTATACATTCATAAAGTTTTACTCAGGATTGCCTGCAGTAGTAACCAGGATCCATTACAGTAAGGATAATACTGCGTGAGAAAAGATGCCAACACATACAGAAGAAAAAGTGAGGGCCAAAATAAACTGGCACCAGGCAGACTTTCACACCTTGGCATAACCCAGTCCTCACACTCTGGCAAAAACATTCACATGCAGGCCCTAAACACACTTAGCATACCCTCCACCAATCACAGATTATTGACTTAGCACAACAAAGCATTCATAACACGCTACATCCAAAAAAAAGGCCTACTTTTCAGAGGGCGAAGAAGGGGGAAAAATCCTACTCCCAAATGGGTGAAACGAGAGTATCAAAGTGCTGAATGTTTTAATAAAAGTGTGTTTTTAATGTGTGCCGCCATGGCACGGTGGCAGGGAATGGAGGACCGCTGGAGAAAGCACAAGCTCTCTCACTGTGAACCACTGTACTTCATAATGTTTCCCGAACGCTAGTAAATCTAGCACTCCAAAAACCCATGTTGGAACCAAATTGCCAAGAATGACATCATCCACAGACACTTTTTATGATTTCACAAACTTCATTTGCACAGGGCCACAGAGCCAGCTATGTACCCCATCGACAGGACGGGCCCACCAAGCCATTTTACGATGCCACTCACAGTTCTGAATGTATATGACTCAAAAACATAAGACATAAAACATCAGTAGCTGTTTGCTCATTAGAGTTTGCTTGTGCTAATGAAGGCCATCTGTTGTTGAATTCCTGCTTAATTGACGATCTGAAGTGTGACATGGCGAATCTCATCGCTCAAGTGCTAATGTGAGCCTCTGGGCTGAGAAGTTCATTATATTGCCTTGTTACCTCTGGAATTTGCTTGTTCCATAGGCTTTGTTAACGCAGATCAACAGCATTCCTGCATGGCAGAGTAATTGGGCATGTGGGCTGATGTCTGTCTGAGCATTCGCAGGCCATTTTAATAGCCAAATTCTTCCTCACATTGGCAGAAGGAACCATTCTGATAGCCGCAGATCAAGTGTTTTCTGAAGGCCATGAGGAAAAAAAAACGTTTCAACACCCCATTTACATGAGAGGGTTTACAGAATGCTCAGTTACAACACACAACAGCAATGAGAGCACACATAAAATCAAGTGAATGGGTATAAACTTTTCTTACAAGCTTGAAAAGGCTTGTTTTTGTTATGACACCACACCCTATAATTATTATCATACGCAGTCACCATTGTGCCATTCTTGATTGGACTGTACAGTATATGAGATTAAACAAAAAGCCTGTGAATATGGCGCTCAATGTTAAAGTTCTTACTGGAACAGGATAAGACCAGGAGGTCAAGGTTTGGCTGGTTAGCATGGGCAACCATTTGTTGAAGCTGCACCGTTATGTGAGCAAAAACAGCATGATTCTTCATTGATGGTTATTCAGAAATTATTTTATGAGTCAACATACCATGCAAAAGTTAGAGGTCAGTACAATTTTTAAAAAGAAATTAATACTTTTAGCCAACAACTATACATTAAATTGAAAAAAAAGTGACAGTAAAGACTTTTACATTGCTACAATAAATGCAAATAAACACTATTCTTTTGAACTCCGGAAAAAAAAAAAAAAAGTATCACTGGTTCCACAAAATTATTAAGCAGCCCATCCATTTTCAACTGTGATAAGAAATGTTTCTTGAGCAGCAAATCAGCATGTGAGAGTGATTTGTGAAGGATCGTGTGATACTGAAGACTGAAGTAATTGTTGCTGAAAATTCAGCTTTGCCATCACAGGAATGAATTACATTTTAAAACTGATGTCTGTGCAACACCAATAAATTGATTACCAAATAAAACACTAATAAAATAAAAATAAATGCTTGTGTGAATGACTTGAATATTCATGTGTGCTGTTACCTCTCGACTGAATGCAACACCACAAACCATAACACTTGTTTGTGCTGTGGAACTCAGTCTCTGGTTTATTCACTGCACGTGTTGAGCTTGGCTTGGATATCTGAGAGTTACTTAGTCACATCCTTTGGAAATATCAGGGATAGAGGATTGTAAACACTGTTTATGGAAGAACTTTCCGCGGAGACTGAATTCTCATTGCTGCAAATGAGAAAGAAGCCAATAACAACATGCATTTTCTACAGAAGGACCAAAGTTTGTTTATTTGTTTATAATATAGTGCCATGCCAGCTACCATGGCTATATTCATGGCGAGAAACTAGTAAAAAATAAATAAATTAATTAATTAATTAAACAAATTAAATAAGTCAAACATGTGATGGTTTCTTTACTTTTCAGTAAATTCTTATGAAAAAGTTTTTTATTGAAGTGAGACCAGCTTTATTTTAAATAATAAAAAACTTTTAAGACTATATAAATTGTATCAAATTTGTATAAATTATATAACATTTATATAAAAGATTTTTTAAAAGATATATATATATATATATATTTTAAATATATATATATATGTATATGTATAAAGTCAAACCAAGATATACCAGATATAATTTTTGATATTTTTTACTAGTGGGTGCAGGACACTATAGTTCATTTATGTAAGTGAGGATAGCAAAATAAAGTAAACTGTGACATATTATACCAAAAATTCTTCAAACAGTGGACTACCAGTAAAACAAACCAAAATTTTGATTTGACACTTTGCCCTGACCATGTTTTGTTACATACCTTTCTATCAAAGTTATCTGACATTATCAAGATGAATTTGTTCTGACACAGTTTAACTATTGAGCTCTTGTCATATTTTATTACCATTTTCTAAACTATAGCAAATAAACTGTGATAATGTGAGAAATTTTGAAGGTGTCTGAATAAATTTTGGTTTGACTGTAATTCATTTGTGATTACCAAGATGAATTTATTCTCACACATTTTAACTATGAGTTCTTATATGTTATTACCATTTTCTAAACTATAGCGAATAAACTGTGATAATGTGAGAAATGTTGAAGGTGTCTGAATACATTTTGGTATACAGTATACTTTTATGTATATATAGTACATAAGTATAGTTACATAAAAACAATTAGAACATTTTATCTATATATTCATTTTAATATTTGGTCATGTCTATGATACAGTATCTTCAAATATTCAGAAATCCTGGTCAAGTGTCCTGTTACAATATTATTTTCTAACATTATGACAGGACACCTACTGCCTTAATCTGGTTTTATTCCATGAGTGCCCATTACTGTTTTTTGATGTTATTTTTGCCACTCCTTCACGTTACCCTTTCTTAAAATGCTCATTAGCGCTAGGAGCGGTTAATCTGGTGTCAGGGGTCCTGATAACGATAACTGGTTCGCCTGGCGTCAGGCTGGTAAATGGCAGTGTCTCCCCTTTAAGAGCCAGCAATCTGATAGGCTTTCAGCAGACAGGCAGTCCTGGGGAGACAGGGCGTCCGGCTCAAAATGACCTCCCAAAATAGAGCATTATGCTGGGCCTCGCCATCCCCTTCGTCAGAGAGGGGCCTGCAAAGGGGCAGACACAGGAAGAGTATGTCATCAGGCCAATTTCTGTTAATGGGAGGCAGGAGAGGTGCTGGACACAACTAACAAGAGGTCAAGATTAACAGAGGTCAGCTCTGATAAAGGACACTTGCATGCCCAGTTGTGTCCTGTCTCCTGTCTTGTTCTCATGCTCCACACGCTATTTCTCAAAGACCATCTTTGTAATGGAGGAAGCTGAGGTGACATTTCTGCTATGGGAACCAGAACAACCAATTCAAACCCTAGTGATCTCAATAGGCAGCATTTTAAGGCATCACGCACACTCAAAACAAAGCCTCTTCAAACTGCATTATACAGTCTTCGATACACAAACAGATTACTGTTATACATTTTACAAGAGAATATACCGCATTTCATGTTTAATTTAATGTGTTACTTGCCATTCCATTGTAATTGTTTGTGAAATTTACTAGACATTTCTGAAAATCTACACAAGATTATTTAGGTATACATTTTTACATTTTATTTAGGTATATAATTCAGCATTGCATAAAAAAATGTAAAAATATATATACTGTATATGGATTCAAAAATCCTTTATATTTATCAAAAATCCTGAAAATAATTGATCAGTTTCCACATTGATAATAATTGGAAATGTTTTTGGCAGCAAACCAGCATATTAGAATGATTTCTGAATGATCATGTGACACTGAAGACTGCAGTAATAATGCTGAAAATACAGCTTTGCCATCTCGGGGAAAAAAAAAAAAAAAATCAAAAATGAAAATATATTGAAACCGAAAACAGTTGCTTTAAATTAAGCAACTAAATTATTTCATATTATAGCTATTTTGATTTTGTTTTTGATCAAATAAACGCAGCCTTGGTGAGCATAAGAGACTTTTTTCAAAATATCAAAAAATCTTACTGATCCCAAACTTTTGTGTGTATATTTCTATATTCAAACAGAAATGTTTCATACTGACTTCTTCATAAGACCTACTGATTTGGGGGGAAAAATATTGGCAGTAAATATTTGACCAGCTTGCTGCTTGTGAGTCCGTGCAGAGCGTGTTGGAAAGCAGACCCTCTGTTTGAGCAGCAGCTATATCAAATGGAACATGCTGTTTTCATTACGTAGCTCGCACTGTCTCTCTCCACCCAGGGAAGCTGGGTGATTTAAGCCCTGCTGGTGCTGCTGAGGTCATCCTTGTGACCCTCTCTCTCCACTCTTGATTTATTCTGGCATGGCGGGCACACTTTCCACCGTGACCCCCAGCCTTGCCCTGGCCTGATCCTCCCAGAAGAGCCACTTGTTTGGAGGTGCACAGGCAGTAATGACGGTGCTATGCCTCTATCTCCTGTCTGGTGAAATAAATCAGAAGGGAAAAGGGTGCAAAAAAGGGAGACAGAGAAACAGCACAGAGAGGAATTAAAATCAAGTATAAGTTAAATCAAGGTAGGGATGAGTCAGGATGGTAGTTTAACTAGTTTTTTTTTTTTTTTTTTTAAATTCAGTCAAAAACTGCTAAACCTAAAAAAACAAACACTTCATGAATGCTGCATTCTCTTTCATATAAATTACTATTAATATTAATATTACTTTTTTATTTTTTACATATTAATATTACTTTTTACATTTTTTACTTTTTTTATTTTTTACTTTTTATATCATTTTATGAAATTTGTAGGTTTCTGTACACAGGGTTTCTGCAGGTTTTATAAAGGTAAATTTAAGACTTTTTAAGACCATTTAAAGAAAATTTTAAGAAAATCTCTAAATGTATTTGTCTTGTATTAGCAATGTTTCAACGTTCTCTGCCCCGAACCACTAGAATATAAAATAAAAAATAAAATACATTTTCATAACCTATTGACAGATGTTCATAACCTATTGACAGATGTTTCCTCTTGTTTCAATCATAAATGAATTTTTTTCTTTTTTTCCCCCCTGACTTTCATGGCTTTCTGCTCCGATTTAAGATTTTTAAGGCCTTAATTTGTGCAAGGGCAAATTAAGACTTTTAGAGACCTTTTTAAGACCCGCAGAAACCCTGTGTAAAACATGTTGTAAATAAATAAAACTGCAAATAAATCAGCCTCATTATACACAGGGCTCCCTTAGTACCAATCATTCAGTTGACCCACAGACTAGCTGATTATGAAAATATGTAGATTTGCACAGTCCAAGCATAGGGCAACCAGCCTGGTTTGGGAGCGCTGGGAAAAAGAGGGAATGTAAGGCTGGCATGGAGCACTGGTAATGTTTTCTAACCTGAAAAGGACACCACAGCCTTACAGAAAACTGTTGGCAGACACTCGCACTATATTTGCAGAGCTCCAGAGCTGATTGAGCCTGGCCTCTGAGCACATTTCAAAAACTTGCTGTATCCAAACCAAAAATACGTTATCTATTTACCACTTATTCCCCTTAAGCTAAATGTATCCTCTTACTGCAGCTTACACCAAACATAAACAGGTTTCTCAAGTGACTGATTAAACTGAAAACTTGACGAGTCACTGACACAATATATGTGGAGACAAGCTGACAAAAGGGCATGTGCACACTTAAGCCAAGTCAATGGGAATTTAAAGTAGAGTAGTGGTTTATAACCCGGAGGCCCGGGCCCACTAGGGGGCCTCATCAAACTTTATAAAATGAATACATTATTAATATATTAATTAAATGAAAATGCTAAAAATAAACACAAAATCAAGATCTGACCACACAGATCTGGAATACAGAACATAACTTCTCGAATCACAAAAAAAATTAACTGTGATTCATTTATTTTATATCAACCACAAAATGAGGGGCTTAGAGTCAAAAAGTTTGAGAACCACTGGAATAGAGGTTCACCGAAGCAACACTGAGCAGACAAACCACACAGAAAAACACCACAGCTTTGAATAAACGTGGCCAAAGTGCATGAGATCAGCCCTCCTCCGCACATCACAGCCGATATACCAATAGGCTACTGGCGCAGAAGAGATTAATCTCCATATGTCCTCTCTCCTGGGTTCCCCTGACATGGAAGACATATTAAAATCAATTAGTTTGTCTCTTGTCTTTATGATCTGGGGAAGCCAGTGAAAAATGGATCTCTTTAAGAGGTGATAAAGTAACAGCTTGGCACCAGGGGCCGTTGATTTTAGCAGCTTAAAGGGACAGTTCACTTATGTCTTTCCAAATCTGTATAACTTACTTTCTTCTATGGAACCTAAAGAAGATAGTTTGAAAATTGTCGCTGTTGTCGTCTCTTTTTTTCATAAAATGATAGTCAGTGGGGTCCGAGACCCCCATTGTTTTTGGATTTTGACTTTCACTGAATGGACTAACTAAGACTGTGTGATTTGGAGGGCAGAAAAATCTAATCAATGTTTTTTCTGCTAAAAATTGTGAAATTGTGATTTAAAAAGCAAGTGTTTGTATATACACATATATACAGCTGTTCAAAAGTTTGGGATCAGTACAATTTTTAATGTTTTTAATGGAGTCTTTTATGCTCATCATCAATGCTGTATTTATTTGATCAAAAATACAGAAAAAAAACAGTAATATTGTGAAATATTATTGTAATTTCTTATATTGATTTCCTATTTTAATATACTTTAAAATATAATTTATTTCTGTGATGCATTGCTGAATTTTCAGCATCCATTACTCCAGTCTTCAGTGTCACATGATCCTTCAGAAATCATTCTAATATGCTGATTTATTATCAGTGTTGAAACTGTTGTGCTGCTTAATATTTTTTTGAAAACTAAAATAAAAAAATAAAAAAATTTCAAACCCTCAAAATTGTTTGATACTTTTTTCTTTGATTCTTTGATGAATAAATAGTTTAAAAAAAAATAACAGCATTTATTCAAAATAGAAATCTTTTCTAACAATATAAGTCTTTACTATAACTTTTTTTTAAATCACACATCCTTGCTGAATAAAAGTTTTAATTTCTTTAAAAAAAGAAAGAAAACATTTACTGACCCAAAACTTTTGAATAGTAATGTAGGCTATGTTGTAACACAACATTTTTATTTTGAATAAACACTGTTCTTTTTAACATTTATTTATCAAAGAATCCTGAAAAAAGCATCACAGGTCCCAAAAAATTTTAAGCAGCACATCTGTTTCCAACACTGATTATAAATCAGCATATCAGAATGATTTGTGAAGGATCATGTGGCACTGAAGACTGGAGTAATGATACTGAAAATTCAGCTTTGCTTCACAGGAATAAATTATATTTTAAAGTATATTAAAATAGAAAACTGTTATTTTAAATTGCAATTATATTTCACAAAATTATTTTTTTCTGTATTTTTGATCAAACAGATGCAACCTTGATGAGCATAAGAAACTTCTTTAAAAAACATTAAAAATCTTACTGATCCCATATATTATAATCACAACATTTTTGGCTAAATTGTGCAGCCCTACAAACAAATATTACAAACCTGGTGCTCTTTAAAAAATATAATTTAACCAAAAATGTTGTGATTATAATATCAATGTTACTACTACTACTACTTCTACTACTACTACTAACAATAATAATAACCTGTTTTATTTTGGCGGAAAACCTCAGAGCCCTTAAACTTCTCTTTTGTTGCCAACAGCCAGTTTAAAAGTGCTTCTCATTAAAAGTTTGAGAAGATGGCTGGCGAATGTTGCATTCCCAAATGGCTGTTACAAGCAACCAAAACTCGCAGCTCTTACAGAGATGGAGTTTGTGTAGAGTGGTATTTACTGCAAACTGAGATGCTCTGAGATGCTGAAAACACCAGATCATGAGTTGCTCACATGTAAATGAACACAGTGCCATGTATCACTCTGAAACACACAGTACATATTTAATTAAATTGCAGCCTTTGCAATTTGGTAACTTAAACTTAACTATATCGTGATTTCATTTATTTGGATTAATTATGCATCCCCTAGATCAAACCTTCTACAAAATATCTGTGTTTTGAAAAAGAAAGAAAGTCATACAGATTTGAAACAACATGAGGGTGAGTAAATGATGACAGAACTTTTATTTTTGGCTGAACTATCCCTTTAATAGGCCTCGTCTGTGAGTCTTTGTACTTTAATACCAACACAAACACTTTCAGCCTTACTCAGCCTCAAGTTCACCACACCAAAAGAATGCATGACAAGAGAACAAATACACAAGAAATGCTTGTTGACACGGCTTCTTCAAAGATTCCAAACAGCACCTTTTTTCCCACGGCGGGCCGCCTCTCTGGTACCGTCGGGGGCTCGGTGAGTAGTCGCAGTCATCAGGGCTCCTGAAGGGCTAACGAGTTCTAATTCTGATTTACTTGATCTGGTATCTCAGAGGAAGCCGCAGAGTGCCTGCCAGTCTGGCTCCCCTCATGACCTCAGCACACAGGCCTGATCACAATGGGCGGCCCAAAGTAGCCCCACAGCCTCATGGGTAACTCACAGTCAGTGGCAGGGGAGGATATCCTTGTGAAGTTTATGTACTCAGAAAGGCCATCTAAGACAGACAATGTAATGATATAATTAGGGACAGCTTCTCTGAAGTCTTCGACTATCAATGGCTAGCTTTATTTAGAGGCTGCATGCAGTAATGACTGATACTGTTAATCAGTGTCATTTTAGTATCACTGAGATACTATTACAGTTTTTTAAATATTTTGAATTAGCTTTTATTTTCGTATTTTCCAAGTTTGTAGTGTTCTAAAATTTAAAAAATATGCTATATTTCAGTTAACATTTATTTCATTTCAAGTGAAGAAAAGATTTTATGGTTTTAATTTTAACCCTACTGCTAGTATGAACTAAAATACTACACTGAAAAAAAATGGTGTAGGATTTAACAATTTTCACTCTGAATTTCACAAACAATTATAAAGAAATGGCATGTAACACACTGAATTAAATAAAATATTATTTTCTTGTAAAGCATACTCCAATAATGTTTGTTTTATTTACAACTTCAATTTAAAAAAAAAAAAAAAAAAAAGCACCCAAAGACCCTCCTGGGATATATTTCTGAACCTCTGACAGCCGTATGGAATATATTTGCCATGGTAAAATTGCTTGATCCCAGCTCTTATTCAATCATAAATACACAAACACAAGGAAATGTGTCTGGACAGGAGGAGGAGGGGCTGATTTATTGTTGCTTCCTTTAAAGTTGAGAAAACTGGCTTTTTCACTGTTGATATAAAAACATCCTTGAATTAATTTGATCCATAGATTCTTGGTGAGAGCTTGCTACAAAAACATGGCTGCCAATTCAGGGCTGGTGCTTTCTACCAAGGTGGGAGAATGTTGTGGCAAAGGTAGCTTTGCCATGAAGCCCCAGCTCAGAGCTGCATGTGAAATTCAACATGATACATGTAGTGTTTTATGTATATCTGAGTCTGTGTACTCTCCAGGAAGCTCATATTGAGTTGCAGAGTCTCAAATGTATGCTACTGATTATGTAGCCTCTCATACCGTGTTGCATGACCTTGTAGATGCGCAAAAATGGGATCTAGTGGGGTTTTGTTATTAAATGTGTTTTTAAGTGAACAAATGTAATGTAAACGAAAATCTGTAATTATGCTCACAGTGACTTTCTCAGTTTTTTCTGAATACTGCCGTTTTGTTCAAAATAGACATATTGCGCATGTAAATGGATATGTGAATCGGATTGCAAACTTTAGGGTACATATAAAAAGATCTTTCTAAATCTTAAATCATATTTCGATTGCAGAAAATCATTGCATGTAAATATACTGAAATCTCTCACTTTGAAACTCATGACTGCCTTCCTGCCTTCAAAGACATCATTCAAAAAGCTGTGAAGAAGCTTTTCATTGGTAGAATGAACTACTGAACCTACTGAACTCACTAAACGAGTTGCTGTTTTGAGTCTGAATAACTAAAACAAATCATTTGCGACTGATTCAAAGACCCACCTACTACTGCATCAATGTAACCTTCAGAAAGGGGCCAGCCCTGAAACAATCAGTGAACAAATCTTTTTGTAGAATTGATTCAAAAAATCCACTGAGATGATTCAAAATATCTATAAGACTGGTGAAGCACATAGCAGACTCTGAGGTTTTACCTCTCCAAACAACAGTAATGAATCCTCCTCTCAATGTGCTTTTTGGCTTCCTCTTAACAAAACCAGTAGGATGGAACCACTCAACCTACCCTGGAAGTGGAAGATCTGATCTTTAAACATCAGCATGTAAACATACATTTTCAAGAGAAGAAATCTGATACTTCAGTCTCAACAGAAGTGACACATAATGCTAGAGTTCCTCTGACAATAATAATACTCCTGAGAATCCAGTGCTGTTCCACATCATGAATGAAATGTTCTTACAGCAAATCTATATGTCAACCACATTGAGGAATCTCTTCTTAGTTAATAAGGCCTATGACTGGCCAAGATTGAGACATCACGCTGCACGAATGCCAGAGCCAGCAAGGATTTTCCCCTCATTTATCTGTTCATTTTCTCAATAAGCCTGTGTCTGGCTTCAGATTGCCAGGCAGAGAATATCAAGAAAAATGAGGAAGGAAATGCAGTGAAAAACAGAGGAAAGGGAAAGAAACCCTCGTCAATAGCAGGCTGTCCCCGTGCCGTTCCTGAATACGGCAGAGGGGTGCAAGTGCATGGCGCCATCAGAAGCGGCCATCCAGGCGACTGTACGAAGCAGACAGGGGAGAGGAAGACAAACGGTGACGTCCTCTAAATACCAACTAGAAAGGCTAGTCAGTGAGACAGCCTGGAGCAGAGTTTATATATTTTAGATGGTACTGATTTGGCTTCTGTCAAAAAAAAAAAACAAAAAAAAAAAACAGAAGAATATGAACTCCTCCTAAAGCCAAGTGTTTTGAAATTATATAACTTTAAAGTAAGTGTTGGCAACCGTCAGATAGAAGAGTAAATATTTTCATACTCATCTGAAATATTTTGAAATGTGATTTGGCCAAGATATAAGAAGTACTGGCATGTTTTACTTTAAGAGATAATAGACAAGTAAGATATTAAATGTTTTTAAAAATGAAATATACATGCAGAAATCAATTATAATGAGATAAATAACATGCATTTAGAAATTAGACAAGGTGATTTCATGCTAACAAAAATAAATAAATAAACTGTCTGTTTCCACGTAAATTACTTTGGAAGGCCAACATATGGCTTTGAGTGAAACTCAAATATCACAATGTCTCGCAATGCAAATATAAATGCAAATGAGGATTACACAGAACTTAATAGATATTACATAGAATATTGTTCTAAGATGCCTGACAGAGATTTCAATTGCATATTCATTTGAAAACAAAAACTGTTATATACAAAATATGGGCCAAATAACATTAAATAATAAATGAATAATAAATAAATAAAGTGCATAAGTTATGCTAAATAAAAAAAAGAAAACTTTAGGGACCAATTTAGTCTACACTGTACGATAAAATAATCATATCAATCATATTTTAAATAATTATTACATAATAGATTTATAGAATGGGCTCCAAGACATAATTTGTTAGTTTACTTTATTATGCTATTTATTTAGAAATCCATGCGGACCCATTCATTTTACATGAATCGGAAGTCCTCTAAGCATAAACATTTCATTCATACATGTGCATGATAGTGTTGATGGATTTATGTTACTGTATGTCTACGTGTGGATATTTCCTGTCTTGCTGCCATGTTAGCATGTCCTGTCTGCAATGGGAGGCTCTGGGGATCTCATTGCCATCAATTATCCAAATAACTCCTCAACATTTGTGAGTGTCCGTGCATGGAGACAACATTCCAGTCTCTTGCACAAGTCATGCCAATCACAACCGAAATTAATATGAAAGTTTAAAAACCCACAAACACTTAACAACAAAGCAAGAACTAGGGAGCCGAATGATGTGAAAGCGAAGGCCGGAGGAGCCAGGGAGAGAGGGAGGCAAAGTTTAGCAGAAGTAGGATGAAGAGAAAAATCAGCAGTACGGATTTTAAACAGGAAGAGAGTGGCGTCTGTACAGCCCAGAGATAAGAGAGCCGCGCTCCATACACAAACACAGAGCTCAGCAGCCTAGCAGCTCCCAGCTCTACAGGCGCCTCGCAGTAGCACTGTCCACCCACCTAGACTGAGCTCCAGGCCCCAGAACACATACTATCACACACACACACACACACACACACACACACACACACACACACACACACACACACACACACACACACACTGCTCTCCTATCCCACTATTCAATGGATTCAAGGCACAATACCAACAGTTCAGGCCCTGGAACACAAGGATTATGGAAAGATTTTAAGCTTCAAAAAAAGCAAAACACCATAAAAGTATCATAAAAAGTGGTCAGTATATTCCAAGTTTTCAAAAGCTGTATAAATGCTTGCTCAGTCAAATCAGTTTTGTGAACTACATCAGTAAGTTATGAAAAAGATTGCTATAATGACAACAGCTAGGGTGGATATTATGATTTTTGAAGGATTTAAAATGCATATAATAAAAAAGTCATACAGGAACACTATGAGGGTGAGTAAATAATGATGGAATTTCATTTTTGTGTGAACTATTCCTTTAAGGGGTAGTCATATCCTGATACTACTTAACTGACAAAACCCACATTCACACATTATTCAACTTTCTCTTTTTCTGACACTTAAAGGGTTAGTTCACCCAAAAGTGAAAATTCTGTCATCATTTACTCACCCTCATGTTGTTCCAAACCCATAAGACTTTGGTTCATCTTCAAAACACACAATGAGATATTTTATAATAAAACATGAGGTTTCAGACCCTCCAGTGAAGTCCTGGTAACTGGACATAGAAGTACAAAACTTAGAAGAATCATAAAGTTCATACAGGCATTGTAAAAAGAATCCATATTTAATCTAAGTCTTGTGATGACATACAATCACTTTATTTGATGGACAGACTTAATTTATGCTTTTATTTACATCTAAACAATGATGGTTACACGCTAGAACAAACCTCACTGATCTCGTTTGAGCTTCCGTGTTTACCATATACAGCCATGGCAAAAAATATCAGCACCCTTGGTAAATATGATCAAAGAAGGCTGTGAAAATTAATCTGCATTGTTAATCCTTTTGATCTTTTATTTAAAAAATTCACAAAAATCTAACCTTTCATTGGATAATAAGAATTTAAAATGGGGGGAAATATCGTTATGAAATAAATGTTTTTCTCTGATACACATTGGCCACAATTAACGGCACCCTTTTATTCAATACTTTTTGAAACCTCCATTTGCCAGTTTAACAGCTCTAAATTTTCTCCTATAATGCCTGATGAGGTTAGAGAACACATGACAAGAGATCAGAGACCATTCCTTCACCCAGAATCACTCCAGACCCTTTAAATTCCCAGCTCCATGTTGGTGCTTCTTCTCTTCAGTTCACCTCACTCATTTCCTATAGGGTTCAGGTCTGGGTTCAGGTCTAGGGTTCAGGACTGGAATGGCCATAGCAGAAGCTTGGTTTTGTGCTCAGTGACCCATTTTTGTGTTGTTTTTGAGGTTTGTGTTTGGATTATTGTATGGTTGGAAGATCCAAACATGGCCCATTATAAGATTTCTAACAGAGTCAGTCACTTATTGATTTTTTATCTGTTGGTATTTGATAGAACCCATGATGCCATGTGTCTAAACAAGATGTCCAGGACCTCCAGCAGAAATATAGACCCACAACATCAAAAATACAGCAGTATATTTCATTGTACACATGGGGTACATTTTATCCCTGTGTTCACCAAACCCATCTTGAGTGTTTGCTGCTAAAAGCTCATTTTTTGGTTTCATCTGACCATAGAAGCCAGTCCCATTTGAAGTTCCAGTTGTGTCTGATAACTGAATATGCTGGAGTTTGTTTTTGGATGAGCTAGGAGAATTTTTCTTGAAACCCTCCCAAACAACATGTGGTGATGTAGGTGTTGTTTGACAATTTTGTTTTAAGGTTTTCTGACCCCGAGACTCAACTATATTCTGCAATTCTCCAGCTGTGGTCCTTGGAGAGTCTTTAGCCACTCAAACTCTCCTTCTCACCGTGCATTAGGACGATATAGACACACATCCTCTTCCAGGCAGTTTTGTAACATTTTATGTTGATTGGAAATTCTTAATTATTGCCCTGATGGTGGAAATGTGAATTTTCACTGCTCTAGCTCTTTTCTTAAAGTCACTTCACTAATTTGTGAAGCTCAATTATCTTTTGCTGCGCATCAGAAATATATTCTTTGGTTTTTCTCATTGTGATGGATGATTAAGGGAATTTGGGCTTTGTTTTCCCTCTTATTTATATTTCTGTGAAACAGGAAGCCATGGCTGGATAATTTCATGTTCATAATCACCCTGAAGTGCTCAAAATTGTGAATATGAATGGGAATATACTTCAGAGATATTTTACTCATAAGAATTTCTAGGGGTAATTTTGTCCAATGTATTTGAGAAAAACATTTATTTCATAATGATATTTCCCCCCATTTTAAATTCTTATTATCCAATGAAAGGTTAGATTAGATTTTTGTGAATTTTTAAAATAAAAGATCATAAGGATTAATAATGCAGGTTTATTTTCAGAGCCTTTCTTTGATCATATTTACCAAGGGTGCCGATATTTTTGGCCATGACTGTATGTGACCTTGGACCTCAAAACCAGCCATAAGGGTCAGTTTTTTGAAATTGAGATTTATACATCACTTGAAAGCTGAATAAGTTTTCCATTGATGTATGGTTTGTTAGGATAGGACAATATTTGGCCGAGATACAACTATTTGAAAATCTGGAATCTGAGGGTGAAAAAAAATCTAAATATTGAGAAAATCGCTTTTAAAGTTGTACAAATTAAGTTCTTAGCAATGCATATTACTAATAAAAAATTAAGTTTTGATATATTCACGGTAGGAAATTTACAAAATATCTTCATGGAACATGATCTTTACTTAATATCCTAATGATTTTTGGTATAAAAGAAAAATCGATAATTTTGACCCATACAATGTAATTTTGGCTATTGCTACAAATATACCTGCACTATTAAGACTGGTTTTGTGGTCCGGGGTCACATATGGTGTATCATTATTTAGATGTATATAAAAGCCTAAATGAAATCTGTTCATTATATAAAGCGATTCATATCTCTTCACAAGACTTGGACTAAATTGCTTGACTCATATGTATTTGTTTTTCAATGCCTTTATGACCTTTTTGGATCTTCTAAATTTTGGTTACCTGGACCTTTAATGGACGGAAATTTCTCAGGTTTCATTAAAATATCTTAATGAAGGTGAGTAAATGATAACAGAATTTGGGTGAATTATTCCGTTAAAGGCACTGAATGATAGAGGATGAGAATATTAATGTCTTTTCCCACACTGGCAAGTTAAATGAAAACTAGGTAAATACCGATGTTCTGAGCTTACTGAAATATGAATTATGTATATGAAAGCAGTGATAAAAAGCTTAGGGAACACAGTGGAGTATGTATGAGATTCCGAGACGGGTTAATAAATGTGGCCTGCGGGGCTCTGTTTTTCCAGCCACTCTCTGTCATTTTTGAATGTGAACTCATAAAAGCTTTCATTGCATTGCCACAGAGGAAGCCAAGCTGGAGGCCTAAATGTGCGCACATTCAAACACACAACAGCGACCAAGCATTGCACGTTTTACACCTAAGACGAAGAAAATTCTCAGAACTGTACTTGATCATGCAATAATAGACAATGAATTTATTTATCAAAAAAAAATAAATAAAAAAATATAAAAATCCTGAAAAAAAAAACGTATCACAGCTTTGACAAAAATATTAAGTAGCACAACTGTTTTCAACATTTATAATAAGAAGAAATGTTACTTAAGTACCAAATCAGCATATTAAAATGATTTCTGACGGATCATGTGACACTGAAGACTAGAATGGCTGCTGAAAATTCAGCTTTGCCATCACAGGAATAAACTACATTTTAAAATATATTAAATAAAAATATATGATAAAAAATAATAAATATATTAAAAGAAATAACAGTTTTTAAAAATTGCAATAACTGTTTTTATCTCATCAAATAAATGCAGCCTTGCAAAAAATCTTACTGACCCCAAACAAAGTGTTACATTTGTGTAAATGTTAAATAATAAAGTGATTTTTTTTTTTTTTTTCAAAACCAATGGTAAAAGTGTGGAATCCCTGAACAGATATCACTGTGCAAAGAGGGACTTACAATTACAGCTGAAGACAAGCTGAGTGCACTCAAATTGGGTCAGAAGCACAGAACCACTATCCTTACCCTGATGAGACAGGACAGAGAGAAAGAGAGAGACTGGCCCTGAAAGACTGCAATCTAAGGATGGTAATTAGAACCATGCTCTTCTGTGTGATTGTGGATTTGCATTTCCCAAACCAGCGGTAAAAATATGCCTGGATCCAGTGGGTAGAATCAGATCTACCCACTGGGCCATTTATGCAACATCCAGAAGAAAATAATTAAGCTCCATCTGAGGACCAAGACTTCTGGGAAATATGAAGGTCAAGGATTAAAGACAAGCTTGACCTTTAGCAAATTCAAAACAGGGAGGCAGTGCAGATATCAGCAGATTGACAGCCTTTCATATTTACCTGGAGATTCGCTTTGATGAGGATAGTCTTGATTTTTTTCCCTTTCTTCTTTTTTTCTATTTATATTATTTTTTTTTTTTCCCTTAGAAGCAAATATACCACTGAAATACTTCACACAAATTTGCAGCAACTGTCTAATACTTTACCTTGTGTCTGTTCTTTGCTCATAGTAAGACCAAAGCCATACTTGACTTGTCTCTGTCATCATTTGAATAATCAGCCATTATGTATGCAGGCTCTCAGACATGTTATGGCGCTTGGTAAACACAAACTGAGTCATTTCCGTCCCGTGATTATCAGCAGGGAGACAATCAGTACATCTTTATCCTGCCCACTGTTTAATGGTTGCAGCCGGCTCTTGAACTTGACTAAGTAAACATAAGATCACTGCTCTCTCAGTATGATTGCTAAGGTTTCTAGAGTGGCGCCTTGGAGATGTTAGCTATAGATTATGTATACCTGATTCTGTGAATGAAAGGCATTTTTGTCAGCTGTCGAAAAATCAGATGAAATTGTAATGTTGAAGCTGACGTATGAGGCAAAAAATAAGTTGGCGTGCATAATATGAATTTGAGATATTGGTAATTGAGGCATATAAAATAAACATTACAGAACCGAGTCTCCTGCAGAGGGTCAGTTGATCTCCATGCATATACATAAACATATAATTTTTTTTTTTATCTTGACATGTACATCCAAAGTCCAACATACACCCACAATGAGTCTGTGGCCACATGTAACATAATCCTCATCATGAATTCCACTGGTTTCACTAGGTTCTTTCATTGCTAAAGTCACAAAATTTTACAGCATTCAGCAAAGTCAGCAGAGACAAAGTGTCATTCAGTTGTAAATAAAGACTACTGGAGTATGTTGCACAAGCAAACACCATTTCAGTCTTTTTACTTCAAAATTTCACATTTGATTCAATGTTCCTTTGTATTTATTTGTGAAATTTACTAGCAATTTCTGAGTGAAAATTGTTTTAAAAATCCTACACCCATTAATTCCAGTGTAAAATGCTTTTAGGTTAACTAATCATTACTTACTAAATGTTTACTTAACATTTTTCTAAATGTTTAAATGCCAAAATGCCTATGGGACACAAAAAGAAACCATTTTGCTTAGAAAGCTAAATAAATTTGTAAATGCCCTAAAAGTGCAAACATTGAGCCATGCAACTTATTGGGCCTGAAGTCCCCAAAGTCAAACATCTGTGATCCGATCACAAGCAGACAGGGCTAAATAGAGATGTAAATGAGGTCCAAAACATTTCATGATTGCATCACTCAAACTATATTCAGAGGTAAACACATGTGACCACGTCCTGAAGCACCTGTCAATCATACCAAAAAAGAAGTCTAATGTGTGCTTTCATTTTGAGTTCAGGCCTCCTGGTTGGTGAGACTTTATTTCCTCTGCATCAACCAATCAAATAACTCGTCAGTCTTCCTCTATATCTGCTTGTTTATTAAATGAATGCGGAAACAGCAGATAGCTGAAGCATATCTGTTTGCATGTCTTTCCGATCTCAGAGCTTACTGAGGTGCATTTTTAAAATAACAACATTCACACAGTCAGCTTAGGATTGACAATCATATTTACTAACAGATATGACTCTCAAACTGTCCTGTACTTGTGATAATCTTGAATAATGGCTGCAAACATAGTGACAGATAATGACACTAAGTATCAGCATTTTGTATTACATCTTTAAGCATTTACATTTAATTCTGAACTATTTTGAACTTTCAACTTCTCAGGTTTGTTGTGTGTGAACTGTATTTAGCCTTCCAAACACACGTCTGACAACTGGATTCTGCTTCTGTGTGAATGTATTGGGATTTAAATGTACAGGTTTATCTGAAAAAGTCAGTACATTTGTATAAGACACATAGAAACACTATTGCGGTCAGTGTTATTTACAACAGCACAATCTAGCAAACCAGTGTTTTTTGGTTAAAGTTTTTTAGATTTAGTTTTAGTTAACAATAATAACCCTAATGCAAATAATCCAATACACAAAAAGATCAAAGCTAAAGAACAGCATACATGCGTGCGTGGTTTATTTACAGCCAAACATGCCAGCTTTGTGGAAAAACCTCAAAGACGCGAAGGCAACAATGATGAAATGCATGCCGTGTGACAGGACTGAATATAATAAAGACAAGAACTGTGTGTACAGTGACTGTGGGAGACAGAGGGTGCTTCTCTATTGATTTATCCTTCTGTAACCTCTTTCTGTCTCTTTTTTCCCCTACAGACTGTGTTTTTTGGGAGCTGGTCTGGCCAGGCAGATTTGACTGGAGCCAGAGTGTAGATACAAGGCTGAGCTCAGATAAACAGCTTCTTGTTTGAGCCGCCGCTGCGCTGAGCTGCTCTGTGCTGAGCTGAGCAGGCTGATAAGAAAGGCAGTGGCGGCGTCGGGGCCGTGGCAGCCAAGAGAATGGACCAGGGCCTGGGGAAGTAGACACTCTGACTGCACCCTGCCCTCCCCTGACCGCTTCTCCTCCCAGCCCTAATCTCTCCTCTTTTCTTCTCTCCCTCGCTCTTTTCACAGCAAAGGGCAGAGCTGCCTAATTGCCTGGTGAGAGTGAAATGTATCAGTGGGCCGCATCAGCGTGGGGAGCAGGGGAAGAGATGCAGACATGGCCGGCCGGTCGGACCCAGGAACAGACGTGACCTCGATGACTAGCCATATTCAAAGGTGTTAAAAGGGAGAAATTTTGATAAAGCTGAAGTTATTCATTTAATAATCAAAGTATCTACTAAAAAGTTTACTAAAATAATGAAATATTTATTTTATTTTATTATTAAAGAATTTAAATGACTAAAATAAATATTTTATCATTTAAATTGTAATTAAATGAATACATCATAAATTTAAACTATAATTTAATGAATTAAAATAGCTTTTGATTTAAAATTTATGAATTAATCTGTTTAATCAAGGTACCAACTCTGGCTCAGAGTATGCTGTGATGTCAAACTTAGCGTTACAAATTTAAATATGCACAAATGCAAATGTGATTGTGATTTAAGACCAACATTAAAAGGATAGTTCACTCAAAAACGAAAGTTCTGTCATTAATTACTCACCATCATGTCATTCCAAACCCGTAAGACCTTCGTTCATCTTCGGAACACAAATTAAGAAATTTTTGATGAAATCTGAGATCTTTCTCACCCTGCATAGACAGCAAGGGAGCTACCACATTCGAGGCCCAGAAAAGCAGTAAGGACATCATAAAAATAGTCCATGTGACATCAGTGGTTCAACTGTAACTAATTTTAATTGCGACTTTTAATTTCTCAATTCTGACTTTTTCTAACAATTCTAAGTTTATATCTTACAATTCAGTCTTTTTTCGTGTAATTCTAAGAAAAAAAGGCAAATTGCAAGATATTAAGTCAGAACTGTGAGATATAAACTTTAAATTACCTTTTTTAATTCCATGGTGAAAAAAAAAAAAAAAAAAACAGATTTGCAAAATGAAAATTCAGAATTCAGAAGAAAAAAAAAATGTAATTGTGAGATATAAACTCAAAATTGTGAAGAATAAAGTCAGATTTCTGAGTTAGAGCACCCAAAATTTAAATTACGTTTAGACTACCTTATTTCATTCCAGACCTATGGACGCTTGTTTCTGCAACAGAATAAAAAATAAATAAATAAATAAATAAAGTAATTGCAACTTTTTGTATCACAATTCTGACTTTTTTCTCAGAAGTGCAAGTTTAGACCTCACAATTCTGAGTTTATATCTTACAATTTACGAGAAACAAAGTCTGGGTGCACTTTGTTTTTGGGTGCACTATCACTTTAAATACCAGATCATCCTTGTCTGTTTTTATTTGATCTCTACAACACAAAATATGCAATGTTCTCAATGCCTTAAATTCTCTCCCAGCCCTCGATACCTCCTACTATCACAATTGATCATCATGCCTGCAGAGAGCTGCTGATATGCCAAACATGCCAGAAGAATGGCAATCAATAACACAGCAAGAACGCTTTGGCTCAGCTTTGGACTAAACCCACATCTGCTTCAAATATCTCCTAACTACACAACCTTGTATGTGTGTGTGTGTGTGTGTGTGTGTGTGTGTACCTGTTTTTCTATTCAGGTAGGGACTTAAACCTGAATACACACAGACTCATGGGGACTCGTGTCACGGTGGGGACCTAAATTGAGGTCCCCATGGGTAAAGAAGCTTATAAATCACACAGAATGAAGTTTGTTTGAAAATCTAAAAATGCAAAAAGTCTCCTGTGAGGGCTAAGTTTAGGTGTAGGGTTGGTGTAGGGCAATAGAATATATGGTCTGTACAGTAGAAAAACCATTACGCTTATGAATGTCCCCACAAGGACAGCGAAACAAGTGTGTGTGTGTGTGTGTGTGTGTGTGTGTGTGTGTGTGTGTGTGTGTGTGTGTGTGTGTGTGTGTCTAAGCAGCCTCAATCCTTGAAACACAATGTCGGTCACACTGAGATTCACTCACACACTTTCAGTGCTCAAGCAGAAGAGTGAGAAACAAAATATACCAGTATGGTGAATACAACTAATAAAATAAAGCTTAGGTGATACACTATAATCACCATCTAAGATAACTTCATAGACGTGGATATATTAAGAAATCCTAAAATAAGACAACTTCTATGTTTAAAGCCAAATTGTGTACGATAATAAGAGAATATACATTGCTGCTTGAAAGTTTGTGAACCCTTTAGAATTTTCTATATTTCTGCATAAATAAATATAACCCAAAACATCATCAGATTTTCACACAAGTCCTCAAACTAGACAAAGAGAACCCAATCAAACAAATGAGACAGAAAATATTTTCTCTGTCATTTATTTATTGAGAAAAATGATGGAGTGTTACATATCTGTGAGTGGCAAAAGTATGTAAATCTTTGTTTTCAGTATCTGGTGTGACCCCATTTTGCAGCAATAACTGCAGCTAAACATTTCTTGTAACTGCTGATCAGTCCTGCACAACGACTTGAATTTTAGCCCATTCGTCAGTACAGAACCACTTAAACTCTGTGATGTTGGTGGGTTTCCTCCTATATGAACGTCTTGCTTCAGGTCCTTCCACAAAATTTCAGTTAGATTAAGGTCCGGACTTTAATTCGGCCATTCTGAAACATTAAATTTGTTCTTCTTTAACCATTTGACTTGTGTGATTGGGGTCATTGTCTTGATAAATGACCCACTTTCTCTTGAGATTCAGTTCTCGAACAGATGTCGTGATATTTTCCTTTAGAATTTGCTGGTATAATTCAGAATTCATTGTTTCATCAATGATGGCAGGCCGTCCTGGCCTAGATGCAGCAAAACAAGCCCAAACCATGATACCACCACCACCATGTTTCACAGATGGGATAAGGTTCTTATACTGGAATGCAGTGTGTTCTTTTCTACAAACGTAACGCTTCTCATTTAAACCAAAAAGTTCTATTTTGCTTCTCATTTAAACCAAAAAGTTCTGTTTTGGTCTCATTTTTGTCCACAAAACATCTCTCCAATAGCCCTCTGGTTTGTCCGCATGATCTGAAAACTGCAGACTGGCAGCAATACTCTTTTTGTAGAGCAGTGGCTTTCTTCTTGCAACTCTGCCATGCATACCATGGTTGTTCAGTGTTCTCCTGATGGTGGACTCATGAACATTAACATTAGCCAGTGTGAGAAAAGCCTTTAGTTACCCTGGGTTCCTTTGCAACCTCATGGACTATTACACATCTTGCTTTTAGAGTGATCTTTGTTGGGTTTCCACTCCTAGGGAGGCTAACAGTGGTTTTGAATTTCCTCCATTTGTACACAATCTGTCTGACTGTGGATTTGTGGAGTTCAAACCCTTTAGAGATGGTTTTGTAACCTTTTCCAGCCTGATGAGCAACAGCAACTGTTTTTCTGAGGTCCTCAGAGATGGGGCTGGGCGATATGGCCAAAAAAATTATCACAATCATTTTTTTCATATCAGTCAGTATTGATAATTATCACGATAAATGTAAAATATTTCAAGTTTAAAGGCAGATTTTTGCTCCTAAGTAAAAGTTTTAATCTTTAATCGTTTTAATCTTTAATCTTTTTCGGTTTTAATCTGCTCTGTATGGTCAGAACATGACAAACACTTCACATTTTTGAATTCTTTACACTTCTCCAGTCATTTTTCCTTAACAAAATAAATATCTTAATATAAAAATTAACTTCTTAGTTTTTGGATGTTCTAATGAGTGATATTGTTTCAAACCATGAAACAGGTTTGTGTTGCCTGACTTTGATGACATGTATCACAGCACAGTTTGTAGTGCAGGCTGCAATATTAATAATATTACATTTTTCTTAGAAATGCACATTTGACAGTAGCTTGAGACTCTTGGATGCACATGTAAATTTATGTTCATTATTAAAAACAGTAACATCTGTAAAAACTCTAACCTCATTTGTTTTAGTGCATAAACGTTATTGAACATTTATCGAATCTAATTATATAATATATGATATAATTATCATTTATATAATATATTATTATCATTTCGATTTATCTCCCAACCCTACTCAGAGATCTCCTTTGTCTGTGCCATGACACATTTCCACAAACATTATCAGACTAGATCCCTGTTCTTCAAATAAAACAGGGCACGCACTGACACCTGATAGTCATCCCACTGATTGAAAACACCTCTGAACAGATGGACAAAATTAACAGCCAGTCCTAGAGATTCACATACTTTTGCAACTCACAGATATGTAATATTGGATAATTTTCCTGAATAAATAAATAACAAGGAAAATATTGTCGTCTCATTTGGTTGTTTCAGGACATGTGCGAAAATCTTATTATGTTTCGGCTCATATTTATGCAAAAATATAGAAACTTCTAAAGGATTATTAGAAGAAAATACTATTTCAGTCTGTCTACTTTGAAATTTCATGTTTAATTAATGTGTTACCTCTTTGTAATTGTAAAATTTATTAGCAATTTCTGAGTTTTTACACCAATTTTTTTCAGTTATGACTTTGAATTATGACATGGTTTTTCCCCGTTAATAAACACATCAGGCAATGCAGAATACAGCTCATACCGCTGTCAGGTCAGTTGATCCTTCTCATACTTGGCTCCAAGTCTTTCTTTCTCTTTCACTCTCTCCCTCTCTGACGCTCTACCTCACAGTCAGCACCTGAGGACTGACGGTGGTTTCTTTTGTGCTCTTGCTTATTTTTGCTGGCCTGGAAAAGACAGACAGACACTGAACAGAGCCTGGGTAAGGGGCGGAGGAAACAGGGGGCTCTCCTGAAATACGGTCCTCTGCATTCGGGAGGGTGAGGTGGAATAACAGCATCACAGCTCTCAGGTGTCACGCCGTCTGGTAGGGGGTTGGGAATGGGGGGAGGAGGTAGAGAGGGGGCAGACTTAGATTAAATTAAAATACATATACATATACATATTTTTCATTTACATTTACATTTAGTCATTTAGCAGACGCTTTTATCCAAAGCGACTTACAAATGAGGACAATAGAAGCAATCAAAACCAACAAAAGAGCAACAACATACAAGCGATATGACAAGTCTCGGTTAGCCTAACGCAGTACACGTAGCAAGGTTTTTTTTATTTTTTTAAACAAGTAGATAGAATATAGAAAAGAAAGCTAGTGTTTTAGTTTTTTTAAGAAAAGCTAGCAGTTAGAGAATAAATATGCAATTGATAGAGGGTCAAGTGTGTGTGTGTGTGTGTGTGTGTGTGTGTGTGTTTTAAATAAAAAGAAAGGAGATAGATAAAATAAAATTAGAAAAGAGAATGCTAGAGTTAGAGGGTCAAATAAAGATGGAAGAGATGGGTTTTTAGCCATTTCTTGAAGATGGCTAAGGATTCAGCTGCTCGGATTGAGTTGGGCAGGTCATTCCACCAGACGGGAACAGTTAATGAAAAAGTCAGAGAAAGTGATTTCGTGCCTCTTTGGGAAGGCAAAATAATGCGGCGTTCACTTGCAGAACGCAAGCTTCTAGAGGGCACATAGGTCTGAAGTACTGAATTTAGGTAAAGGGGTGCAGAGCCAAAGGTGGTTTTGTATGCAAACATTAATGCCTTGAATTTTATGCGAGCCGCTATTGGTAGCCAGTGCAAATTGATGAACAGAGGTGTGACGTGCGTTCTTTTCGGCTCATTAAAGATTAATCTTGCAGCGGCATTTTGGATTAATTGTAGAGGTTTGATGGAATTGGCTGGAAGACCTGCCAAGAGAGCATTGCAATAGTCAAGTCTGGACAGAACAAGAGCTTGAACAAGGAGTTGTGTTGCATATTCCGAAAGAAAGGGCCTGATCTTCCTAATATTATATAAAGCAAATCTGCAGGACCGGGCAGTTTTAGCATTGTGGTCTGAGAAATTCAGCTTATCATCAATCACAACTCCAAGGTTTCTGGCTGTTTTTGAAGGAGTAATGGTTGATGAGCCTAACTGGAAGGTGAAATTGTGATGAAGTGATGGGTTTGCTGAAACTACAAGCAGTTCTGTCTTAGCTAGGTTGAGTTGAAGGTGATGGTCTTTCATCCAGCAAGAAATGTCTGTTATACATGCTGAGATGCGAGCAGTTATCGTCGGATCATCAGGATGGAATGAGAGGTAGGGTTGAGTGTCATCAGCATAGCAGTGATATGAAAAGCCATGTTTCTGAATGACAGAACCTAATGATGCCATGTAGACAGAGAAGAGAAGTGGTCCAAGGACTGAGCCCTGAGGCACCCCAGTAGCTAGATGTTGCGACATGGATACTTCACCTCTCCAAGATACCTTGAAGGATCTATCTGAGAGGTAAGACTCAAACCACTGGAGAGCGGTTCCTGAGATGCCCTTTCTCAATAGGGTTGACAGAAGGATCTGGTGGTTGGCCGTATCAAAAGCAGCAGATAGATCCAGCAAGATAAGTAATGAAGACTTGGAAGCCGCTCTTGCAAGTCTTAGGGCTTCAACAACTGAGAGCAAGGCAGTTTCAGTCGAATGTCCACTTCTGAAGCCAGATTGGTTACTGTCCTGGAGGTTGTTCTTTGTGAGAAAGGCAGAGACTTGGTTGAACACAACTCGTTCAAGTGTTTTTGCAATGAAAGGTAGAAGGGAAACCAGTCTATAGTTCCCTAAAAGAGTTGGGTTAAGAGTGGGTTTCTTAAGAAGTGGGGTTATATGAGCCTGTTTAAATGCTGAGGGAAAAACTCCAGTGTGAAGGGATGTGTTAACGATGTGAGTGAGTGCAGGTACAACTGCAGGAGAAATGGCTTGAAGGAGATGGGATGGAATAGGATCAAGCGGACAAGTAGTAGGATGACTGGAAAGGATGAGTTTAGAGATTTCTGCCTAAGAGAGTGGAGAGAAGGATGTGAACGAGTGTATGTTTGATGGTAAGATGTGTTTGACAGTTTGTGGTGTGGAGAATTGTGCAGTGAGGTTAGTAATTTTATTAATGAAGAATGTGGCAAAGTCGTCAGCTGTTAGAGTTGATGAAGGAGGGGGAGGAGGAGGACAAAGGAGGGAGGAGAATGTTTTAAAGAGCATATTTTAGGAAAGAAAAACATGTATATATAGTAATATCTCTATCTATGTATAGTGCAAGTAGTGTACTCTGTGAAGTGATATGTGGTTATGAAAATGACAGACTGTTATCTAATAATCTGCAAATATTCTAAGACAAGCCACAGCAAAGAAGACCCTCTGCGAACCATCACTGGCCATGGGTTTCATCTATTAACTCTCTTCACACTGTCCTCTACTCCACATGGTGTGGTCCACAGCATTCCTTCCAATCATGGCACCGGATCAACTCGTCAAACACAGAATGGGTTAACCATGTATTCAATACAAAGAGGCCACAGTTTGTTTATTCTAAAGAATCTGTTTTAATTCAATAGCTTTTAACAAGTTCCTCTCAGAGGTGGTCCGTCCAAGAAAGGAAAAGTCATTCCAAACAACCACCACCGAAACATTACAGGATCCAAATCATCGCCCAGTTAAAGCCGCCCAAAAAAGACAGTTGAAAACTGTTGTCAGGGAACACAAGCAAATATTTCACTCAGGAAATTCACAACCACAAACTGACAACTAAAAACTAAATATTTCAACGGGATACCAAACATAGCAATCTTTTTCCTCTTTCCCTTAAAATGACAAGGATTTCAGGAGCGGTTTAATGACTGTACCAGTCCAGACTGGTTAATCCACAGTAAAGCCCCAACACACTCACCACCTGCTTTTTTTTGTTTTGTTTGCATACATAGTTATGGGGTGTTCAACACAAATTTCTGCATGATCTAAAGAAAGACCATTTGGATTTTACTCTCCAGCCTCACCTATCCCTAAATACCCACAGCTTACCTATGACAATAAAAACTGGAGACCTTGACAGAAGACTGATATGATTGCTCAACCCAGTTTATTAGGGTTTATGGAGAAGCAGTCAAGCCAAGCGTGCAAGGTCAAATAGATTAAAGTACAATTAAAAGCAAACAAATGATTAAAAGAAGTTAACCATGTACTGACACCCTTTGCACCTTCAGTCATGCTTCTGCCAGCAAAATATAGATTAACGGGAAGACACGGGTGGGACGGCACACTGAAGAACAACTGTTCTTTAAGAAGAGCAACAAACAGAACAGTTTGTTGGGAGGAAAAGGTGTGGATCAAAATGGGAAACAATGAAAAGTAGGCTTTGTTCACACTGCACATTAATCTCACTTATTTTTGAATCTGATTTTAAAGGACTGCATTGTCATTTTGCAAGTTATTTATTTCCATCCCTATGTTCAGACAGAGATGTTACATTAGGAAATGTGTGTGTGTGTGTATTATATATATATATATATATATATATATATATATATATATATATATATAAAGACAGAGCGAGAGAGAGAGAGAGAGAGAATAGAATTTATACTTTTTTAAAGAAATTAATACTTTTATTCAGCAAAAATGCATAAAATTAATCTCAATTTCATAAAAGATTTAGGTAACAATTTAGTATAGGAACCAATTCTCACTATTAACTAGTTGTTTATTAGCATGCCTATTATTAGCATATTGGCTGTTTATTAGTACTTATAAAGCACATATTCTGCATGCATGACCATATTCTACATCCCTAATTCTACTCAATACCTAAACTTAACAACTAACTTACTATTAATAAACAGCAAATAAGACATCTATTGAGGCAAAAGTCGTAGTTAATGGTTTGTTAATAGCGACAATTGGACCTTAAAATAAAGAGTGAAAATTTGTATTTTAAACAAATGCTGTTCTTCTGAACTCTTTTATTCATCAAAGAATCCAAACCAATAATCACAGTTTCTACAAAAATATGAAGCAACACTACAATTTTTAACATTGATAATACTAAGAAATTCTTCTTGAGCAGGAAATCAGTAATGCGTAATGATGGAGTATGCATGGAGTAATGATGCTGAAAGTTACATTTTAATATATATTACAATAGATAACAGTTTTGATCACATAAATGTAGCCCAGGTGAGAACAAGAGACCTCTTTGAAAAACATGAAAAATCTCAAAAAAAAACATGAAAGATCATAACATTTGAGGTCTGCAAAATGTGTAAATATGATATAAATCCCAGTAATATTAACTTAATAACATGGTGATTTGCGTTTCAAGCTATGATTTGAGTCAGATATCCCGAAAACACTTTTTGCTAGCTGTCGCCTGTCTGAACAACACAAAGTGAGACGTCACTTGTCTCTGCGTGTGTCTTTGGATTGGTCGGCCAACCATGGATATCTTTCAAGGATAGTTTAAGGGTAGTGCAAAGATCTTCCTCGAGCTTCTGTGCTGCCTTTTAAGGAGCAGGCATGCATGATGGGGCCACAGGCGAGATGTCCTCCTGCTGCACCCATCAAGATCATAAGATCAGCCCTGCTCACGGCGACTCACCCTGCCTCTCCGGGCTGGGAGCGGGACAGGCCATGACTCAGCGGCAGACAAAGAGGCCGATGACGATGGAGATAAGGGCTCATCGCGTCACCAGGGCGCACAGAGCCGGTGATAATACCGCTGGCCTCTCCCTGCTGGCTCCAGTCTGCTTTGCCCTCCCGCCGGTGCCATCTTGTCTTCATTCTCACACACAAACACACACACACTCACAGAGGCTAGCGACTGACTCTGTACTTTTTCTCACGACAAAGGGTTCCCCACCCCCCGGACAAACCGCCTCCATAATGCCACGCTCCGCTGCACAGAGAAAGAGAGATAGAAAGAGACAGATACTGCTCCTGACAGCCATCACGGGCTCAGACGCCAGTCTCTGCGCTATCATCAGGGCGATGGGGGAGATAATTCATGGAAAACTCTACCAAACGTATCCAATGCCATTGTTCGCAGATAGTCAGAGATGCTCAGACACAAAAATAGACACACAGATAAGATCCTTTGCCATGTCGCCAGTCTTTGTTGCATCATCACAGCATAGCTAATAATAATACATCATAATAATCTGGCTCTCAAAGTTTCCTCTTGCGCAATTAGCTAGAAACGACTAGAATAAATACGTGTGAGTCCGTCCTGTACTCAACGTGGCGTCATGTATGAACGAGTGAATGTGCCTGGCTCCACGTTACAGAGCTGGACGTGAAAACTGGGGTCAAGTTCAGTTCAGGGGTTGACGACTAGCCTGCTGCCCATGTGTCCTCCTGTTTCCTCTTGCTGGAGGAGGAGAGAGGTCAGCGGTGATGGCTTTGTAACGTGACCCTTGGCTACAGCCTCCTTTCCATCCTGCCACAGTGATAAAGCTCAGTATCTCGTCTCAAGGAAAGCCAGTGAGACCTTGGTGCACTCTTTTGAACTGACCGTTGAATTGTTTTGGATGCAGTAACGGTTGGAAGTAAGTTCGTTAGTATGCATTACAAAGGAAGCCGTAATCAGATCTCACCGTGGGATGGAATACAGAGGAGGAAGATTGTTATAATGCTTTTACTTTAAATTTCTGCATCCTTTGAATCTGATCTGATGTGAGGCTGGCCGGCTAACTTATCAGATCGTGGTAAACAAATGCATGTTGGGAGAAAACGTGCTGGTTCTAATCATGTCATTCATGTCATACAACTGGTATGATTTTAGGCATTAAATTACGCAAAGTTAATAAGGTCTGCCAAATGTAACCAACTCCCTTATTTTTCTTCAGTTTTGATAGTTTCGTTGGAAGATGGAGCAAAAAACAAATAGGTTCCAGGTCTTAGTGGTTTAGAGAATTTTGTGCTCGCCTCAAAGAGCTTTCAGAACATACTTTGTCAAAGTCACTTTTGGGAACTTTTTTGATTATAAAATGGATTAAATTAATATTACTGCCATCAATCAACACAAATAAAAGTGCTTACAAATATTGAAATGTATAAAACATATTGAAATACCTCATTTCCTAAATATTTCACACTTTTTAATATGCTACAAAACGTTGAGACAACAGTACAACCACAGATCTCTGAATGTCCTTAAATGACCAAAGCTTGGATTTGAACCCCGACAATTTTTGATAAAATCCACAAGATTAAGAGGATCTGCTTAACCCATTTTTTTCACATTATGTGCAGAAAAATCTGCCCATTTTGGGAAAAAAAAACAAGTATATTAAAAATATGGATATAATAAAGTGCTCTGAAGCATTCTGAGGGCAGCATCTGAATTGGTCTGACTGATAACGGCTTTACAATCATAGATGTTCTTTGATGGTCAGATGTAAACACAGTAAAACATGAGTCAGATAGTACAGATATTCCTAAGAAAAAAGAAAGTCAAGACAGTATAATCTAAAACACAACCAGGTTTAACTGATTATTCTCTCTGTTCCCCTGTACTTGTTCTCAGAGAAATGGGGCCGCTAAGGTCCCTGCCAAAATGGTCCAGTTGTTTAACCCACTCTTTTCAAATGAATGAGGCATGTACAATGAAATCTATGAAATTCCATAAACAAAAAGCGGATGGAAAAGGAATGGGGTGAGCGGACAGAACAGGAGACAGCATAGAAGAGCGAATCTAGTCCGTTTGGTCCATATGTGCATTCTAGAATAAACAAACTCCATCAAAAATGTGATTGTAGATCAATGGTTGCTGACTGTCACAATTTCTTCCATTCATATTCCTATGAAAGTTCTGTCTAGTCTCCCTTATACTGGCTCTGCTAGCACTAACCCAATCTTAGCATGCAGCACTGTCTGCACCACTGCCCCGTTCTCCATTCACCATGTCACAGTGTCCATACTGATCTATAATTAATTTAAAAAGGCTTGTGACCCAGACCACACTGTTGAAATGCTCTTTGTGTTTGGCTGGCTCATTTCCACACTGTCTGACAAGGATTGTATTTCTCTGCCTGACACGGCCATTGTAATGCTAAAAGCTGAATAATGCACACAGAGAGCTGATGTATCTGAAATAACGGGCTTGTTTTGCAGGAGACGCTCAGTCCAGTCAATTCTGATTTGCTAACTTAAAGGCTATAAGGTATATTCAGCACAAATCACAGTGTTAACAAACCTAGCTAGTAAGCTGTCTTCATGCCTACATATACTCCAAAGACAGCATCCTAACAGTCATGGAGACTCATGCATGAGTAATTTAAAAACACATAAGTGGCAGCTTCACAAAAATAGCGATCTGCATCATAGACCAACTTGCAGTTTAGCATGCAGCATGTAAGATAACAGAACAATAAGGTAATAAGCTCAAGAATGTTAATAATAATAATAATAATAATAATAATAATAATAATAATAATAATAATATAAACATTCTGGCTGATACCAATAAGATGATAAATATTTTTTATGTTAAACATAAATATTATTTATACATTATGAATATTTAAAATCACTATTTAACTAATTAACTAACTATTAACTAATTACTACTACTAATAAAAAAATTATTAGTAACAGAAGTAGTAGTCATAGTAGCAGTAGTAGTATAACAATTCTTGCAGTTATTTATAAGGTGATAATTATTTTCATGTTAAAATATGAATAATACGTGATATTAATAATTATAAACTAATTAATAATAATCATCATCAACATAATTCTGACTGTTAAAATATGATCATGTTAACAACAACAACAACAATAATAATAATAATAATAATAATAATAATAATAATAATAATAATATAAACATTCTGGCTGATACTAATAAAATTATAATTATTTTCATGTTAAACATAATTATTTATACATTATGAATACTTAAAATCACTATTTAGCTAATTAACTAACTATTAACTAATTACTAATAATAATAAAAAATAATCATTCATAATAGAAGTAGTAGTCGTAGTAGTAGTATAACAATTCTTGCAGTTACTTATAAAATGATAGTTATTTCCATGTTAAAATATGAATAATATGTGACATTAATAATCATAAACTAATTAATAATAATAATCATCATCAACATAATTCTGATTGTTAAAACATGATCATGTTAACAAAAACAACAACTACAACAACAACAACATCATCAAAATTTTGACCAATACAGATAAAGTGATAAACCTTGATAACTGTGATTTTGTCAGGGTTCTGGACTCACTGTCTAGATAGATAGATAGATAGATAGATAGATAGATAGATAGATAGATAGATAGATAGATAGATAGATAGATAGATTTTATATGATATATGATATATTTGATATTAAAATTTATAATTAATTTTATTTCGATAAATGTAACAATAAAACACTAAAAATTACAACTAATAATTTTATTTCGATAAATGTAACAATAAAACACAAAAAATTACAATTAATAAATGCTAAAAGGACTTTAGGAATCACAACATTAGCTTTATTTATTTATTTAATTATTATTTAATAATGAATTTTAGCACTATATTGTGCAAAATACATAACACACAAACAAAGTGTAAAATCATCCATTTTAAATTAAACTGTACTACTGCAATACTTTTCAGTGCTGAATGAAATATAACTTTGTTTTCTCGCTTTGTCTGCCAGTCAGAGTCAGATTCCTGATATTCTCAATCTACGGCCATAAACTAAATGGGTTTATGATGCTCCATAACAGATATTCAGGATTATAATAGCCCTCATCCTGAGTAAAAGACAGAGAGAGGGAATAAGAGAGAGAGAGAGAGAGAGAGAGAGAAGCAGCGTTGATGGCTCTTGGCAGGGCATGATACGGGCAGCGGTGCAGTCACGGGCAGAGTCATCATCTGGCAGCACATTCCTGCCCTATCTGTGCAGTAAACTGGATCTCCTACTTCCTCTTATCAGCTGTCAGGAATTCTCTAACTGAGGCTCTCCCTGCTGCTCCCTCCTACTCCCTCTCTCTTTTCTCCATCGCCTTCTCTCACTTTGACATAGAGCAATGATGGTTAATGGTCATTAAGATAAGAGAGCGCCACGGGACGTCAGACGCCTCTGGGGACACGCTGGAACCCAAACACTGGGAGGGGATGCGTCACATCATCACCGGCCCAACATCTAACCTTCCTCCAACCTCCATCAGCCAGTTAGCTGCCATTAGTGTCTAACAAATATGTGCTCATTAGACAAGGAAATGGTACTGTAAAGGCAAATTGTGCATCCCCTAAAAATCTACATTCATTAATAAATAATCAGTTTGCCTGTTTTTTTTAAATGGTAAACAACTGAACATTATAAATGAGTAATATTGCTCCAAGTATATGCGAAAAACAAAAAGTTAGATGAACATAGTAGAAACTGAATTAAAAAGAAATTAGTATTCATAATTGTCCAACAGTATAGAACTATTGCATTATACTGTTACAAAAATTATATGCCGACATGACTTATTAATCATACCATATGTTTTTCCATTATTTTAACCAATTTAAACATAAAAAAAAAATAAGTTATACAAGATTCAACTATTTTAAGACACTTTAATTTAAGTTGAAATGACTTGTACAGCCAATAATGATTAGTCTGTACTTAAAAATTCATGTCAGCCACTTAACTTAAAGGGATAGTTCACCCAAAAATTAAAATTCTGTCATCATTTACTCACCCTCAAGTTGTTCCAAACCTGTATGAATGTCTGCTGAAGAAGATATTTTCAAGAATGTTGGTAACCAAACAGTTGCAGGTAGCCATTGACTTCCATAGTATTTTTTATCATTTGATGAAAAACAATAGGGACCAGCAACTGTCTGCTTAGCCACATTCTTCAAAATATCTTGTTTAATGTTCACCAGAAGAAACAAATTCATACAGCTTTGGAACAACTTGAGGGTGAGTAAATGGTAACAGATTTTTCATTTTTGGGTGAACTATCCCTTTAAGTTCAAGTAGGGCCTAGTTGAAAATGTATTGTTAAAATTAATAAATGTGTCTGAATTATTGAGTTCCAAAACCAACAAAAATGATTTGTTTAACAGTTCCAAAACAGAATATTTCACTCAAAAATCTGACATCGGTAGCTACTTTTTTAAGCACAAAGGTGGATGTTAAAATATTTCAGTAAATAATGACTTTTTTTAAAGATCTGTTCCTTATTGTATAGCTTCAGGATATTTGGAATATAGTGCATTATTCATATGGACCACTTTTATGATGCTTTTACATCCTTTTTGAAGCTTGAAAGCTTCATTGTTACTGCATGGGAAAGGTTTTAAAGTCTTCATACATCCATACTATTTTAAACAACATGATGGTGTGACGATATTGTGGCTAAGAACGTTTAAAAAAAAAAAAAAAAAAAAACACTTCAAAGTTTCTCATGCCTGCTCTTCTCGACTTCCAGACTTGCTCATTAATGGCATTCCTACAGTGAGTACTATTCTGTTAATATAGAAACCCAGAGCTGTAATGACAGTTTATTACAAACACCTTCAGAACTTTACTCCACTGATTCAACAGACATTAAACCAAGCCCTTTCCGCAACTAAACTGGAACCAGACGCTGACTTTAGATCTGCTGTCTTGTGATATAGAAAACGAGAACAAGAACTTCAAAGCTAACTCCGTATTTAGATGCTAACCACAATGTAATATTACACGACACAGTTTCAAAATTCCCATGCCTCAAATTCTTACAACAGTATGAGCAAGCCAAAGGATTGCTCAGTAGCTTAGCTACATAGTCACACGTGCAGTTAGACACAGTTTGTTCAGCTTATGAATGCTAACAGGATAACGCAGATCCATAAGACGGAAGTCATTTGTGCAATTTTGTCAAATATCAAAAATTCATAAACAATGATAAAAAAAAAATGTTTCTGTATAAAGTTATAAAATTATTGAATTTATTCCTCTTTTTAACACTCATGATGTACTCTGCATATGTATATAGATTTGCATTCAAATGTTTACGGTCAATAAGATTTGTTTTAAAGAAATTAATAACAATGCATTCAATTGTTAAAAGTGACAGTAAAGACATTTATAATATTGCAAAAGATTTCTATTTCTAATAAATCTGCTCTTTTAAACGTTCTATTCATTAAAAAACTTCAGCAGCATTTAAACAAAATTATATTATTAAAATATTATTAGCACAACACTCTTTAACACTGATAATAAAAAAGAAAAGTTTCCTGATCACAAAATAAGCATATTATTTCTGAAGGATCATGTGACATCAAAGACTGAAATAACGGCTGCTGAAAATTCAACTGTGGTATCAAATGAATAAATTTCATTAAAAATATATAAAAACATACAAATTGACAAAACAGTTATTTTTAATTGCAATAATATTTCATATAATATTACTGTTTTTACAGTATTTTTTAATCAAATACAGACTTGGTGAGCATAAGAGACTTCTTTTAAAACATTAAAAACACAAAAGAAATACATAAATATATTTTATATACAAATACATAATATAATATAATATAATATAATAGTAATGCCCCAACATGCTTTCATAAGCTACCTACAAGATGCTAGAAATAGTTTATATTAACGTATTTATTATTCAAATTATTTAATTTTTGTAACATATTGATTATTATATCTATTATTATTATATTAATAAGAATAAGTAAGAATTATATTAACTCAATATTTAATCTGCTATTTATTTAATGTGACAGCTTTTCAAATGTTAGAATAATACGACTAATACCAAAGAGATTTTTGTAAACATAATGGAACTGTAATGTACTCAAAAAGGTAATTTATTAATTATTAGTAAGGATACATAAATACCTAAAAACACAAAACAAAAATATATAGAACACATATATACAATCCTCAACACAGCTATCAGGGCTCCATGAGAATTCAAATGAGCTTTTTCTCACACAACCACAGAAGGAAATGATTCCGCCTCTTCAACACACCAGCTGATCAGTGTAACAAAACAGTGTGTGGATGCACATGTGTATCTCTCTTCAAATAAAGATGTCAGTCGGCAGGACTCAACCTTTGAAGTGACAGCAGCCTGCATCTGTCCCAACTTCCCCCTCTGCTCACGTGACCACAGAAGCAAAAAGAAAAAGAAAAAAAAAGATTTATCGCACCTGCTCGACACGCTAAAAATACAGCCTTGCAGCAGCCCTCCACTGCAATCCTATACATACTTGTGAGTTAACCCGGGGAGAATGTAATGCCCTGTAAGTGGCTACAACTGTGGAAATATGAGATGACAGAGTGTGCAAGGCTGAGCAGATTATCAATTAATGCAGTGACCTCTGTAGTAGCGGAGGCTCCAAATAAATCCGATGTCTCTGCTTGCCTTGGAGGAAATATTTCTGGGCTCGAGCTGCCAAAGGTTGCAGTGCTCTTCTGTAGAGTTCACAGAGTTCCATAGTTTGTCTTCGGTTTGAATTTAGCATGTTGATGAAAACATTTAACAAAAACTCTGGCAAAGTGCCTTATCATAAGTTTTATGTAACTGATATGGATTTACAGGAAAAGGAGGTCAGATGTGTGTTCATCGTTGAATGATTTATGATTGGATCTCTCAGTGACTGAAGATATGGAAGCCAGATTGGAGAGGGTAAAGAAGACAACGTTACAGTACTACAATTGTAGCCTACATCTGTTTCAGACTACAATGCACAGATGAAAAACTAGATGAAAAACTTAAAAACCTTAAATGAAAATCAGTATTTTATTCATATTTTGAATTATACTTACAGTTTTCAAGTTTTAGTAATTTTATGAGCTTTTATCATTTTCATTAGCTTTTATTATTTATATTTAGCTTTATTTTAATTTATTTTAATTAAGTTTTTCATCAGTATTTGTATTTCATTTTATTTCAGCTTTATCAGCATTTTAGTTTTATTTACCAATAATAACATCTGTTTCAGACAAAAAAAAATTACATTTTAATTTAAATATGAATAGTATCACTTTAATATAAATATTAATAGTATTTTATTAATATTTTGAATTACATTTTTGTTGAATTTCATTGAATTACATTTTACGTCTTCAAATGATAGTAATTTTGTTACGTTTTGACATTTTTTAATATTTGTTTTACTTCAGCTTTAACTAAATTATCAAAAACAATTTTTAATAGTTTTAGCTTTATTTACTAATAATGACATCTGTTTCAGACTACACAGTAGATAAAAAATGAAATGAAAAAGTAAACTTTATAAAAACATTAAATTAATTTTAATTTAAATTTTAATAGTATTATTTTAATATAAATACTAACAGTATTTTATTAATATTTTGAATTACATTTTTGTTGAATTTCATTGAATTACATTTTACGTTTTCAAATATTAGTAACATTTTGTTATGTTTTGTCATTTCTATTAGTTTTTTATTAACTTTATTTTTTAAATTTAAATTTTTCATCTAATATTTATGTTTTATTTCAGCTTTAACTAAATTATCAAAAACTATTTTTAATAGTTTTACTTTTATTTAGCAATAATGAAACTGGTTCAAATCCTTCTATTAAGTTCAGTAAGTGTCTTAAGTTTATTCTTTTGGGGTAAAAAGCCTGAAACTAAAATTAATGTAGTTATTTACTGAGAATCTTCCATGTTAACTGATTAATTTGTTAACTATTTCAGTTCCCATTAGTTGCATGGAAAACGAGTGACCAAAATTCCCATCAAAATTACTTCTTTATGTTCCACATGAATAAATGAATGAATGAATATTTCAAAAATAAATAATTGCAGAATTTTCAGAAAGTCTGCAAGATATGGCACCTCAATGCTCTGTAAACAACTCCAGTTTGGGGATGAAATGGTGCACATTTAATGGGTAAAAAAGATATCACATCTCCACTTTGGCAGTGGGAGTTTAGAGGCCTATCGTAGCTTACATCTGTTTCAGACTACACCGCACACCAGCTAGCCATAATTCTGCTCACTCTGTGTGTTAATCTGTTCATACTGTGCTTGGATCAGCCGAGGGGATCAGGAGAGAGCTGCTCAACTCATCTCACATTTCTGAACTTATCACCCCTTTCCTCTACTGCCCCCTCCAACATTTCACCCTGATGTGGCGACAGACCTGGAAAGACCAAGCCTTTGTTGTTAATTGCGCTTGCCTCATGTTTGGAATAGCAGAAGCAAAACGGACAAGAAAACAGTGCCTATTTGGAGTACATATTTGTGGCTGAACTGTGGTGCATACTTATACAAACTACAACAAAAAGCGCTGGAATGGTCACAAAGTTTTAGTCTTATTTTAAACTCCCATTAAACCCGTCTAAACCTTTACTAAAGTTTTTTAGTTCATCCTGTTCGAAAGTCGCCATGCGCGCTGCAGGCACATCACTGGAACCTACTAATATCCATATGGGAGTCTGTAATTACCCACAATGCAGCACTGGGATCAGCGTACTTACTCTCTCATACATAAGTATTTCTGCTGCTCTCCAACCTAGGTTTCGATCCAAACCCATGTGACTTTCTTTTTTCTGTGGAACACAGAAGTTGTTCTGAAGACTATTCTAGTTGCTCTGTTTTATGCAGTTACAGTGAATGGAGACTTAAGTAGTTAACGAAATATGCTTGTGTTATGTGTTATTTTAGTATTATTTATATATGAATATAGTATTTATTAATATTTGGAATGAGCTTTTGTTTTTTATATTAGTTTTCAAGTTTTAGTAATTTATGTGCTTTTGTAATTTTTATTAGTTTTTTTTTAATATTTCTATTTAGCTTTCATTTATTTTTATTTCAGTTTTAGCTGCATTAATTTTAGTACTTCAAATTAAACTGATTTTATTTCAGTCAGTAGCCAAGTAAACAAGCCAAGGAAACATTTCTGTTCATGTTTTTCCATCTAATACTTGTATTTTATTTCAGCTTTATTTAATAATTTTTTTTTTACTAATAATAACACTGATTCTTGTTATTGATTCTGATTCTGAGTTATTCTTTTGAATCAAAAAAGGACATAACAGCACCATAAAATTACATAAAAGTCATCCATATGACTTGAGCCATATACACTAAGTCTTCTGAAAATTTATGTTGTTATTTATTGAGAATCTTCCCTGTTTCACCTGATTCATTAAAAAAAAAAAAAAAACTGACTTAAAAAAAAGTTTAATTAATGAATTCAGTCCCTGTTCATTGTAATAGCATGGAAAAAAGTGACCTAAACTGTCTTCAGACTTACTTCTTTTGTAATGCAAATAAATCAATAAATAAATGAGACACTGAATGAAATTTTAGAAATTGAATAAATAATTACACAATCTTCATTTTTGGGTGAAATAACCATTTATTTCTGTAAGATATGAGACCTCATTGCAACAACTCCAGTTTGGGGTTGACTGGTGCCCCTTTAAAGAGTATAGCTCACTTTCAGTTGCTGGTCCCCATTGACTTGCATAGTGTTTTTTTTTCCATACTATGGAAGTCAATGGGGACCAGCAACTGAAGGTGAACTATCCCTTAAATGGGTAAGAAAGATATCATGGTTCCACTTTGGGTCCATGAAGAGGGCACTGGGAGTTTAGGGGTCGACACGGAGTGAAATAAGGCAGGACTGATTAAGATGGACTGCTGATAAGGGTCCAGCATGCACAATGGCTTCCATACTATTCGTGGAGCGAGCGACACACGGTTGCACGCAACCCTACACAAGCACACAGGAATGCTCTCTCTTTCCCTGTCACACACATACACACACGCAGGACCGCGCCGCCATACCATTGGATATCTTAGCATCAGTGTGGAGACTGGCAGACACGACCCTTTGAAATGCGATCCTTAGCCTTTCCAAGAGCAGCCTCTTGCCCTAATTATATGATTACATCCAGAACAACATTATTTTAACTCAGAAGAGGAGAAAAAGTCTTTATTACTCAGTAAATTCCACCTGACTTGCTATTTGTAACCGTGGCTAAGAGTTACCAACTTCAAGCTGTCAAATGAGTGCCAGATTGTGTCGAGTTTCGAAGCTTTAGAGGAGGGAATCATTTCTTTAGATTAGTTCCGCTCTCGGTTCCTCGCCACAGGCCCGCGCGCCCACATCCAATTCATCACGTCAGATCGCACTGGTCCAGCTGTGGCGAGACTGGGCCTTTTTTTGTGCGTAAAGGGCTGTGTCCACAAACTTTTCTACTTAGAAAACAAGCTCTCAGCATACAGTCCTGCATGCAATAAACAAATTTTTGTGTCCAAGTTCAAGAGCCCCACTTGTTCAGACCAAGCACTCTGTATCCTGGGACATCCTGGGTAAAAAGTCAAGAAGATAAACACTTGGATAATCAAATAATGGTGATCAAAGACTGTTTGTAAAGGGCAGCTATTGCAGCACAGACTTTGATGTATTTACTAGTTGACTAGCCTCTTAAGACACAGACATTATATATTACGGATTCGCTCATCGCATCTTAAGAAGGGAGTCTTCATTCTAAACTCCCAAAATGTTGTCACTGTGTCCAGAAAGTTCTTTGTCTTCCCAACATGAGAAGGCTTGTTAGTGGTGGAGGGGAAACGTCGCATTGCATCTCCTCTTGGCAGCAGCAATGGTAATTTAGAGGCTGGAGCGAGCTGTGGAACAAAGGAGGGTTCAGCTCTGGGCGGAGATGAGTCTCTAGCATGTCATTTCAGCGGTCGTCCATATATCTAAAAAAAAAAACTAAAAACAGAACGTGCCTTTCAAATATTTCCCTAAACTCTGTTTGCCCCATAATCATGTGGAAAATGACAGTGTGTTTGCATTGTCCAAGCGGCAGAGGCCTGTTCTAAACACACACTGAATCTGCGAGGACAATGATGGACCTGTGGAAATTATAGGGGTTCTGCATTAAGTTTGCTTACATCCACACACACTTTACATAAAGCGCAAACATACTGCGAAAAACATAATGCAGACTTTTTGTCTTCTGCTGACACCAGGGTTGGGGACTAACTAAAATTGGTGACATTACTAACTACTTTCATATGGAGCTTTGCAAAGTGTGAATCAGTTCGTTCAGATGGTTCATTTAAATCAGGGATGCCCAATAGGTTGACTGCGATCTACCAGTCGATCGCAAAGGCAATGCTGGTAGAACGCACATCTTTTAAATATGCTTTAGGTAAATGCATACCCGGTTCTATGGGGGCGCTAAAAGAAAGCAAGAGCACCCTCAGTTGAAGCCGTAATTAAAGCATATTGGTGAAACAGATCTGGCAAACTATTCAATTAAAAGGAGTGACCGCTGTCGGCGCCAATAACCTTTTGGGTAGCGTGCCGGCGTATAGCGCCATATAGAGTCCCAGCTCATGGTCCTTTCCCGATCACGCTTTCACTGTCGTAATCTGTTGTTCTGTGGATGTTTTCAATGTAATGTTAAAATTTAACAATATTATAATTGAACATTATTTTTTATTTAATTATTAGTGTAATTCAAAATAAAGATACATGTGTTGGTCCTAACAAGCTTTTTTTTTTTTTTTTTCTTTTTTTTTTGGCTTTTTTGGTTTTTAGTTGGTGGATCTCATTGAGTTTATCATTTGAAAAGTCGATCCCCACACAGAAAAGTGTGGGCACCCCTGATTTAAATGATTAAATTGAAAAACAATTCAGTTATTCGAGTCCCTGTACTGAAGTACTGTGTACACTATCCATTAACAGTTTGGGGTCGGAAAGATTTTTTTAAATGTTTTTGAAATGGTTTTAAATAGTTTTGAAAGCTCTCCATTTATTTGATCAAAAATTACTATTGTGAAATATTGCTACTGCTTTAAATTAACTTTCTGTTTTATTATATTTTAAAATGTAATTTATTCCTGTCTTCAGTCATCTTCAGAAATCTAATATTCTGATGTGGTGCTCAAGAAACATTTCTTAGTATTAACAATGTTAAAAACAGCTGCTTAATTTTTTTTTTTTTTTTTTTTTTTTTTTTTTGATGAAACAAACTGTTTTCAGGATTCTTTGTTGAACAGAACATCCAAAAGAACTGCATTTATTTGAAACAGAAATCTTTTGTAACTTTATAAATGCTGTTACTGTCATGATTGATCAATTTAATGCATCCTTGCTGAATGAAAGCATTAATTTATTTATTTTAATTCTTACTGACCCCATACTTTTGAACCATAATGTATGTAGCTTTGAAAAGTCAGGTACATTGTAGTGAATTGATTTGTTTAGATATTTCTTGTAAATCAACATTTTTAAAAACTGATTTGGTGATCCCTGCACTGAAGCACTATATATCTATATAATGCAGTCATGTAAATTTGGGTGATTTAGTTGTATTTAGTATAAATTTATCAATTTATGTTTGCTAATGTTCCCCTAATTGAGTTTCATTTAAATCTCACTATGTTGTGCCAGCAAAAGTATGGCTCTGATTAATTATATATTTGGAGATATATTGTTACTAGATAGCTATACTTTTAATTTTAAATGAATAAAATAAATATTAAAAAAAATGAAAAACTTTGCTGCCCAGTACACTCCAAGACGATTCTAAATAACAAGAGCTCTCTAGCAACAAAATATAAGCCATAGGTACTTCCTGTTGATGTCACTGCAGAGGGGGAGAGATCCAATGAAGATTGAAGGTGACAGGAAATGCTAAAATGTGGTCAGGGTCATGCCTGAGAAGGGTTACAAGAGCATGTGATGACTTTTTCCGGAAAACACACTCTCTATGCCTCCATATCACTCCTTCCTGTTGCCGTGCCATGAGGGCCAACAATGTTTTGTTTTAAGCTTCTGTTTCTGTTTTCTTAACCTGAGTACTAAACACCTAGTCAAAAATGTTTTGATATCTCTATTAGGTCTGCACAGGATTTAAAGGGACCTGTTTGAGCAAGAAAAATAAAACACTTTACAGTAAGACGGAAACTGAAACTGGCTTTTCTACAAATGTGTCTTTAAATTTGATGGTGGGAGAAAAATTAAAGAATGAATTTGAAAAAAATGGAACCTTTTGAAAGAAAGTGAGAAAGAACACCCTGAGCAAAGCAAAACTTTTCTTACACATGCTTGGCTTTGTGCCTGTTAGAAAGCAGGTCATGGAAAATGCTCTCAGAATGGGCCAAACAGCAGTTTATGAGTATTTCTGTGGCACGAGTCCATACCACTGGGCACAAGAAAACCTGCATACTACATTTCAAAATAAACAGGGAATTTTCATAAAGTAGTCATAATCAAAAGAAGTCAAAAAATACATCTCAGTATCTATACTTTTCAAGAGTTCAAAGAATGGTAGGACATTGCATGGTTGCTGAATTAAGCATTTTAATCTTGTAAGATGTTCAGTAGTTAATTAGACATCTTACATATTTAATTGTATTTGTAAATCTAAACATTCCAAAATCATTTGCAAACTAGTATAGTGTGGTTTACAACAGTAATTTGTTGTTATTAGGAAAATGATACAGACAGAATTATTTGTTGTTACAGGGAAATTACAGGTGTATCTCAATAAATTAGAATGTCATGAAAAAGTTCATTTATTTCTTGGATAATCAAATCCAAGAATTTTTATACTTTATTTTAACTAAAAATATATATTTATATATATATATTTTTTGAAGCCATTAGGTCAGCCAGGGCTCAGCCATTTTGAAGGCTCGGGAAACCTTTGCAGGTGTTTTGAGATGATTAGCTGATTGGCATGTCACCATATTCTAATTTGTTGAGATAGTGAATTGGTGGGTTTTTGTTAAATGTGAGCCAAAATCATCACAATTAAAAGAACCAAAGACTTAAACTACTTCAGTCTGTGTGCATTGAATTTATTTAATACACGAGTTTCACAATTTGAGTTGAATTACTGAAATAAATTAACTTTTCCACAACATTCTAATTTATTGATATGCACCTGTATATTATAAAAATCAGATTAAATCATTTATATATATATATATATATATATATATATATATATATATATATAAATTAATATATAAATATATATTTTTAGTTAAAATAAAGTATAAAAATTAATATATACATATAAGAATATATTTTAAAAAAACATTAAAAATATATCTCAGATTCATAAATATATATTTTTTTTTAAATCAAATTATCATCAATAAGAGATTGAAGTCCATCGGCTGCTTAATGCAATCTGTTTAATATGAATAAAATATCAACCCAACCAGTCTAAAATATATACAATAAATCATGTCAAAATGTAATGGTCTAATTCAGTGATTAAGTATAGCACAATTTAGCAGAACGATTAAAATGACAATTTCTAACTGTTTTACTCTGGGTCACATTAAAACTAAATAAATTCATTACATAAATAAATACTCTGCATATCCTATGAAACCGTTCTCCATGATTCAGGAAGTCATAATAGCAAATGTGGTGAGAGCTTAGGGTGAGGGTCAGTATGATTCAATGTCATCTGAAGTCACAGGCCATCCAGGTCCAACAGGTGAACAAACACTGGCCTCTGAAGTTGTCCCAACACTCTGGGAAGTTGCGGCTGTCATCGCCAAGCTCCAGTCTGGATCTGGCAGTATATACAGACTGCAACTCTTGGATGGAAAATCTGAAGAGTTCCTCTCATTTAATTATTCTTTCCTCTAGCTGTCCAACACAAGTCATCACATTCTGCTTATGTACCCAACAAATACCATGAAGAGAAAAACAAAAAGGACACAAAATGATGGTAATTCAATCTTTTGCTGTAAAGACCTAAACCAATCATCTAGCAATAAGAAAACATTTAGGGTAGTTTAGTCTCCACGCATTGGCTGATTCTCATCTGAAGTATGTTGATGCAAACAAAACACAAGTCTCAAACAACCTTGGCAAGAATGAGCAGCATTGCTTCATTTCTCCAATGCAACTGAATCCTATTAAGATCTGGGTGGTATTTCCTCTGAAATGCAGCAAGCAGTGCTAGAAACCCAAGAAAAACACCACCAGGAACAAAAAATAAATGGCTGTAAACTGTGTATCAAGGGGATGTAATCGTGCTCTTGTTTATTTGTACTTGCTGCCTGGGTTCACTGTTGCTGAGTGGACTGGCAGAGGAAAATAAGGTCTATAATGGGGCCATTAGGAAGGAGCGATGGGGACATGTCTCTACAGACTCTCAAAGGCCATCTGGACCTTCCCTAAAGACAGTGACTGAGCCCTGGCTGACCTAACATTCAGGCCACCTTCGACCCTTCAAAGCCACCAGACAAACTGCCAAGTTCCTCCCTTTGCTAGATTCTGTCTCTTTCACTTGCAGTAAGACACATGGCCATGAAGAAATGCTTCTGCTCCAGTCTCTCTGTCTTGCCTTTCATCCTTATTCTCTTATTTCCCATGCCAAAACCTTGTGGTCAACATGAGGGCAAACCTAATGGACTTAATGACTGGCCAGAGTTCACTGAAGTCACTTGGACCAATAGAAATGCTGAATGTGGACTAGATTTAAACAGATCAGAGACTTAATTAAAGGTGAAGTGTTGAAAGTCGCATTGTAAAATAATTTTCAAACAGATTTCCCAAACACTACCCCTATCCGCCATTGGTCAAATTAAAAAAAATGAAGTCATTCTTCATGAGTCAGAATGTAGCAATGTTTCGAGCCAATTTTCAGAGAAAACAACCAACAACCCCTACAAACTTATAGTTATAGTTATAGTTTAATGCACATTAAAAGCCACCTATTATGCCACTTTTACAAGATGTAATACAAATCTCAGTTGTCCCCAGAATGTGTCTGTGAAGTTTCAGCTCAAAATACCCCACAGATCATTTATTGTATCATTCTCTTTAAATGCAAATGAGCCGCTCTTCCCCTCCCCCTTTTCCAGAATAGGGCTGTGCCTTTACAGCTTGTAAGTTTCCTCACATACAAAAAACATCTGTTTGGTTTTGATTATCATGTCTATTGAGTAGAAATCATGCGTTTTAAAGCCATATCAGTTTAAACTTCTGATATACGGTTTTCTGAGCACGCACATACGTAATAATTCGTTACATTTATATAGCACTTTTCTGGGTACTCAAAGCGCTTTACATTGCAAGGGGAGAATCTCCTAAACCACCACCAGTGTGCAGCATCCGCCTGGATGATGCGACGGCAGCCATACTGTGCGAGAACGCTCACCACACACCAGCTTACTGGTGGAGAGGAGACAGAGTGATGAAGCCAATCGATGTATGGGGATGATTAGGAGGCCATGATGGTCAGAGGCCAATGGGCAAATTTGGCCAGGATGCCGGGGTTACACCCTTACTCTTTTTCGAAGGACATTCTGGGATTTTTAATGACCACAGAGAGTCAGGACCTCGGTTTGACGTCTCATCCGAAGGACGGTGCTTTTTACAGTATAGTGTCCCCAACACTATACTGGGGTGTTAGGACCCACACAGACCACAGGGTGAGCACCCCCTGCTGGCCTCACTAACACCTCTTCCAGCAGCAACCTAGTTTTTCCCAGGAGGTCTCCCATCCAGGTACTGACCAGGCTCAACCCTGCTTAGCTTCAGTGGGCAACCAGTCTTGGGCTACAGGGTGATATGGCTGCTGTATCAAGTACGTATCGTCGTACGCACACAGAAAGAGGCTGTTACATGGCATGTGAGTACTAAACTCTTTCATGTCTTATTGCACTTAAACTGTCAAATACACACAAGTTTGTGTTAAAAAACATGCATGTTACAAAAACACAGTCAGTTATGTCTCAGAAAAATATTGCATGTTTATATTAGATCTGTGTATTAAGTGACAGCAGGGTAATATACAGTACCTATATTGCTGTCTACACTGTTAATATGAACCAAACAATAAAATAAAAACAGAAAATCACTCACTGCTCTGAACTGAATAACTTCTATAGATTTAATAAGAAGACATTTCGTACCTGAATGCTGCTTTTAAATGCTCTTGTGTGAAGATAAACATGGCGGATTATGTGCGGCTCACTCCAGGTGGGGTCTCTGCTAATACAGCAGTGGCGGTCAACAGCTGTGGGTGGGGCTTGTAAAATGTGACGTCACATTTTATTGATTTTAAGCACAATGCTCATGATTTATGGGAATTTTTTTTTTTTTAAAAAAGGAGCAGGTGGATTTTTATCATTATAGGCTGGTTGTATACACACACTGCCAATGCACATTTATGTTCAAACAACATGTAAAAGTGAATTTTGCATAATAGGTCCCCTTTAAACAGGATTTGGAGACACTATTTTAACAACTTCACCCATAAGATGTTCTTCATAAGATGAACTTTTAAAGCAGTTCTTGAAACATCCTTTCTATTCTTCTTTACGCTATATCTCCAATAATTCCCTCTGAAATCTAGTAAACCAGGTACATCCAACTCCTTCTATCGCACTCACCCACAATGCACCTGGAGTGGGGCCAGGGCTGCTGTTAATTGTGTCTCATTATTAAGTTAAGTGTAGCGCAGGTGGCGGTGCAAGAGCTAATGAGCAGAAGGGAGGCAGGCTGTTTTGGCCCAGCCATTAGAAAAATTACTTGAGTGGAAAATGAATGCAGTACTCACTGGCAGAAAGAGTCTGACTGGGCTTTCTGATTAGACTGAACCCTAATCTGTATTTTCAGGTTAAAGAACTACCAAGAAGCAGTAAGCATTAATTTTGGAGAAAAACAATGCTGAATTATTCTTACTACAATATCATAAGGATTACAAACACCAAAAATACAGATTCTTAATCATTAGACATACTTTTGACATAGTTCATCCAAAAATGAAAATTGTCATCATTTACTCCCCCTTGTTCTGCAGAACACAAAAGAAAATATTTTGAAGAATGTTTCAACTGTTTTTATTCATACAAGAAAGTCAGTGGGGTCCAAAACAGCACTGAACCCCAATGAGTTTTATTGTATCGGGAGAAAAAACACTAAGCCATTTTTTTCAAAGATCTTCTTTTGTGGTTCACAGGAGGAAAAAAAGTCACATGAAGGTAAGTAAATGATGACAGAATATTAAATTACAGCACGTGGTGGTTCTAAAAATGAGGTTTGATTAAATACTGTCAGTTAAACAGCCTTAATGTGCATTTTGTTGAACCAACAGCTCTACTGCGCCAAAACATTTTTTTCATTGCACAGTATTCAACAATATACCAAGTCAGACTGCATTAACAGTATACTGTACCGTTTTATCAATACTTACAATAGTTATATTGGACTCAAAAATAGTTACTCTAAATTGGACTCAAAATGTTCCAAAATACACCATGAGTAATATGGTTGACATCCCATGAAGAATGATAACAGAAACACAGAAAACAGCCAAATCCATGCTCTACTACGAAAATAAAGCAAGCTTATTTGTTCCACTACATACAATAATAAAGAAACCTTTGATACTGGGGCAAATGTTCTTGAGTCAAATGAATCTGAGTGAATCTAATAAGCCTTCTCCATATTTTCTGTAAAAAATCTAATTTGTCCAAAATAGTAATATTTGTATACTGGCAGAATTGTGAAGGGAACGTTGCCAGTGGAAAATATTCTGAAACACTATATCAAAAATAAAACAGAAAATCTAGACAAAATAAACTTTCACTAATTTTGAGTGGTCTTCGGGCATTGTTTTCATTAAAGTGATTAACAGAGAAGTTAACACAGGAATAATATTTTTGTTTAAAGGAGGATTAGGTCAGAATATAAACGGAATGGCTTTAACAGCACTAAGAGTGACTTCTGGAAAAGACTTGTGTGAGAATCACTGGATGCGTGATGTGTGTGTTTGTGTTGTGTGCACACAACAGCCTGTTTTTGTTATTGAGTGACTGGCGGACGTTATGTTGAGAGGAGGGCTAGAGACCCAGGCGGTGTTGATATCCTGTGCATGAATACTTACGACCATCCACGAAAAATAAATGCCACACACTGGCAGATCCCATTAAAATTCAAAGGCTTTTCAGAACAGTACATTGCTATATCTCTCTAAAAAACATGGCTGGCACACAAGCTGCAGGAAAACACATTATGATCACATAAGGGGTCTGTTATGGAGAGGAAAGTATCAAAACAACATGTTTTTGAAGTAAATTTTACATGCAAACAGACCAGAAGGGACAGCGAGGCCTGTACTGCAAGAGACTCGAAGGCGCGTGAGTGTTTGGATGACTTTGAGGGGGTTTTCTTCATGCAGCCTCTGTTAAATTATCCAAACACAACCACACCAGTATTCATTTGCAGTTTATCCCCCCAAAAGCAGCTTATCTTGACCACACAGTGATAATGTTCTTCCTGGGAGATGCCCAGGAGATAGCCGACTCTAGCTTTGAAACCCTTCTCCGCAGCTTAGGGGCATAAATAAGCATGCAGCACAGGGGCTCCTCGCTGATATTAAACTAGTCAGGGAGATCAGCTGAGTGTTTTAGCCTGGCTGAGGCCCCGAGAGTCAGATGGCTGGACATGAAACAGCAGAACAAGGAAAAAGATGAGAACAGTAGTGTGAACCTCTCAACAGACCAGGATCTCAGTAGGCACTCATTTGCACGGCTTCAAAAAACTAGTGAGTTTCACAAGTAGCTACCTTCTATGGCAGCATGCTAACTTAATGAACATAAAAAAAACAACAACAACAAAAAAAAAAACAATTGATTTGGAACAATCTACGGGGTTTATAAAAACAACAAAAACAAAAACAAAAAAAAGAAGAAAGAAAATATATTTTAGGGCTATGAAACATGTTTTTACAGCATGAAAAAAATAATACAGTTTTGTGAAAAAAATGTAGACTACAATTAAAAAATTTGGAGTTGATAAGATTTTAAAATGTTTTTTGAAAAGATTCTCTTATGCTCACCCAGGCTGCATTTATTTTACCAAAAATACATTAAAACAGTAATACTGTCAAATGTTATTATGATTTAAAATAACTATTCTATTTCAATGCATTTTAAAATGTAATGCATTTCTATAATGGCAAAGCTGAATTGAAATTTTTCTTATTTTATGTTGAAAGAAGGTTTTTTGGGATTCTTTGATGAATAGAATAGAATAGAATAGAATAGAAGTTCAAAAGAATAGCCTTTATTTGAAATAGAATTTTTTATAAATGTCTTTACTATCACTGTTGATAACATGTCTTTGCTGAATAAAAGTAAAAAAAAAAAAAAAATTAATAAATAAAAAAGTACCAACCCTAATCTTTTTAATGGTAATGTATTTTAGAAAATGAAAAGTTAACAAGTTTTTAAAAACACTGTTGAACTTTGCAGAAGCAAAGAAAAAAAAAAAGTTTAGACTTTCATGATTTTCCAGAATGTTTTAACCAAATATTTGGGTGGAGGGGGGATAGTTATCATCACAATATCACATTTAATACTTTTCATATTATTGTACAGGGTTTTTACATGCATGAAAATCTAAATATAAATATTTTTTGGAAGGGTGTCCCTTTGGGGCCAGCTATATTTGTGGACCATCATATTTGGGGGCCCCTGTCTTTAAAGACATAATAATTCCCCAACGTTCTGGGTACCTATGATGCATAAGAATGCTGTCTATGGAGCCAGTTCACTGAATTTCAGAACAGAGCGTCTGTAAATATGGTTAGTTTTGTGCTCACATTTTTCTCTCTTGGCTCAAAGGATACAGTAATTGAGCTGTAATTGAGTGTCTAAGCCTCACCTCCCCTCTTCCTCTCATTATTCCCCCAGCTTAGGCTCCTTGGCCTGAGCTCAGGCACTGTGGCTGGGGTGTGGGAGGCCAGAGGAGAGCCTCTTCCTGTCACAGTATTGACTTCCAACCGACCTGTTGCTGACGAAGAGCACTCAGGCCTGCTTACAACCACACAGGTTCAAAGAGCGGCCAGTGACACAACAGTGTAGAAAGAAAGAGAAAGTGTGAGAGCAAAATACTGTAGGTATGGAGGAAATTCAGTTTTCATTTCTCTCTCTTTCACCCTTTGCCACCCTGAATCCTGCAAAAACATTTTCTCTTCCAGTCAGCTGAAGGTTATTAGCAAAAGGACCCTTGACACAATAACGGATCTTTTAGGAAACAGCGCTCAAGAGTTATTTTTGACAGACTAGCATAACAATGAGCTCAATGTTTCTTAACACGTAAGCTTGTTTTCAAAGTATGCTTTTCAGCTTCTGTACAATAAGATCTAATATGTGTATTCTGTTGTTCTTCATATCCTTTGTTACTTTTTGCATTGTATTATTGTATGGGTACATACAAACTACACCCTTGGGGTTTGCGGCTGAACTACAGCAAGCAATGCCAAAAAAGTTAATAAAATTCTACAATAATTTGTACAATGCACAAACTTTCTGAGGATCAGCAGTTTGTGTCCCTCACTGATGTATGAAACTGCCTGAAGCTTGCCAAGAACTCCTACAAATTGAGGTCTGAGTTCTCATCTTGAACAGAAACAGCTGACCATGACAAAGTACATTTTGATCTATCTATCATATTCAACAGAAGAAATTGATGGCTCTGAAGAAGCAAAAAAAAAAAGCACAACAAACCCTTCACTCATTTACACTTGCTTTCAACGTACTGGTACCTTAAAGTTGCCACAACAGCAATTCACAAGTTCACTTGTTCATATTATCCTTAAATATAATGAAGGTAAGCAGACTAAAGAACAAGATAGAGGACTCCAGCTTGAGACTCGACTCCAGCTTTAAAAGGTTTTTGGTACTGATTTAGACAGAAAGAGTAGATGGGATGGTTACACTAAAGGGATCTCATGAGAAGGTGCGAACCAGTGAACACAGCAAAGCACTGTTTATCATGCGAAGTGTTTATAAGCCTTAAAGGCCCATCAGCAAAAAAAACAGCCTGTTTAATGAGTCAGAACAAGGGTGAAAAAGGTCATGAAAAATTATATTATAACTGTTTTTGACTCAAAAACCATTTACCCAAACACTTTTTAAAAACGATTTTTAAAAATACTTTTAGTCAGCAAGGGTGCATTAAATAGTTCAAAAGTGACAGTAAAACCTTTACAATGTTATAAAAGATTTCTACTTTAAATAAATGCTGTCCTTTTAAACTTTCTATTCATCAAATAATCCTGATTATCATGGTTTCCACAAACATATTAAGCAGCACAATTGTTTTTAACATTGATAATAATAAGAAAAGTTTCTTGAGCATCAAATCAGCATATTAGAATGATTTTTGAAGGATTGTGAGACACTGAAGACTGAAGTAAGGGTTGCAGAAAATTCAGCTTCGCTGTCAAGGAATAAATTACATTTTTATATATATGCAAATAGAAAACAGCTATTTAAATTGCAATATTATTACTGTATTTTAACAATAATTGCAGGCTCATTTCAATAACATTAAAATAATCTTACTGACCCCAAACTTTTAAACAGTGTTGTATTTTAGACAATGTACAATATCGGCACTCTTTTCATATGCTATGAACTGTTTAAACCCCTTCCCATCATAATAAAACTAACCTTATCATAACCACCATGCTTCATTCACAACAAACAGAGGACGCTCAACATGACAGAGGCCTCTATAAATAGCATTTCATTGAACAATGTTGTGAATGGGAGGTAAGGAATGCCTGCTACAGTTACAAAGGTTAAAAGTTAACAGTAAGCAAATATTTGTATTGCATATTAATTAAATACAGACAAAAGAAGAAAAAACTCTTGAATACAGAAAATCTTTTGATCCGCAACCACAGTTCGATTAGAAGTAGACATAAAATCTCTGCAAGGGAATGTAGCGCTTCCCTGTAAAAAGGAGCAAATCCTTGTTTGTAGTTGGATGCAAACAACGGCTGAGCTGTAGATCATGCCTGGTGTTGGGCAGAGGACTGTCAAGGGCGCAATGAGCAGACTTGATTCATTGATCATTAATTCAGTTTACTAACACTGATTTACAAGCAAGCAATACCATGGACTCATTCTGGCATAGATTAAAAGGTCTGGCATCAAAATCATGCTTTTACAAAAAAAAAAAAAACATTCAAATAAATAAAAGAAATTATTCCAATGCAGTTGTTTCAACTCAAAACCGTAAAAAAGAATTTGACGGTCTATCTTCCCTCCTTGCAACAGACAAATTGATCTACAGTAGCTCTTCTACACAAACTTTACATCATCTATCAAACATTTTGCACAACATAAATTCAAGTACTTATATAAAACTATGTGAGAACTGCCATATTCTTAAACTAAAGCATAAACATGAACTTTTGTTTTGGATTCTGCATTCATGGAAAGTAGCATGCCCGAACGCCAAGGTTGTTACCAAGCAACCACATTGGATTTGTAAGCTTAAGAAATAAAAATAGACTCGGAGCATATGTTCTGTTGGGCTGACTGGTGTTCTTAAGGTATAATGTTACATTAGTGCTAATGATTAAGATTTATCAATGCCCATTTATTATTATTAATATTTAAGGAACATTTTATTAAAATGTAATTAAACCACTGTTCAGTAAAAATTTAAAATGTATATTTAAAATATTAAACAAAATATAAATAGTAAATAATTAATTTCTATAAATAATTATAATATGATATATGTGTGTAACTATAAATAAATAAATTTAATTTAATTTAATTACTGGATTATTTCATAAAATAATTATAATGAACAAAGGAGCACTTCATTTCTGTCTCTGTCATCTTTATGTACAGTACATGCAAAAACATTCTGTGTCTTCCTAATATATCATGAGACTTACATCTTTCTAATTCCTCACTCGTTCTATAGATTCTCCCATCAGATCTTTAAATAAAAAGTGAGAACTTGGACGGTATATTTCAAAATTCTCTTTAGGAAAAAACTTTCTCAAAGTATTAAAACATCAAAAAAGTAAAAGTCAGGACATTAAGAGGTACAGACAGGCTCTTTCAGCAGGCCAGGGGAAAAACAACGAGGTGCTTCAAGCCTGAAGGCCATGATACCTGATCATCAAACCACCGCCAATTAGAGCATTAGGAGAAGTCATTTATTTTGCCTATGTTAAAAAAGGTGCTAAACTCTGTGAACCATTCCCTCATACCCTGCTGAAATTTCATCCAGAGTGCGGCCCCACGGAGCGAGAGACAGAGGGATATTGAGGGGCAGTGCGAGGGAAAGACTGAGGGAGCGAAAGAGAGAGAGAGAATGCGGGACCCCAGAGACGTAGACCCCTGTTGCAGGCTCTGCCAGGCCTAGGCAAATCCAAAAAATACCAGGCAATGTTTTCCCTCAGCCACTTTCTACTCTTCCTCTTCTTGCACTATACTCGCTCCCACCTTCCACATTTCTAACCCAATAGGCAATATGACTTGTATGTGTGTGTATATAGACCAATATGTATTGTTAGGTTTAATATAATCATTTTTCACACTGCAACAGCAGGTAACAAACTGTGGTTGTCATTTACTATATTTACAGCAGTGAGTGGATCGGAATCCAATTTAAGCTGCAAAATGGACCAGAATTTATGCCACATGTCACAAGTATATACATGTGAGACTAAGTCAAAGGTATCATCTCTAAATGTCAGTGAGACAATTTGGGAGAGAATTGAGGCACAAAAGAAGTGTTAAAAATAAGCAAGTAAAAATGTGTTTCTCTACATCTCTGTCATCCCTAGCTATTGTTATTTCAAAAAGAGCAAACCTAACAAGGCTACTTACAAAGAAGAAAGGAAAACTGTACGGACTAAGCAATAGTTCATTCCCTGTATGGGGATGGTGGTGAAAGGCCAATTGAAATTATATACTAACCCTTCACCAACACAGGTGCATGTTTTGCTGTAGATAGTTTGCTAGAAGAGGCACTTACTATGCCCACACTAATGTCAGATGAAGAGAAGCCCCTTTCCAAACTACTCTAGATTGGACCAATCCACATTCAGTGTTTCTGATAAGGACCCCTATTCAACAGGTCATTGACCATCTCTATATTTCAGGTTACTGTTTTAGTAACTGAGACTCTTTTTAACTGTGACCATATTTTCTGTGACATATCCAAATGATCCAGCTTCATCAGAGAAGACATTTTGTTTCGTGGGGGAGGAGAAGTTCATGTTTTTGATTATAGTTTATAAGGGCACATGTATTAAAAAATAATTGTAATGATGCACACAGATAAATCATTTATAATAAAAATAAGAATTGTCAATTTTGATTTCATGGTGACTTTAAGAAAGTAAGAAGGTATTATGTGCCAAGTAGATAATTATTTTGCGGAAACCTGCTGACACACATATGACTTTTGACATAGTTTAAAATAGATTTTTGGCACTAGTAAAGTGTACAAAACATTTACATCATGTATGTCACATGGCTACATTAATCGTCAGCATTTGAAACAAGCTGCTAATGTTACAGAATGATCAAATAACAGATGAAAATCTTGTTAGTTAGCCTTACAGACATTCCCAACATAAAACATAAAAAATGTGGGCTACTTGAAAATATATTTTCAGTCAATGATATCCACATTTCTTTTTTTGCGGAAGCAACTAGTCTATGAATATCACCTGCAACCATAGAGACTAAACTATTAAAGACAGCAGCGTCCATAACTTCTCAAAATCTATCTCAGATGACAAAATTATTTTATAAAGGCTTAAACGAGACGTAAGTACATCTTAACAGAAAACCAATTTTTGTTAGTTTTATTGCATTATGCTAACATATCATCTTTTACAGACTAATAACATATCCTTTCTGAAAATCTTTGTCAAAAGGGTCTTATTAATCCTTCACTTCCCCCAAGTTATTTATTTATTTTACTTAGTTCAAGTAATAGAACAGCATAGGTTGTATGTGTGGCAGATAACATGTTAATCTATGCGATGGAGACTTTTTTATTTTGTTCACCAGTGAATATTATCATGTGTATTTGTCTCTGTGTGGTGAACGTGCTTCATGCAAGTATCGTGGAGCTCCATGCGACGAACAGCGCCATCTGCCGGAAGCAGCGAAAAAATCATTTAGCGAGTTTTGTGCTGGAGTCTTTCTTTCAGCCTTTAATGCTTTGTGATTGAAAAATATTTTAACTTTTAAACGAAAGTAACGTATCTCATCACAGTTATATTGTGAGATGACGTTTTGGTCAATATTGTCTAGACACAATTGTTGTACTACTGATCAGTGTCATGTTTGGAAGCTGCTGTAGATAACATTACTGCCCTTCTGGGGAAAAAAAAACAAAAAAAAAGCTCAACTAAAAGCTCAACTTCAGCTGGTTTGCTTGTCCTAGTCGGTCTGTTAGCTGGTTCTAAAAGGTTCTGGGGTATTTTTCAGCTGGTCAAGCGGAGAGACTAACAAGCAAACCAACTTAGACTGGTTTAAGATGTTTTCAGCAGGGTAATTTGTCATTATTATCCACTTGTTACCCTGAAGTACCAGCACAAGAACACAGTATTGGTAGTTGATTGTGTGGTTTTAGCCTCCAACTTCTTGTCTCTAAAACAATTTTTAACGTCTTCAGTACACCACATCACAAGCATAAAAGAAATACAGTGGCATTTTATGCTTAAAGGCAGCTGGGATTGTTGGCTTTTGTAGAAAACTTTTTGTTTGAAAATTTCTCTGACCTAATTCCAAATCTGATGAATGATAGAAAAAACAAACATCCAATTTATTAATCAAGACCTATATTACCCCAGTGCCCCAAAAACGGACCTGAACTTGAGCTCCACAAACCAGCCGATCCAAACCAAAATTCAAGGGGCCTGGAGCAAGAGTCAAATCTGCAATAGGGAAAAGGATATTTCATAAGACAGCCATCCACGGGCCTCCAACAACAACACCTCAACACACAGAGGAAATTCTCCCCCGTCCAGGGCTCACTGCTGGAACACAGCATCCGCTTAATTCTGCGCTATAATGAGCTCATTTCACAATGTCATTTGCAGCCTTTTCTTTCTACTATTACAGTCAAACTGAACTCCATTATCTCCAGGGTTACAGTAAAGAAAACAATCACACAGATCCCATTTCCACAAGTTTGTGTAATCCTTCGCATTTGTCAAACAGCAGTAGTTTGTGTATATGTATTTTGCAGGTATATTCAAGTGTCATAAACTTCACTGACTGGATTTTGGATTGCTTTTTAAGAGGGCTATTCAACTTTTGAAAGCTCGAGGACCGCAAAGCAGGATCTCTTCTAATTTTTATAATAATTCTTTTATATTACCTTGGCGAGTAGATTATGTGTGGTGTGCTGTATTGCTAAAATCATGGTATGAATAATTTCATATCACAGTAATGGTGTATATCTTGACATTTTTGCAGGATATACAACCACAAAAATATATTGCATAATGTCTATATACAATAATGCTTTTTTAAGTGAATAAAAAAGAAAAATTCTGTCATCATTTATTCACTCTCATGTCTAAAACTGTATGACTTTCTTCTGTGGAACACTAAAGAAGATATTTTGATAAATTTGATAGTTTTGGTGACCAGTGACTTCCAATGTATGAAAAAAACTCTCAAAATATATTATTTTATGTTCCACAGAAGAAATAAAATCATACAGGTTTGGAACAACATGAGAGAGAATAAATATTACAGAATTTATTTTATCATTTTTGAGTGAACTATCCCTTTAAATCCTCTCAATGGAGCATTAATCTGATTATTTAATTTATTAATAAATAAATATAAATATTTATAAATAATGATTAATTGCATTTATTTAATCCCTTTCTATTTTTAACCAGACACTGTCAGAAAAACTAACCGCAAACCCATCTCCTGAAAGCATCCGATGAGAGGAGATGGCCGCCCAAGACCCAGCACTTAAGCCGAGGTGACAGTGAGTCTGAAAGACATGATGCAAGTCAGAGAAAATTGGAGATAAACAGATAAAAGAATGCACTCTCTGCTGGACACAGCAGGAAGCAGAGGACAGGAAATAAACCTGTATTTAAGCTGATTACCTGCCCAAAGCCCCAGGCCCTCTTAGTAGCTCCACACTGCCCAGCCTCTCTACATCCACCGCTGTTAATTAGAGTTGTGCTCAGGGGGAAAAAGGCTGCCTTGTCAGCCTGGCAAGAGTGTTAGTGATGGCTGGTTGGAGGGGGATATGCAGGGGCTCTTAATTGGGTCTGTATGCTGTATCAGTGGCTGGCCTGAGCATTGGTGATGATTGCTGTGAGCAGGTGGCCATGGTGGCAGCTCCACACAGGCAGTCCCAGGCCAGCATGTCTGTTCTCGTCAAGACCCGGAACATTGAGCAGACAGCTCTCACTCATTACCCCAAACCTGCGCACCCCTCGTCGCATAGCAACCAAACCCGTGGCCCCTCCACAACACTTCCTCCAGCAGGCCCAAAATCTACCCAACAGTTGCTTTGTGTCTGCAGGCTTTCCAGACTGTACTTCTCTATAAAAGGGGGTCGTGTGTGAACCTCGGCTGCAACATTCATGCACAAATAGATAAAAGCTGTAAATGATGACAGAATTATCATTTTTTGGTGAACTTTCCCTTTAATGACCAAGCTGAGGGGCAAGAAATTACAGTGTCACAGCAGAAGAAGTGTTTCTCCATATCCTACTTTTTTTGCTCTGCGACGCCTTACACGATGGGTTTTTTCTCCTTGATGTGTGCGTGCCTCCAGACATGCCAGAACTAGAAGTCATACTCTATGACTTGTGCGATTGAGATCGGTCTGATAACACCTTGTCGAACACATACACATGAATTGTTAAGATCTTGAAAGCATTCTTGTGAAATCTGCAGCCGTCTCTTTCTGGCACAGATCACCATCACCCCCAGATTACGCTAGATATCTTTGACAAAAAGAAAGGGCTTACTTACAGAACCTCCCTTCTTGTGACTTCAACCTCAACACAAGAAGATCTTGATGAACCAAGCCATGTGACCAGAAACAGAAAAAGCATAAAACGTCTTCCTGACCATGTAAACATCCAGTTTCGTTTGAGTGAAATGAAAAGAGACAGAGTAGACCCACGGCTCCAGAAATACCTCCGAACTCACTGGAGAGAGGCAACTGTTGGTTTTAGGATGACCACGTCATCTGCTGCTCAGCCAGGCACATCAAATTAACTTATTTTTCCATATTTTTATATTAAATCAATCCATTAGAAAAATCTAACTCACACAAGTACCACGGAGGTAGCGGGGGAAGGGCCACAGCGGATAAAGCTGGTGAAAATGTCATGAGTGAATGGAAGTTTGGAAATGAGCTGTAAAAGACTCAATCATTTAGAAATCTCGTTTGAGTTTAGCATGGCTTTGGAAAGTGGTATTTGGTGGCATCCAGCCCAGGCAGTGAAATGGCAGGAAATGACATCAGCTGTTGAGTTGCAAAGGGCTGCGTTTGTTTAACCGTCTTTGGAAATAAATGGACATTTTACAGGCTTCACACCTACAGCATATGATTATGCTGATCGCTGTGACATTGAATGTATGTTGACATTATTGCATACCGTACCAAAATTTTATGGTGCTGTATTTAGGTTATAAGATGCAAGCATTCCAATAGTGATGACAGATTGGAGCGAAAACGTATTGCATATTGAATTCTGAATGCATTAACGCATAACTACCAGAAAGTAATCATCTGTAACTTATGATGATCTGTCTCCTCGCTATGTCTGCAGGTTTTTGTTTATCTTGTTTTGTTGTTAACGTGGCTTGTCCGCTCATATTGGTGGGGTGAATTGGCAGACAGTTCCTAGAACTGTAAATCAGAATCAATGTTTGCTTTTCAAATGCACGTTTGCGAACTAGGGCTTGTTTAAAGTGTAGTGTAGTCCAATTCACTAACAAATTACTTTTATGATTTGGTTCTGTTTCATGAAACAAAAGCAAACAGTGTAGTTAAATTCATGAACAAATGAGTCATTTTAATCTGATGAGTCCTTCACTGAACGAACTCATAGCGGCTACTGAATCAACCACTGAATCATCAAGTTATCATTACTTTTAGTTATGAGTATTTTAATATATTACAGGATGGATTGATGGAATATTATTGTAAATGTAAATATATATCACTTGCTGTTCCACTGAAATGACTTTCCTTTTCCTTTTCCATTCCCACTTTTCACTATCCAATCAATTTCCAGTAAATAAAATCAAGATTTCGTTGCTGAATATCCTACTCATAAATATGTCACATTACAGAAGTTGAAAGTAAATTGGTTGCAAAAGCAATTCACATTGACTTTAACTGTGGTCTGTAAGTGAGTCAGTGAGATGTTGTCTCTTGGACTTGCTAAAGGTCAGTGTTAACTCAGCACCCCACCCCTCAGGGCTTAACATTAATATAATAATCCAAACTGGATTCCTGTAGCTTCAGAGCCGAGTTCTCAGTTGGATCAGTGTGTGCGGTTTGGGAGGAATCCACACGGAACCCAAACGGACCCGCTGTAACACACACACCCTGTCGTATGGCAACGGACCCACTGGAATTCCCCTGGCTGATCATTTGTCACGGGTTGAGTTTCGCACGGCTGGAATTTCACAGTTTGCACATGCAGAATATCAGACAAGATGTGTGATGTTTCTGCAGCTCAGGGCTGCCTGTGTGCCGTGTCGATCAAAGTGCGCAATGCTGCTGTTACACTGTTCACACACAGCTGTGTGTTCATTGGTGTTGTACTTGGGCTGCAGGTGCTAGACCTCAGTGTGGAAGTGTTTGTAAATGAATGGTTTTGTCAATGTGTTCACACATTCCCCATGGAGCTAATGCAGACTATCACCCCTATAGTTACAGTGTACAGACTCAAACCACACAACCAACGCAGGTCTTCCGTCCCTACCGGTCGACGTTATTCAGGTATGACGCACAACACCCAGTAACTCTTTTCCACCTTCAGTAGTTTCGCTCAACCACATCATTTCATTACACAAATCAGTCAGCACTGTAGTATTCACACCTCTCTGTTCTCCCGCTTATTTGTCCCTGCAGTCCTAACATCAATAATGCTTTCCGCTAGTTCATGACATTGTTGAAGCTTTCATCAATCCAATGGAAAAGTTCTTTATTTTGTCAAATGTGAGTGTATGTGCTTTAAGGGAGTTACTGCTTCAGGACTGAGACCATGGCCCAAGGAGATGTAACAAATGACAACGAGAAGAGAGAAATACCTGGTGGTCCACTTTAAAAACATTCATAAAAATAGGGTTTAAAGTACTGTGTTTATAAGAAGGAATTTTATGTATTGATTTTTCACATATTTTAACTATGGATTGCAGTTTCACATTGCATTGCATCTGTGTTATGTAACTTAATGGAAAATGGCAGAAAATTACCAGTGCTCTTTCTGTTTTCTTTGGATTTTTTTTTTTCCTACAGTATCTCTCTAAAAGTAATGTATGGAATGGTTCTGCCTCTCCTTCAGTATTTGACTTAGATGAGAAGTTAAGAGAAGATATCATTAATAATTGTCAGAGGAAGTAAAAGTTGGGGCTCAGCAAATTTTATTTTTTTTTAAATAAATTGACAATTTTATTCTGCAAGGATACTTAATTTGATCAGAAGTGATAGTTAAGGCATTTCCAATGTCACAAAAGATTTCTATTTCAATAAATGCTGTTCTTTTAATTCATCAAAGAATATTAAAACAAATGTAGCAGGGTTCAAACAAATATTAAACAGCACAACTGTTTTCAACATTGATAATGATAAATTGATAAAAGAAAGTTTCTTGAGCATCACATTAGCATATTAGAATGATTTCCGACTGAAGACAGGAGTAATGCCTGCTGAAAGTTCAGTTTTTCCATCACAAATTATATACTGTAAACAAAAAAAATTAATAAATAAAAAGAGAAAAACAATTATTTTAAATAAATAATGTAAAAACATTTCACTCTGTGTTTCTACTGTATTTTTGATCAAATAAATGTTTGATGAGCATAAGAGTCTTTTTTCAAAAACATTAAAAAGTCTTTCGACCCCAAACTTTTGAACGCCAGTATGAGTTTTAACTCATTATTACAATAGTTCAACCAAACCAAAAACCAAAAATCAGCATAGCTTTCTCTTTCTTTCTTCCATAGAACACAAAAGGTGAATTTTTGATGAATATTCAGACCATTTTTCTTCAATATAATAAAAGTGAATGAGTACTGGAGCTGTCATGCTTCAAAACAGCCAAAAAAGGACTATGAATGTTTTTTTAAATCCAAATGACTTATGCATTATGTTGCAAGTCTTCTGAAGCCATATAGCTTTATGTGAGAAATAGGCACACTTATGGGAAAATTAAAGATGTTGAGCTCATGAACTTATAGTTCTTTTGCATCAAATCTTTTAAATTAATCATTGGATCCAGTTTACAAAACTGGTCTGAATGATTCTTTTACTAATTGGAATGATCTGGTTCTTTAAAACAACTTAGTGACTCAATGATTTGGTTAAAGTGTTTAATAGGAAAATTTCTTTTATGCTTCATGGAAGAAATAATATCATAAAGGTTTGGAACAACATGAACAACATGAAGGTGATTAAATGATGACAGGATTATTATTTTGTTTGAACTCTTGCTTTTAACATTGCAATGCAAAATGTGTGTGTATACATTTGTACAATCTAAAGAAAACTTACAAAGGACAGGCACCTGACCTTTGACTGCAATTTGACATTTAGCAAAATAGACCCTTTCTCACCCTTTCCCAGGGTGGATTTATGTTTAATAGTTTCCTAATTCCTCCTTTCCTCTCCTTTGACGTTCAGAAGAAAGAGGATAAATAGAGTTAAAATATCCCTCCAAAAATCTTTCAGCGCTCCACTCAGCCATGCAGAATGCTATCTGGAATTAAAAGGCCTTCACTTGAATAGGGGAAGGAAAAAAACAGACGTGTAATGAATTATTGATGTGAGAGAGAAGGAAGAAAGGAAAACAAAGACAAACCAAAACAGCAAGAATTATGCCTTGTGTGCCATGCGGCTCTGACGTGACCAAGCCGTTTAACACGAAATGCCACTGAAGGTGAACTGGTCTGAAACATGTAAACAAGCAGGCAGACGAGGGGAAATGGGCCTGAATGACTGTAAGTTAACCACATCAGAGCTCTACAGGGCAAAAGCCACAGAGCCAGTCTGAGAGGGGCTTGGGATTTCACCTAAAACAGGTCTCCAAGAGCAGGATTGCTGCATACGGGTGGTCAACTAGTTTAAAAGTTTCAGCTGTGAGCAGAGCAGGGCTCCAGTGACTGGCTTTGGATGCTAGTTTAGGCTCTCTCTCCCTCTTGAACCACATCAGATCAACAGCAGTCCAAACATGCACACAAGCTGCATGCGTGATCTGAGGCATCCCCTCGGCTGTAACATAAAGAAGCTCTTTCCATTTAGTCCAGCCTAAATCAACAGGTCTTTACTTGTTTAGTGTGACAGTTTGTCATTGACTTACATATGAGTGATGCTATCAGAACTAAAAGCTTGTATCAACATCCAATCACATCAGCCCTTTGTTCTCAACAATGCCAGCATGCATTCCATTGTAAAATACCACATTTTAAGGTTTGGGAACATCACTAATGAATCTCCAGCACGAAACATATGGCGACTTACATATTCCGTTTCCTGGGCGAACGACTCTTTTATAAGAGTTTTTTGTAAATCTAAAACATGCATCATGACCAGTGTAGTGCAAGTGATTCTCATGTAAATGATTCTTATGATCCTGTTCTTCTTAGTGAATCTCAAACATATAATGCCACCAGTGTAGAGTGATTTCCAAACAAATTATTCTGAAGAACTGGTTCTTCTTAGTGAATCAGAAACATACAGCATGACCAGTCTAGTATGTGTGATTCCTGTGTGAATGATTCTTTGTAGCCAGTTCAACTTAGTGAATCAAAAACTTGCAGTGCTTTTAATGTAGTCAGATTCTCAAAGGAATGATTGGTAACAATTTAGTATAGGGACCAATTCTCACTATTAACTTTAGCGTGTCTATTATTAACATATTGTCTGTTTATTAGTACTTATATCTGATCAAACGAACATTATTCTTTAGCTTAGGTTGAACAAATCATTTTTGCTTGGATAGAACAGCAGCTACGCTAATTATGTCTCTATTTGTTTCTCTGTTTCTGCCACGGTAACTAGGAATTACACAAGCTTCAGTCTGGATCCAACCCTTAAATGATCTGAGATGACCAAACACCTGAGAAGAGATGATGCCAACCCCTCAGAGGACCTCAGATGATGCCAACCCTCAGACAACATACAATTTTGCCATATGTTAAATATATTAAGTTTCTACAATATATAAATATTGTAGAAAATTAATTTCCTGTAAAGCTGCTTTGCAATGATTTGTATCGTGAAAAACGCTATACAAATAAACTTGAATTGAATTGAATTACTTATAAAGCACATATTCTGCATGACCATATTCTACATCCCTAATCCTACCCAGTACCTAAACTTAACTACTTTACTAACTATTAATAAGCAGCGAATTAGTTTATTGTTTACTGAGACAAAAGTCGCAGTTATTGTTTTTTTAATAGCGAGAATTGGACCATATAAGAATCATTTGGTCACACTTTATTTTAAGACGGTTCTTCTTGGTGAATCACAAACATACAGCATGACCAGTGTAGTCTAATTCCTGAACAAATGACTCCCATGGAAATTTTTGGTGAATAAAAAGTGATTGGATTGATTGAAAATGTACAAAAAATTGTTAATTGAACTGTGATGGAACCAGAATTTTTAAAGGGATAGTTCACCCAAAAGTGAAAATTCTGTCATTAATTACTCAAACTCATGTCATTCCAAACCCGTAAGACCTTCATTCATCTTCTGAACACAAATTAATATATTTCTGATGAAATCCGAGCGCTTTCTGACCCTGCATAGTCAGCAACACAACTGACACGTTCAAGAAAGGTAGTAAGGACATCGTTAAAATAGTCCATGTGACATCAGTGGTTCAACCGTAATGTTATGAAGCTACAAGAATACTTTTTGTGTGCAAAGAAAACAAAAATAACAACTTTATTCAATTATTTCTTATGTTCCGGGTCAGTCTCAGCCGCCATTCGACACATGCTTGTGGAACAAAGGTCTTACGGGTTTGGAACGACATGAGAGTGAATAATTAATGACAGAATTTTCATTTTTGGGTGAACTATCCCTTTAAGAGGCATCCCCCATCCCTACTAATTCCAAATAAAAGCAACACATTCCAACATATATTTCTGAAGAAGCTTGTCTGTTAAACTTCTGTAAGTCATCGGGAGAAAGTTAGCTTGTCTTATCTGCTTTTTTTTAATGGCAGGACTCCTGATTCGTACATATCCTGTGAGAACCTGTGATGACAGACACAGACCACTCTGCCGACCAAGTCACATTTCTGCGGTTGTTCTGATGATGGTCTGAGACTCTTTTATTAATCATGATCTTTGATGTCATCATAACCTACTGTGAGAACTGAAAGCAGGTAATTCATCTGGTGTGAAAATCGCAGCGCACATAAAGAAGCCCACTGTAGTTCACACATCCGCACTCGCCCAATTTCGGCATGGACTGCAGGCAGAAACAGACTGCAGCGTTCAGTCTGTGAACTATTTGAACACGGCCGCAAAGGGAACGCAAGGCAACACCTTGAAAGTGAAACCAAAAAATTGGAAAAAAATAGAATTCCCTCCAAAAAAACAGGCCTTACTTTGTGGTTTAAAAGCAGCAGTGTTTATAAGTACAGAACAGCGTCCAATATATGGAGTCTTTTGAGGACAATTGTGTTCACATAGTTGTATACGTGCAGAAGCGTATACGGCCGAGACTTGAGATGTGTGCGTGTCTGAATGCACGCGAGTCGATATGTGTAGAAGGAAGAGTGAACGGATGGGAAAGGTGAAGGTTGAGATGGAGCTTTGAAAACAAAGAGTCTGAAGTCTCCCCACACACACTTTTCCTTTTCCTTGGAGCACAGGGCTCCTTCCACCATTATGGGCTCAAGGGGTAACATCCTGGACATTATGGTTTTGTTTGTCGGTGCATTTTCATTTATAGAATAGATTTTGTGAGAAAAAAGTGCTGCGGCTATGGTAAACAGTATGTTCGGTCTGATTTTGTATAACTGCATTGTACATATTGTCAGTTCTTCCTTACAAATAAACATCTTTTGAATGAGAATGCAGATAGAGAATATAAAAATGGATTGTTTGACAAGAGTGACCACATAGTTTGGCACTGTTACCAGTTTGATATAAGAAACAATGACAAGAATATGACTCCCATGTTAAACTGCTGGAGCTTGGGATACACATATTTTTTCTTCACCACTCCCACTCCATTCCTTCTCTTTCATGAATATTTTATCTCCCTATCTTGCAATGTATATATTTCTTATTTCATTGCTTTTTTCAGCCTTCCATCACTGTTGCTTTGTGAAATTGAGTCACAACTTCCTGACTTGACTGTCCAAAGGTCAATCCCGCTGGCTCAATCTGACTCCCTTTCCCCCCTTTCCCTTTTGTGAGGCCCCTCAAACAGCACGCCCAGCTCCGCATTCCTCAGCCATACAGCACCTTCAGACAGAGCGGTGCTGGGCTTGAAGCAGCCCCCACAGTACTCATCCAGCCAGCTCGAGGAAAGGTCTCACTGCGAGAAAATGCAGGCCAGCAGCAACCCGGCCCCTGTGATGACAGGGAGAAGGCAACTGGGGGCTCTGCGGGGCGCAGATTGGTATATGCAGCACATTAGTCCCCTGAGCCAGAGTCCACAGTTAAGCCCACCATGAGAATATCCTGAATATCTCACAAAGCCTGTCATGAACTGTCTGGGTTACATATTATATTTCACCCCACAATAATAAAAAGATTATAATAAAAATGTTATATCATTATGATATTTTACATTATTTTAAGAACAGTTAAGCATAATTTACCTACACTTCTCAAAAGTGTAATCTTTTATATTCATGTTTTACTTACTATTCCATTTTTTCCCACGATGTTTCTTATTATAGTAACACAATTTATTTGTATAATATATAATAAAAATATATATATATTTTAAAGGTAGTACAATACTTTATTTGATACTATTTACAAATTTACAAATCTTTATATATATATATATATATATATATATATATATATAACTTGAAATAGGGTCAAAATAATAAAAATTACATAATAAAATATACAATTTTAATAATATATTGTTTTATATTATTTAAAAATATTGAATTATATATATATATATATATATATATATATATATAAATTAATACAAAACTTAAAAATAGGAGAAAAATAAAAAAAGAGAAATAATTTTTTTTAAATCATAACAATTTTAACAATTATCACACATGAAATGTATATAATTTCTTATTATTGTATATTATTTAATATTATATCTAAACTTTTTTATGAAATATATTTATTTTTATTTTTTATATTTTATTTTAAAATATGCTTTAGTTTCTTTAAGCAAAAATAATGTCTTATTTCTTTTATTTTAGATTATTAAAAATATTAATACTCCAAAATGTAATCTTATTTTTTTTATTGATAAAATTAATTAATATTATTTAATTTATATTATTTCTATTTTTAATTTGTTTATATCAATTTTATATAATTAAAAAACCTTAAGGCTCTGAAATGTAATTTCAATTTTATTTTACTTTACATTTATTAAAAAATACATACGTACATACATACATATATATATATATATATATATATATATATATATATATATATATTATATATCACTATTGTATATTGTTATATTAATGTATATTTTATACTATTGTATATGTTTTTGTATATTTTTACTTTTTTAATTAATTTTTATTTTATTATATCTTATTTTACAAAATATGTATGAAAAATGAAATAATGTTTTATTTCTTTCCTTTGATTTTAGAGTGCAATATTTCTCTGACCATGTTCCGTGAGAATCATCCACTCACTCCCTGAACCTCTCCCATGTCTGTGCTTGGGACTGGCAGCTGTGTAAGCCCTGCACCATTTCCCCTCTGACCCCAAAAGAGGCAGGCAGCAGCACTATGCGCTCCCCCTGTGCTGACGGAGCGCTCCAGTTACATCCTTCTGAGCAGTCTGGCATCCACACCCGCATACAGCATGCAAGCGCTAAGCCCTCTTCGGAGATCTGGCCAGGAAGAGAAGATACGTGACATTAGAGGTGGGTGAAGTTGGCCAGGTTTGTGTTATCAGAGCCTCAGATGTCTCCAGTGTCCATCATCCAAGCGTCCAATCCAGTGCACTCACTGAACCCAGTGACCTCATCTGAGGATGGGAACACCAGGCTGTCTCTCTGCCACAGCCACTGCCTTGGCTTTCACCTGGCCAGAAAGAAGTCTATCTGGACATGCCATATCTGCCACAACATGTCTGCTGGTGCCATCCTCACGTGAGATATATAGAGATGGAAAGCAACGATTGAGGAGTCTTGAGCTGATAAGAATCAGGAGTCTTGCACGAATGAGCTTCAACGCAAGCACCTTCTCAGCAATTATATAATATACTCATATGTCATGTATGAAATGCACAATGACGTAATGAGAAACATTTTGAAATAAAAAAGCCATACTTTCTTAAAATGGTGTAATCCCAGTATTTGATAAAACGTATCATAAATAAAATAATTTTTAAAAACTGAAATAATTAAAAAAATTGATAAAAACATAAATTTAAAAAATAAACATATGTATAAACAATATATATATATATATATATATATATGACTACTCACATGTGCGTCAGTGTACACATCTGGATGGGTTTAAATAATAATAAATAAATAAATAAATAAATAAAAATAGGGGAAAACGCCCCATAAAATAATAATAATAATAATCAAAAATCTAAATATGACAATTTTAGCATGATCTATGCATGAAACACACAGATATATGTTTACGACTGGCTTGATCTTTACACAGTGTCCAGCGGTGCTGTAAGTGTACACATCTGGATGGGTTTAAATAATTTATAAAATAATAAATAAAAAATAAATAAAAATATATAAATGTAAACTATTAAAAACTATTTTAATGAAATCATTTAAAAAATATAGTTGCAAGCAGCAATTACTGGGGTTTTAAGACCTTTCAGCAATTATGGACATTTTAAGATGATTTTAGCCAAAAGGCTGAAAAATCAGAAATACAATCCCTAGTAATATTATTTAATGATTTATCACTTTTAACCAATATGTGGCGCAATATATATTTTTACCATAGTGGTGCTGCCCCAAAACTTTTTGAGAACCTTCAGGGCATGGGGCAGACGACACGTATCGAGTTTTGTTACAATAACGTACACCAATGCGTTCGTAAAATATGACATTTGAAGAAAAATTCAAAATGGCCAACATGGGAAAATTGGATACCATTCAACTCGGTATGAATCTAAAGAGACAGTCTTCTGATTTTTGGCAAAACCTTTAAGAAGTTATAAGCAAAAAGAGCAATCTCCAGACCACTAGGTGACACTGTGCCGAAATTTTGCAGGTAATCTCAGGTCATGGTTGTGATCAGTGTTGAGGGTTATCACCATAGATTTATATGTCTATGGTAATCACAAAGAGCGTTCCGATTGACAGGGTCCCTACTGCTCCCTACTCTCTAAGCACGGGATATACGTTTAAGTGGACTTCGCTGAATATATATATATATATATATATATATATATATATATATATAATTATTATTATTATTATTATTGCAAAACTTGCACAAACATACACAAACAGGGAGCGAAACATAAACATATTCCAACAAAGAGCAACCACAAAAATGAGAACAGAAAACAAACAATCTGGATTTGCGCGCGCCAAACCATGGCATTATCTATACATACAAGTACAAAAATAAAATTACATCCTTTTAGAAAAGTTGTCATAAAACATCAACAATTTGGCACTCTTTTTGTTATTTGTAAGTCTAAGAGATGAAACGAGAGTCCAATTCAACAAGAAAAATGGGGGAAAGATAAAGGTGATTTAAGCCATATTTGTTTATAAATGAAGAATTTTGCATTCAATATAAGAAAATTAACAACACATTCAGCAGATAATAGCTTTGGATTTTCATAATAAAAAATAACATCTTTGAGGATGAAAGTATGGGTCACATTTGTAAGGTTAGAAACATAGGTGCTTAAGTCAACCCATGATTTGTTGGTAACACCACAATCAAAAAACAAATGGGCAGCTGTTTCCTCAATAAAACCACAAAAAGAGCAAGACTCATCAACATCAGAATATTTAGAAATAGACAAATTAACGGGATAAATCATGGACAAAACACAATTTCCACGAAAGAAGACATTGCTGATGGAAGTTAGATAAGGAAATTGGTAAATTACACTTTAGTAAGAAAGACAGGCCACCAAGCTGGTCAAATATCTTATTTGGAATAAAAAACCACATTGACATTGGATTCATAAGGCATCTTCTCAGCCAGTTTACTTTAAAGGTGTTTACAGTATCTGTGAAGTCCAAAAAATCAAAAAACCTTCGCTTCTGGAATTAGCAAGCACTTCTCTTTTTAATTTGTAAAGTCTATTTTTCCAGATAAAATCCAAAAATATTTTATTAATTTCCTTTATAGCTTTATCGTTGACAAACAAAGAAAGAGCAGAATGTACAAAGTGAGAGAGCCCTTTAACTTTAGATAAAAAACTCTTAACATATAAAGATCTCTCTGAAGCCTGATGTTAAAGATATGTTTTGTTTTTATCATTTTATCAGAAAAGTGCAAATGATGTCTACTGATTGAATTTTTAGATATGAATTCCTAAATATTTTACACTTTTTTTAACTAAGATACCTCCTAAGAATATATCATCCATATCATGAATTGACATAATTTCACATTTCGAAGTATTAAGTTTTAGACCTGAACCACATGAAAATTGTTCAACCAATTCCAGATCTTTTGGTAACTGATTTTTGTCCTCCAAAAACAGCATAGTGTCATCTGCTAGCTGCGCCATTTTGATCTCCCTGTCAAATATTGAAATTCCTTTCAAATTTTCATCATGGTTAATTCTTAGACAGAGTAACTCTGTGGCTAAAAGAAATAAAAATGGGGAGATTGGACAGCCCTGTCTGACTCCACGATATATGTTAAACCTCTTAGAAGTTTCAAAGTTTACGATCACTGAGCTGTTAATACCTCTATAAAACATGGTTACAGTCTCTATAAATGCTTTACCAAATCCAAATAGTTCTAGAGTACGAAAAAGAAATTTGTGTTCTATGGAGTCGAAAGCTTAATGAAAGTTAAGAAAGAGTATGAGACCATATGAATGAATTAGATCTGAATAATCCAGCAAGTCCAGTACTAATCTTATGTTGTTAGAAACGTGACGGCCTTTCATGAAACCAGATTAAGATTCTGAAATAATATTGTCTAAATCATAACTTAATCTATTAGCATATACAGAGGCTAATATTTTATAGTCTAGTGTTAACAAAGTAATAGCTCACCAATTATCGATTATTAAAGGATCCTTGTCTGGCTTAGGTATAAGAGAGATGACTCCCTGTTTCATAGTAGCGGTCATACAGTATCTCCCTGACTGATGCATTCATTATACATATGAAATAAAGGTATTTTAATAAACTCTCAAAAATTTAGATAAAATTCTACCGAAAGCCCATCGATCCCATGGGATTTATCTTTTTTGATGTTATGCAGAGCTTGCTTGATTTCATCAACTGATAAAGGAGAATCACAAATTTGATTATAGTCTAGATAAATAACTTTAATACGGTGTTTAATTAAATCAATAATTTTTTCAGAAATATTATAGTTGAAATTAGAGGTATAAAGAGACATTTATATTTACATTTACATTTACATTTATGCATTTAGCAGACGCTTTTATCCAAAGCGACTTACAGTGCAATCAGGCTATACATTTACATTTATTAGTAATAGTATTAAAGAGTTCTATAAAATTTAGCAACAAAGTCTGATATTACTTTTTGGTCTTTGGAAATGACTCCGTCAATATTAAGTGCGGAAAGAGCTTTCCTCTAACCATTTCTTTTTTTCCAGGGCAAAAAAATAGCTAGAATTTATTTCCCCCTCCTCCAGCCATTTTGCACGAGACCTTGTATATGCACCTTTAGCCAAATCTAAGTAGGCTTCATCAAGCTCCAAATTTAACCTTTTTATTTATAAATGTTCCTCTTCTGTAATTTTACTTTTGGTTAGTAATGCATTAAGTTTATTAACCAACTCTGAATCAGTTTGATGTTTACTCTTTTTAATTTTTTTTACTTCTTTTAACTGCTGTATGTCTAGCTTTATATTTGAAGAACTCCCATGTTTTTTTTATAATCTCCATTTAAGTCAGTGAATAATTCTTTGATAAGCTTGATGATACTATCATTACATTTTTTATCTTTTAACAAGGTATCATTAAGTTTCCAATAGCCCCTGAGTCTCGGATTATCATGGATGTCACTCATCTTTATATAAACTAATTTATGATCAGATAAAGGGGCAATGGTGTGAGAAATATCTTTTACGTGGTTGAGGATAGAAGAAGAGATTAAAAATAAATCAATCCTTGATCTAAGAGACAAAGTTTTATTTGACCAGGTAAAATCTTTTGTGTAAGGGTTAAAGAACCGCCATGCATCAGTCAGGGAGAGATCCATGCAAAGAGACAAAATTAAATCATTATTCATTCCACCGTCAAGTCTAGGGGGGTATCTATCCAGACAATCATCCATACATCTTTCCCCTGAGTGAATTTCTTGAAGAAAGATAAGATCAGCTGCACTTCTTTTACAAAATAAAAAAATAGCTTTTCTTTTCAAACTGTCTCGCAAACCTCGAACATTCAGCGTTACAACAGACAAAGATTTGAACTTGTACTCCATAAGAAGAACCACCAAACAATTTAAACAAAAACAACAAAAGACGCTTTCTATAGCTTTACCCTAAATGTAAAGGAAGAGGTGGTTAATAACCTAGTAGAGTATACTGGCTTCAAGGTGAAAAACAAGAAAAAAAAAAAGGCAAGATTAATATTAAGGATAACAACAATTAAGGAGGATCAAACATAATAACTTCCATGTTACACACAACTTAAGAGTTTTTATGCCGATAGTGTTGTTTACGCGTTTTAGAACGTGGATACCTCTCTCACCTCTGCGTGAGAGAGGTATCCAGTGCAGTCAGTAATTCAGCCTAGGTAACATCCGAATAGAAAACTTGCTTCCCATCAATCAAAGCAAAAGAACTGCGGAAGCTTGCTCTCTTCCCCTCCTCGCGTGCCTTCTTCACGAGAGGCCATAGCTTGTCCCGCGCTGCTCTATCGTCAGGAGACAGAGGCTCCGAAAGACGCAGTCTGTCGTCAGTTAGAAATTTGCAGCCTTTGGCAGCGCCCCAAATCATGTCATGGATGCGACGCAGTGAGAAGAGGATTATGATCAATCTGGCCATACCATCCGTTTGTTTCAGTCCCAGACGGTGAGCGACATCAACACTGTCCTGGAGCCCGTCTCCAATTCCAGGAGCGATCTTCTCTAGTATGTTAAGAACCACGCTTCAGACATCCTCTCCATCTTTTTCCACAATGCCATGCAACTTTAGACACCATCTCCAACTGTAACGGCTACATTCCTGTACACTTGATTTGTTTTCCTTTCTCAAAGCATGGACCTCAGATTACAGATGATTAAGAGCCTCTTTATGAACGCTGACATCCACAATAAGCTGTTGCACCACCACTGTCAGACTTTTGATTTGTTTAGAGGTTGCTTCGGTGGTAGTTTCGATCGCTGAAATCTTTTGAAAAGTCTTGTCGTGCTTTAAAGCCAGTTTGCGTATTGCAGTCAAGACATCCTCATTAGTATTGCCACTAACGTTAGATTCCGTGCGTTTCGAGGAGTATCAGAAAGGGCAGCGACAATAACCTCATTATCAAAGTCTGGACATGTGTCAAACCATTGTGATTCTATATCTCTGAAACTTCAGTCCTGTGCTACTAGAGGCCGATGCTGAATCCTCAAACTGATCAGCCGTATTAGACATGTTGGAAGCCATGTTATCAAGCCAAGCTTGTTTAACTTTCTTCATTCCTCTTTTTCCCATGCATAAAGATGTCAAAAGGGAATTGACTTTTTTTTCTTTTTTCCTTCCCTCACTTACGTCCAAGTTATCACCATTCTAAGCAGTTGGTTATATCACCACTTCACCTTTATTTCCCTGTAGAGCAAACACACAACCGCCTACATCGCCGCCATCTTGGCCGACCCCTTTCGCGCTCAACTTCACTGAAAATAATCGTTCATCATCAAAGAAAATCAACGGCAGGGTAACGCAAATTATGATATAACATAAGTAAATATTGTAATTTATTTTACTTTCAAATTTAAACACATATAAAATACATACACAATTGTGTATCTAATAAATATAGTCAAAATGTATATGTCTAGACTGTTACAGATTGTAGTGGTTTTCATCTCGTGCGCTTTCTTTCCCACACACAGCCTCAACTCTCCTGAGGTAAATAAAGTACAATAAAAATAACAGAGCCTCAGCTGTTTCTCGCTGGTTTTACTTAGTTTCGCCTATTCATACAATATGCAATTGTAACTCATCGCCATATCCATTCATAAATACTCTAATTTGTATAATAATAACATTTATTGCAACCCCTCCACTGCAGAGCCTTTAAAAAACTCTTTCAACGGCTCTGCTCCATCGTTAGTTCTAACTGATGACTTGGTGTGCAATGACAGTTGGGTGATTTTCCCTTTCCACTTCCTGTGAAGTGATGTATGGATGTTCCCTTATTTCCTATGCCCTTCGTAGTGCCCTTCCAACTGAACATGTTTGCTCCCTTCAGATTGGAATCTCACTTAAGATGGCGGAATACCCTGTGAAATCCACTTCTCAGTCCACTTACGGTCGAATGGAACGCACCTACAGACTGTAAAAAAAGATGGACGACGCATCTACACTTCCTTCCACTACAGAAAAGTGAAGCCAAAGCATTCTCAGTACGGCCAAAGAACTCTTTGGTATGGCCGCTGTCATCTTGTGAAAATGAGGTCATTTGGAGCCAGAGTCTGCGCAGTAGTTATCGTGAGGTGGAGCCGCGGTATCAAAGTCCCATCCAAACTCCCGCAGACCCAATCGCAAGCTCACAATCATGACACCAAACCCCGTTTATATAGCATCAAATAACTAGATAAAAGCAAAATTGTTAAGAAAAACGAACACTTGTACATACATTAGCATGATAATAACTACCTAAAATGACACAAACCATCTTTGGAAAAAAAAAATATTTTAAGTGTAATTTGATTATTTCGTTTGTCTCACTTCCCATTAATTTAGATGGAGAGGGCGGGGTTTACGACCCATACTGCAGCCAGTCACCAGGGGGCAATTGAGACGCGATGGTTTCACTTTTGAGGACTCGTCGTGCACGTTTGGGGGTAATACACTACAAGTAACGCGAGTTACATAATCAGATTACTTTTTTCAAGTAATGCATTATTTTTAAATTAACAAGAAAATATCTGAGTTACTTTTTCAAATAAGTAACGCAAGTTACTTTGTTTCCCTATTTATTCACTGACACCTTTCCTGTTCCCTTTCCTGTGGAGAGAAACCGGGAGTAAGTGCAGTGGCATTTTCTTCAGCCTGACACTTATTAATTTCACTCTTGGTGTGAAAGGGCCTTTACAGTAGCCAAAAATATAACTTTTGGGTTTTCTGTTATTAAAAATAAACAAGCAAGCCCAGCCCAGGTGACAAAAAGTAATGCAAAAGTAACATTATGCATTACTTTCCATAAAAAGTAACTAAGTAACGCAATTAGTTACTTTTTTATGGAGTAATGCAATATTGTAATGCATTACTTTTAAAAGCAATATTTTCCAAACACTGGTTGTGATGTGAAACTGAATGCAATAAAGTGTTAAGGAGATGTAGCCTCATTTCTACTTTGGCAAACTCTTCGTCAAATTCATTTGTGCGTTATTCGAGAACAGATGGGTCTATCAAAAACTTTTGATAAGATGAAGTCTGAAGACACTTGAGTCTACCACAAATGTTCTAGGAGTTATGAGCAATTTTGCATTTTTGATCACTGTAGCACCCCCTTTTGGCCGATTGGGGTGAGTCTTTGCCAGTGTTTCACCAAATTGAGCTCTACCTTTTGACCAAGCTTCAAGTCTTTAGGCCTTATGGTTTGGTCTTCCCAATCAGTTTTAGGGCACAATAATAATAATAATAATAATAATAATAACAACAATCCTCACAAATACAATAGGGTTTCAGCACTTCGCACTTCAACCCCTAAAAATCATAATGTGACTATTTTAGAATGATTTATGCATGAAACACACAGGTATATCTTTTAGACTGTCTTGTTCTCTACACTGTCTAGTGGTGCTCACATGCTGTGTATCAGTGTACACATCTGGATGAGTTTAGTCAAGGAATCCTATAAAAGAACCTAATGGGCTCTCCTAACATTTTGAGAGTCTGATTAAGAGAGCTTTTAGATGTGCTCCACATCAATGAGTTCCATCTGTGATTTATGTGAGTTTACTTTAAATAAGCATTTTTTTTCTTTGGGAATTGTTTGGGCATGTGCAAAACTCATACATGTCTTCTGAACAGGTTGATGTGTTGAGGTGGTACCTGCAAGTAGCTTTAATACCCAAAAAAGGTTGGATGGAGGCTTTGACTTTGTGTGTATATCACACAAGTTTTCCTTTTATGTCCTGTAAGTAATTCCAGTCATCTAATACAAAACATACATTAGGATAGTGCACAATATGTTTTGTATGTGATACATAAAACAGTTGTAATAAATAATGTTCCCGAGAAATACTCTTGGATGCCCTTCTGAGCATCCATTGCTTTCAAGCTGACACTGAAGGTTTTATTAGATCAGGCAGTTGAATATAAGAACAATGTCCTCTAATGGTACCATAGACTCTGACAAATGCACACAATGATATGATAATATCAGCTCAGAAGTGTTTTGTGTGCTGGACTCGAAACATGTATTACATTTGCAAAGAATTAGGCTTCCTGGTGCTATAAAGTTGACACCTGCCAGTTCAAACATCACCATATGCAGGTGAGGACAGTACAGCACAGCAGGTAGTTGGGGGACAGATGTAAACTTTTAACTTTTGCTCTCTCTCTCTCACACTCTCTCTCTCTCTCTCTCTCTCTCTCTCTCTCTAGATAGGGGTATACATCTATAAATAAAAAGCATGAATATGAATAGGATGAATACTATTTAATATTCCTTAGACTTTGATGTCTCCAAACATTCTCCCTTTTATGGTAATGCATTTCCTAAATTTCTCCACATGGCGTAGCTACTGCGCTCTGAGCAGAATGTCATAACATGTGTTTCCTTGATATGCTTTTTAAATGGTATATAAAAAATACTAAATATAAACAACTGTAAACATATAAAATATGAATATAATATATATTAAGTAAACTATAAAGTAATTTTTTAGAACAATATTAAATATATAAAACGAAATATATTGAAAATATAACTAAATATAAAATATTAATTATTATAACTAGAACTATAAAATATAATGATGATGATAATAATAATAATAATAATAATAATAATAATGTAGTTTGTTTAAAAAGCCAACATAATTATAAAAATAAGCTGACATTATCATTTGTAACACATTTTAACATAAAATTAAATATATTTAAAATTTAAAATACATAAAAATAAAATTATTTAAAAATAAAGTCTAGAACTATAATTGTGTGTGTGTGTGTGTGTGTGTGTGTACAGTCAGGTCCATATATATTTGGACACAGGCACAATTTTTATGATTTTAGCTGCTGACCAAAACATATTCATGTTACAGTTATATAAAGAATATGGGCTTAAAGTGCACACTCGGAGCTTTAATTTAAGGGTATTCTCATCAAAATTGGAGGAAAGGTTAAGGAATTACAGCTCTTTAATATGTACCTCCCCCTTTTTCAAGGGACCATAAATAATTGGACAGTTGACTCAAAAGCTGTTTCATGGACAGTTGTGGGCTATTCCTTCATCAATTGTGGGCTATTTTTCTACATCAATTAAGCAGGTAAAAGGTCTGCAGTTGATTCTAAGTGTGCCATTTGCATTTGCTGTTGCTCTGAACCCACATCATGCGGTCAAAGGAGCTCTGCATGCAAGTAAAACAGACAATTGTTAGGCTTCAAAAACAAAAGAAATCCATCAGAGAGAGAGAGAGCAGGAATATTAGGAGTGGCCAAATCAACAGTTTGGTACATTCTGAGAAAAAAAGAACACACTGGTGAGCTCAGCAACATAAAAAGGCCTGGACGTTCACAGAGGACAACAGTGGTGGAGGATTGGATGATCCGCTCCATGTAAAGAAAAACCCTTTCACAACATCCAGTCAACTGAAGAACACTCTCCAGGAAGTAGGCGTCTCACTGTCAAAGTCTACAATCAAGAGAAGACTTCACGAGAGCAAATAAGAGTAGGTTCACCACAAGGTGCAAACAAGGCCAGATAAGACTTTGCCAAAAAACATCTAAAAAAAGCCAGACCACTTCAAGAAAAGTATTCTTTGGACGGCTGAAATTAAGATCAACCTGTACCAGAATGACTGGAAGAAAAAAGTATGGCGAAGGCTTGGAACAGCTCATAAACCAAAGCATACAACATCATCTGTGAAACATGGTGGAGCAGTGTGATGGCATGAGCATGCATGGCTTCCAGTGGCACTGGATTACTGGTGTTTAGTGATGATGTGACGGAGGACAGAAGCAGAAGAATTCTGAAGTGTATAGGGATAAACTCTATGCCCAGATTCAGTCAAATGGAGCAAAGTTGATTGGGTGGCGCTTCATAGTACAAATGGACAATGACACAAAACATACAGCAAAAGCAACCCAGGAGTTTTTGAAGGTAAAAAAGTGGAATATTCTGCAATGGCCAAGTCAATCTCCTGATTTCAACCCGATTGAGCATGCATTTCACTTGCTGAAGACAAAACTAAAGGCAGAAACACCCACAAACAAACAACAACTAAAGTCAGCTGCAGTAAAGGTCTGGCAAAGCATCACAAAGGAGGAAACCCAGTCTCTGGTGATGTCCATGAGTTCCAGATTTAAGGCAATCATTGCCTGCAAAGGATTCTCAACAAAATATTTAAAATTAACATTTTATTTGTGATTAGATTTATTTGTCCAATTACATTTGAGCCCATGAAAATGGGGGGACTGTGTATAAAAATGGTTGTAATTCCTAAGCATTTTATGTTATATTTTTGTTTAACCCCTTAAAGTCTGCACTTCAATTTCATCTTGATTGACTCATTTTAATTCTATTCTGGTGGCAGAGCCAAAATTATGAAAATTGGGTCAGTGTCCAAATATATATGGACCTGACTGTATATATATATAAAATTATTATTATTTATTATTAGAACTAGAAAACCTAGTATGAAAGTTTAAAACAGTTTAATAGATAAATAATAATAATAGATCAAATTAATCAAAATCAAAATAAATATAAAATATAATAAATAAATAAATTAAAATTAAACAAATAACAACAAGTTTATAATAATAAGTTTAAATCTAAGAATAGTATATTGCCTTTCTTAAGCCAACATACAGTAATTATAAAAGATGCGCTGACATAATGATAGCAAATAAAATCTAGAACAATATTAAATATATAACAAGAAATATTCTTAATAAATTATTATGTATAGTTATCGTCTTCTTATTTATATTATATAATATAGAAGGGAAGCATTAGAATGACTCTGGACAGTTCAGACCTGCGGCACTTTTCACGTGCTCTATGCGCATGCGCGCTGAAGTGCGCGTGACGTTCTTCAGAATGCTACAACTGTGGAGTTGAGAAGAAAATAAATTAACAGTTTAATCGAAACCATGTACTTTCTTCAGTGCGTGTTGAACCAATAAAGTAAGTCAAGTCGTTTGGTTTATGAGGCTAAAAAAGAAATGAGTGACGCTAAGCGAAATAAATTGCTTGTAACTGTATTTATTTCCGCTAGCATGCTTGCTAAATGAGCTGAGTCTGCACAGTACATTATTCTAATTCTAAGATGTGTTCCGACACGGTTTTACATAAAAAAATGTCTCTAAAATAACCGTTTAGAAGATGCATTATTTACATGTCCATTAAAGGTCTGGATAAAACTCAATAGCTCATGGAATAACAGCGTAATTCCCAGGAAAAGCAACAGCAGCCTTTAAAGCACATCAGGAACATTATGTACTCATGAACCAAACAGCAAGCACGATTACAAATCCATCTAAGATTTGATCTGACTGGCTGTACAGTTCATTTCAACATTGCTTAAATGTAATTTGTAGCTCATATAAAGCAATAGATGTATGTTTCTTAATTCTGAGGTCATGTCCTGTAAAAAAGCAAACTAAAGACATTTTCTTCTTGTGTTTTTGTGTGCAGTAATGCTGTAGAAACACTCATCCACTATGCTGAGTCGCCTTCAGGAGCTCAAGAAGGAAGAGGAGACTCTTCTGAAAATAAAAGTCATGCTGCAAGATCAGCTCAACAGACTTAAGGTAAGAACAATCATATGTAAATATTTCATTGTTTTCTCAGTGCATAAAACTGATTGTCTTTGTTTGTTCATCAGTTTGAGGAAGGCACCCTCAGGTCAATGATAAATGCTCAGTCTGAAGAAAGCCCAAATGAAGCCCCTGTCCCTGAGGTAAATAAACAGAAGGACAACACCCAAAAAAAAAAAACAAAAAAAAAAAAACTTGTTCTTCCACTATTCTGAACTGGTGATTTACATTAAAGCAGTAGTACACTCAATAATATTTTATAATAATAAAAGCTATAGTAAGTAAAATAATATTTTTGTACTCCTATTTTCTTTTAACCCATTATTTTTTGTTTCTTTTATGAAACACTCGGCAGAATTTCCAAATTTGCCTTTCATACAACAAATGTGAATAGTGATTTATACTGCAAAACTCCATAATGGAAAAAAGCATCATAAATTCACATTTGTGGTCAATCCCTTTAAACTCGTTGCATCGTTATTGATCAGATGACACAATCAGGTCAGAACAACATGAGATTAAATTATGATAAAGTTTTTAGATTTACTGTACGCTGCTATTTCAAATCTTTGGGATCAGTTATTTATTTTTTTATGAAAGAAATTTAATATTTTTTATTCAGCAAGGATTCAATTGATCAAAAGTGACAGTAAAGATATTTATAATGTTACAAAAGATTTCTATTTCAAATAAATGCTATTCTTTTTAACTTTCTATTCATCAAAGAATCCTGAAAAAAAATTATCATGGTTTCCACAAAAATATTTAGCTATTTCCAACATTGATTATAATATGATATGTTTCTAGAGCACCAAATCAGCATATTAGGATCATGTGACACTGAAGACTGGAGTATTTACATTTAAAATATATTCAAATAGAAAACAGTTATTTTAAATTCTACTACTATTTTTGTTTCTTAAATTCTAGTACTATTTTTACTGAATTTTTTATGAAATAAATGAAGCCTGGGTGAGCATAGGAGACTTTCTTCAGAATTATTAAAGCTATTCTTTTAAAAACACCCAGTTAAAAGACAATTAAGATGTTTTTCTTGACAAATTACGATATTTATATTTTGTTGTGTGCAGGTGGAAGTCAACCTAGATGATGAGACTGAGATCAACCAGACCAAACTAGTATTAGGTGCTCAAACAGACTATGACATGGAAGAAGAAGAAGAGGAGGAGGAAGAGGACGATGACGAGGATGATGATGCAGATGACGACCTCGATATGGTGCTAGAAGATGAGGAAGACGACGATGACTACTGACTGTGCCTGCAAAGACAGCGTTATCATTTACTCCTGTGTTTAGGTGTGTAGTCTGCACATTTGGCATGCTGATAGAGACTACAACAGTCTCTCTGTCTTAGATTGGTGTTTCTTTAGATAAACTGTTGGCTCACCCTTCTATAAAACCCTCCAAAAGTATGTGTAGCACAAATACAACTCCCCTTATTACAGTGCTGTTGGCCAAGCCTGCACTTTATGTATTTTTTAAATACATATAAATTAGAGATTGCACCAATTCTATTTCATGGTGTTCACCAAGTAATGCTGTACTATATAGGCTTTATTTAATATTGTATTGTATTGCTTTCAGATTGAATGCATTATGATTCTGAAGCTGATGATAAGTATTATGTATGTACATGTTGATGTTGTAAGGTAATCGCAGAGGTATTTTTTCTATTTGGAGTGAGTGTGTGGAATAGGTTGTGTATGCATGGGCATGACAATTGTTCTTGCTGAGCCAGTATTCTAACTTTTTTGTACTTCATGTGCAGCATTGTTAATGTACAGAGAGTTCCTATGTTTTCTTAAAGAAAAACATCTTTTCTGCAGATTTTGAAGAAGGTGCTCAGCATAATTGCATTTTAAAACACTTCAACTTAGCACTGTTTCTTTAACAGAGTGATGCAGGTTGTTTGGTTAGGTGTTTTGATGTTGCCTTGATGTAAGTGTATGATGTGTGAATGACATTTTTACATTACACTCTAGGTACATGCTAATAAAGGCGAGTATGATGATCAGACAGATGCATTTCCTCTGTTGGCCAGTATTATTAATATAATAAATTAAAGTTTCTATGACAACAGACTTCTGCCCCCTTCCAACCACAGCATGAACCTGCAATGCAGTAAAAACACTACCATCATTCAGCATTTTCTAAAAAGCTGTTAACAATGTACTACACTTTGCAAAAAAGAAAAATGAAGCCACAACAATAGATAAATATAAAGATAAAAATATATTTTCTTAGAACTTTAAGAATGTTGAAAAACAAAATAGATTGTTTTAGAAATATGTAGGCTATATCCTATATATAGTGCAAAATAAATTAAAAACATTTAATATTTTTACTTTAATATTTTTTTATAAAGAAAGCAAGGTTTGTGGATACAGAAAACATTTTTAATTTGTAATTCAATTTTAACAATGTACTACACTTCACAAAAAGAGCAGGGTCTGGAGAAAAATGATGCAAAAACAGTAGATAAATATATATTAATATAACTTTAAGAATGTTTCATATTTATATATTCGAGATTGTTTTAGAAATAATTAAATATATATGTATATCCTCACATTAGTTTTTATTATATTTTTTTTATTTACTAATATACTACATTAATTAGAAAGAAAGCATAGTTTGTGGGCACGTTATTTTTTTTTAATTATTTGTAATTCAACTTTAACAAAGTACTACACTTCAGAGCAAGGTCTGGACAAAAAAAAAGTAAAAATTCCAACTTATATATATATATATATATATAATATTTAATATATTTACCTGTAATTTTTTATTTAATAATACTATTTAATATAGAAAGCACGGTTTGTGGATACATCACATATGCATAAGTTATGCAATATTTAAAGTCACAATAACTCAATAACATAAGAGTCAGAGTAAGATATGAAATCTGTTGTATAATATTTGGGATCAGTTTATCCCAATATTTACTGTCATTGTTATAGTAAACACATGAGTATCAGCCTCTCCAACATTAACTTTGCTTACAGAGTGAAACCCTCGTTTGTAAAAGATCTGTCCACCATTGCAAAATGAGATCACAGTCCATTGACTCTCAATAGAAAGGCTTTTGGGTGTACTTTGGGGTCATGGGACCACCTTTAGTACAGCACAGAGCTTTGCCACCCAAGCTGAACAGTAACAGACTCTGTATGGCAACCTTCAAACTTCAAAACTGGATGTGAAATCAAGGTGTGGGATAGTTTTCATTGATTTCAAAGGCATTTCCATCAGGAATCAATGCAAATTCTGAGAGAGGTATGTTCCAATCAAGAATACGAGTGTGAAAATGTAATTTTCTAGATGTTGGAAAATGTTTTTGGTCATTCATTACTGGGCAAATTGCATTGTGTTTAGTAACAGTGACGAATGATGTCTAGTGAAAGAGTAACTACCTCTCAGATCAGGAGAGCGTGGTGCTGATGAGAGTCACTGAACTGGAGCTGAGATCTGATATATGATGCTGTCACACCGTGTTGGACGAGCGTGTCATGTGCTTGTGCTGGTGTTGTGTCTGTCTGCGGCTGAGGACTTCGACTGGTCAGCGAACAATCACGACTCCTTCTATTATGGCACTTTTCCAAATGGTATGATTCCACCATTACCAAATGGATTCCCGTGGCCTTTGGGAAATGAATTGATCTGCATGGATATCAGTAATGAAAGTTAAATACATTAACTGACAAATAATACTTCACGTGAAAGAATTTTTAAGACGTATTCTCTACCGTTTAACTTCATTTGTCAGGATTTTTGTGGGGCGCCGGCAGTTCAGCCTATCAAACAGAAGGAGCCTGGGACAAAGATGGGAAAGGACTGAGCATCTGGGATGTGTTCACTCATAAGAAGGGAAAGACGTTCTTGAATGATACTGGAGACTCTTCATGTGAGGGATACTACAAAATCAAGGTGACCATGTTGGTTCTTGCTATGACATTGACTATGAAATGCCCCAGCTGAAATGCAACAACATTTTTGCTTCATTTTCTTGTATAGGATGATATTTCGTTGATAAAAGAGCTGAATCTGAATCACTATCGGTTTTCCATCTCCTGGCCCAGGATCATGCCAACTGGAATCAGGTGTAAGTGTCCATACTGCTGGCTCTAGGTAGGATAGTTATATATTCCCAATATATTTGAACTCCACTTTTGTGTATTTGCAGCTGACCATGTGAATGAGAAAGGAGTGAAGTACTATAATGCCCTTATTGATGAGCTGCTTCAACACAATATCACTCCCATTGTGACGCTTTATCATTGGGACCTGCCACAGGTGTGTATTCCTGCATATATCCAATAGGCCTACTAATAGTGTTATTTAAAATATTATATTCTGATTTATTTAACCTCTCTAGAACGTTTGATGACTAGATCTTAAAAATGGCATGTTTAATTTTAACTAAAACAAGGTTGTGACGCAGCAGACTGCTCATGGGGTTTAATGCTTTTGACTTTGTTCGTTCAGATAACGCAATGTTGAGAAATAATATTAATAAGGATATATAACATAAACCGCAGAAAACGTGTTGTAAAAAATAGACGTGATAAGGTGTGTCATATTTACCGTTGCGAAAATCCAGAAATCCATCAAGAGTTTAGCATGAGGGCGACACAATTTCCCGCGTAAATTTAGCAACGGTTTTAAGTTGGATGTGGATTCGATACGTTTACCAACAAGTTGCTTGGTTAGAAAGTGATGTGCTGTGCTTCATAGATCTCTACATCTCATACATCCCTACATATTAACAATAATGGACCTTTTTTGCCCACAAAAATGGGAAGTTTTGCTAATGTGACTGCACCTTAAGATAACGAACAAACTGTTCGTCTGTCCATCACAGCCTCCTTTTAATTTTCTAAACAAAAAGAGCCAATTCGATTCATTTTACATTTACTGGACCCTCTCAACAATATCTGTGAAGATTTGACAAGTAAAAAGATGAATACACATTTAATAATTTTCATTCATTCACTGTGTTGACAGTAATAATAGATTAGTCTGTAACCTTTTCAGGAAGGTTTTATCATTTATCATAATGTCTGTATATTTGGACAGGTTTTACAGGAGAAATATGGTGGATGGCAGAACATCAGCATGATTAATTATTTCAACGACTTTGCCAATCTTTGCTTTGAACGCTACGGGGACCGTGTCAAATACTGGATAACTTTTAATAATCCATGGGTATGCTCACTCAATCCATCTCGAGTTAATAACGGCAAATTAAAGAAATGTGTGAAGGATATGCTTATTAATGCTCATTGTGTGTCAGTCAGTGGCAGTAGAAGGATATGAAACTGGAGAACATGCTCCAGGACTGAAGCTCAGGGGCACTGGGGCCTACAGAGCAGCTCACCACATTATTAAGGTAACACATCACTGGCTTGACATAATATTGTACAATGGTATTTCAGAATGGAGTTATTGCACAACACTGTTTCTGTTGGTTTACTAACAGGCACATGCTAAGGTTTGGCACACTTACGATACTCAGTGGCGAAACAAACAAAAAGGTATGAGCTTACCAGTATCTCTAAGTTTATTAAAAATGACACCACCTGAACCCTCTGGCTGTTTTCTTGTCTAGGTATGGTGGGTATTTCACTGTCTGGGGACTGGGGGGAGCCTGTGGACATCACTAACCAGAAGGACATTGAGGCTGCAGAGAGATATGTCCAGTTTTATATGGGCTGGTTTGCTACACCCATCTTTCATGGAGATTATCCTCAAGTGATGAAGGATTACATAGGTATTGTTGCTAAAATGTTGAATATGTAAGGTTAAGAATGGCACAATCCAGCATATCAATGACAATTTTGTATCCAAGGGAGGAAAAGCGCACAGCAGGGTTTGGGAACGTCTCGACTTCCCACATTTTCTTCTCAGGAGAAGAGTTATATCAAAGGGACCTCTGACTTCCTAGGTGTGGGGCACTTCACCACACGCTACATCACCCAAAAGAGCTTTCCTTCTAACCGTGGCTCCACCTACTTATCAGATCGGGACATAGCAGAGCTGGTCGACCCACGTTGGCCTGATCCTGGTTCAGAGTGGCTCTACTCGGTTCCTTGGGGCTTCCGCCGTCTGCTCAACTTTATCAAGGTGCACAAAGGCTGACGTTGTTTAAAAAGGCACAGTTTCACATAATTTCCTCATGCTTAATCTTTGTTCTTGTTTTTGAGACAATATCATGTCATGAATTGACAAGTTTTGTCTAATGCTCTTTGACTTTTTAAAGACTCAATATGGGAACCCCATGATCTTCATCACTGAGAACGGGGTCTCAGAGAAGATGATGTGCACAGAACTGTGTGATAACTGGAGGATACAGTATTACAAGGATTACATCAATGAGATGCTCAAAGGTAACCAGTCCAAAAATGAGTAAATGGATGGGTCATCCAAAAATGGAAATTCTGTCATCATTTACTCACCCTCATGTTGTTTCAAACTAGCATGACTTACTTTCTTCTGAGGAAGACAAAAGATATTTTGAAGAATGTTTAAACTGTTTTTGTCCATATAATGGAAGTCAGTTGGGGACAAAACAATATTGGACCCCATTAACTTTCACTGTATGGACAAAAAAAAAAAAGAAACATTTTTCAAAATATCTTCTTCTGTGTTCTACAGAAGAAAGTCATACAGATTTTGAATGAAATGATGGTGAGTAAATCATGACAGAATTGTCACAAATTGTACAAATTATACTGTATTTTGTTTGTTGTTAACCTGCAGCTATCAGGGATGGAGTGAATGTGAAGGGCTACACCGCTTGGTCCCTTCTGGACAAGTTTGAGTGGGATGAGGGCTATTCAGAGAGGTTCGGCCTGTACTATGTGGACTTCAGGAGCAAAAATAAGCCTCGCTACCCCAAGGCCTCTGTTCAGTTCTACAAGCACATCATTAAGTCCAATGGATTTCCCAATCAAAGAGAGGTACATCTATTTTGTTGAAATGCTCATTATGAGTTACTAAAAAATAATCACCTAGTCCTAGAGATATATAAAAGTAAGTTTCTTCTTATGTTTTCTGTTTTAACATAAAATGTCAATTTTATACATTCCAAGGGCTCTAGCTAAATCATAAATACACAAATATATATTAAACACACACACACACACACACAATACAATACCCACAAGACTACAAAACTGTGGAGCGAACCAAAACAGATGCCACACACTCTTAGTTAAATAATAAAAGCCATTTTTAAGGAAAGTGCTGTTTGCTCACTGATTAACATTTTGAACAAACTGATTCTGCTCCAGATTGTTTGACAGCCGTCTTGCGGTACTATTTGGATTAGAGCATCTGTTTTGGTATTGAAACATGCTATTTAGAGTCAATGAAATGTTTGTGGAGAATATTTCCAATTAAATAGCTGTTTAGGGTGAATACGCCAACAACCTCATTTGGTTATCTACCAACAAAACCATCTTGGAGAACCCCCAAGATTAGGATGTAATTACCATATAAATGGTATTTTCTAATTATTTTTCTGTCGTCTTATATTGAACAAACTCCAGTTGCCTTGGACATGTTCCAAATATTTATTTTCGGATGATACAAAACCACATAAACCATTTTATATATAACTGTTTATATAAACTATGTATTAAAGGTGGTGTAATTAACTGAATTAAACAGTCAAGTTAAATGCCACACAAAAAGACAGATTACGGAACAGAATCCTGGAAGAAGTGCCCATCTGTGCAAGCCTCTATCTGTAAGAGAACAGTATGAATAAATGAAACAATGAGTGTATGCTCTGAATCATCATCATTGGCAGGTTGAGAACTGGAAAAGGAAAGCTACAGAGACTTGCTCCACCAGCAATCAGCTCCTGGCTGCAGGTCAGTGGATCATTGATTTGAACTTACTTGAAGAACCGGGGCAAACAAGGAAAAATTCCATTTGTTGATCACAGACTAAAAGAAATAATCATGTAGCCTTTAATCAAGAACAAATTCAATGGGAACAAATTCCTCTTGAACAGTACATGAGAACATTCCTTGTCTTCATCTGGATCTCCACTGTTTTATTATGCTAACCTCATTTGTGGTTTGACTAGGTTTCTGCTCAGCCATTAGTGTCCATAGGGACTCGGTATGCTTACCATGAGAACGGATTGACAAAGACTTTTGGGGAGGTCTGAAACAGAGACTGAGCCGAAACCTCTAACAGGATTTTTCTTTGTTTGCCCCTCCAGCTAAAAGCAAATCCAAGGAAAATAAAGATCATGTAGCGATGCCAAAGGTTTGGCCAGTGCATGATGAAGTTTAGACACTAGGGTACATATAGAAGTAACTTCCAACAAAGTCTTTAAAAAAAAACTCAAAATGATTGTGTGGTGCAGTTGGATAAAAAGCACATTAAGCAATGCCGGTTCTGGCCTACTCTGATCTTGGGAAGCTGAAATGTCTCAAGTCTTCAGGGGCCATATTCTGTAAGCTTCAGTGAATGATGTTAAAATGGCTCTAGTACATATATTCTTAATTAAATGTCACAATAAAAAATAACCAGATCAGCTATTGCAGCACCTTTGATTAAAGGGTCAATACACCGCAAAGCCTTATTTCATTAAGACGAGCTATAATAGTGTGCAACAGTGCTCACCCACTTTTCATGGCCTTGGTTCCATTAATTTTTCTTTCTTTCTTTCTTTCTTTTAAAGAGTTATAGGCTATGAACCAAACCAATCAGCTAAAATGCAAATCATAACATTACAAACTTGATTTGAAATAAAAAAGTATTTGAACACTGGACAAAAACACAAAAGTACAAGACCAAAAATTTTATTTTTTTGTGTGCTTTGCTTGATTTGATTCTCTGATTGGAGATTTGCAGAGTCTTGGGTAATGTAGTTTTTCACCAGAAAGGATTAGTTAAAACAAACAAAAAAAAAAAACTAGAAATAATTTAGGTTGATGGCTTCAACAAAATAATATATCATCATATACCATCAATGAACAATTGTGTAGTTTGTCCTTAGACGTTTACAAGTTATCATTAAATTTTTTTTTTTTTTTTTTTAAATGAATGGGAGTTTTTTTTTTTTTACTTGTGGAACCTGACTGTTGCACAATATTATTATAATAAATTACATGCTATGTTGTCAAGGTTTAATCAGGAGCAATTTTATAAGTCACAATGACATAATGCTTATGGACTGGCGATCAGAAATTCAGTCAACATAAACTTGAACTGTCTGCCACTTTAATGAGAGCTTGCTTTGCTGAAGTTTCAATTATCAGCTGATTTTCAAGATTTGGAAATCTTTTTAATCAGAACCTTAAAATGTTGCTTCTGCTAATACTCTAATACTATTTTGATGAGTCAAACTGAAATTCTGTATGTGCTATATAATCCTCAAACAAACTGCCAATGTAATGTGTATAAAGTAAAAGGATGCTTGATGTGGATGGCATGCTGCCCTTCTGCTTATAACCTAATTGACTGTGCCGCTTTATTGTGAGCTTACACAGCGGCCCTCAAAGGGTTAATGTGTCCTACTGCCAGTTTAAGATTATTTCTCTCTCTTCACTAGAGGAACAGCGGAATACGGCTGCCAATATTCTAAGACTTATTCATGGTAAGCCATCACACACACACACACACACACACACACACACACACACAACAGCTAGAAGAGAACAATATTAACCCTTTGAGTGCTCCGTTACGCAAAAGCAGTGTGAATCTGGGCTATGCTGTTATGTTTGGGCTGATAAACACATTTGTGTGTATACATTTCAGATCCTTTAACCAGCCACATGGAGATGGTGACCGAGGTTGTGGTTCCCACAGTGTGCACCCTATGCATTTTGATCAGCGCTGTCTTTCTCATGTTCCTACTCCGCAAACGAAACTAACTCACTTTTTTTTTTTTTAAAGGAAACAAACTGAATTTGACCCTTGTTTCTTGGTTATTACTATTTGCATTGAGGAGGTTAAGGATGCTATGCTGAATTTAAATGATATAGGCAAATAGTCATCCGCTTTTGGAAATGATTTATTTCTATGTGGACTAAACTAGTTGTCTTAAGCCCTGTTGAAGCTTAAACCTCTGCAAACTGAAGTGGTTGCATATACACTACCATTCATAAGTTTGGGGTCAGTAAGATTTTTTATTTTTTTTCTCAAGAAATTTATATTTTCATTCAACAAGGATGCATTAAAGTGATAATAAAGACGTAAAATGCTACAAAAGATTTTTATTTCAAACAAATGCTGTTCTTTTGAACTATCTATTCATCAAAAATCCTGAAAAAAAAGTAACATTGTTTCCACAGAAATATTAAGCAGCACAGTTATTTAAAATTCTAATAATATTTCACAATATTGTTTTTGAATGTATTATCAAATAAATGTAGCACTGGTGATCATGACTTTTCTTTAAAAAAAAAAAACACACATTAAAAAATGACCCCATACTTTCGAACAATATTGTTCATAAGCAAATTAAAACTACTGCATAAAAAAAAAAAACAATAAATAAATTGAAATGACATTTTCTGTGAGTTAATTTCTATGATATGGAGTCTTACCGGTGTTAAGTGAAGCTGATGAGACTGCAGCTCACCATAGTCCTGTAGTAAGACATCTTCTCACTTTCTCCATTCACAGACTCATCCAGGGGTACATCTGCATGTGTGTGACCAGATAAATTGAAATGTCATGTTTGTTTCAATTAACTCAACAACAAAAGACATAAAACTAGAACAGCTAGTGACTTCACCTAAGTCAAAACTGATGTGGTCTACTAGAGGCTTGTCACTGAGATACAATGCTGTCTTGACTTCCTTTGACCCCTGTCCACTGGACACCTCCATAGCCCAAGAGAACGGCTGCTCCCTGAGAGAATAACAAACCAATATTTAGTCATACTTATAAATGTCATTATTCTGTTCAGTACATCTTACATCAACTGGAAGAATTATACAGAGAGAATATGAAAGCTCATAAGAAATGCAGCAAACACTCACTTCTCATAAAAGTAGCTAATAAGTGCAGGCTTAATTTGCAGCTGTAAGACATGGTCCTCATCATAGTTGGATGTTTTGTAGTATTGCAAACAGGACCTGATATCAAATATCATCATTAGAAACATGTAAGAGCTAACTACTGAAATTTTTTCATCCGTTTAATTCTCTTGCTATGCACCATCCCCAATGCAATCAAGGGATCTGCAGTGCTCTCTGAAGAAAAAAAAAAAAAAAGTGTTCTCTAAATCATAAATCACAATTTTCTGTGAAAGAAAATTGTATGATATATTATTTCTCTACATTTTGAATCACCATTTGATTAATATATAATTTCCGGAAAGGGCAGGAAACTCACTGAGTGAAAAGGAATAGGCGATCATGAGGAAGACTGAGGAAAGTGCTGCAGGTGCCCAGGATCTCCAGCAGGTGGTGCAGTTTCCTCACTCTTATCACCTGCTCCTGCAGGTCCACCTCTGTGTCCAAGTAGTAACTCTGAAAATTACAGATAAAATGTATGTACCACCCAAGTGCACTCTAGTATTCATCTAAATCTTAAAAAAAATTCAAAAGTGAAAAAAGTGTTTCCTACCAAATAGTTGAGAGTTGTAAGTTCTTTTCCTGAAAACGAATAACATCAGAATTAAGTCTTCAATCTGCCTCTCAAAGAGCATCTAAAAACTACAATTTTATTTAGGTAATTAGCAGATTAAGTGAACTATAAATCAAAAATGAGCTAGATCTGAAATTTGAAAATTAATGTACCAACAAGGTAGTTGATGAAGTCTTTCCTGATCTTGTCCAGTCCGAGCTCTAGCAGCATATTAGCAGGTGTGAGGCCAGTGAGAGGCATAGCGTCTATCTGCTGCTGGTACGACTGCAGGATCAGCTTACTGAGAGTGCTATTGCTGTCTTTGTGGATCTAAGTGAAAAAATACCCTCATTACATAATTTTAAAATATTTATGCTGAAAAAAAAAAGCTACAAATGTTAGATCATATTTATTCACATAATGGTTAACCGTTTAAACAGACATGGAGCTGCACGCACCCATGGTTTGATTTTACCAAGTTTCACTGCTTTGACAACAATTTTCAAGCATTCTGTTATGTCTTGATATGACGTTACACCTATGAGAAAAAGAATATTAAATTTGGTAACAGTAAAGATGTTTTGCTGTATTTCGTGAAAATTCCAAAGCTAATATTTACTCTTCCTCATCTTCTCCCACAGTTGTTCTGTAAAGTCCAGGTCTCCCCTCTCTATTACCATCGAGCTGAAGGCTGCAGTAGCATCTGTCTTAGCTTTCTGTTTCTGTCTTAAAAGATTATAGGGATAGATCACACATAAATTAAAGTTTTGTCATTGTTTACTCATTCATAATGTTCCAAATCTTTCTTCTTTAGTGGAACACAAAATGAGAATTTTGCTAACAATATACTGGTTTCTATATAAAGAAAGTGAATGACGAAATGGGCTGTTAATATTATATTATTTACCTCAGAAGCTTTGGCAGTGTGTCCTGGTACTCCTTGTCCAACATTTTCAAGCTCTAAAATAAGGGAGAAAAAACAGCTTCATAAACCAGCAAATAATCTCCTTCAAACTGCACACACTACATTAAAAAGCAAAAAATTTGAGGACTGACAATCAGCAGCATTTATATCTATTTATGATTTCTTGCTATGTATACAGTACATATAGTACACAGATTAATCAGTACAGCTGCTATACCATCTACAAGTGCTCTGGTCAGATCCACTGCAGACTGAGCCTCCATTGGTTCCAACCATTCAGTTTCTCCTGTTCTCAAACCCTCTGCTAGAGCCTAGTCAAATGTTTTAAAACAAAAACAATAAATGCAGATGACATAAAAAATCATTATATTATCTATATATCTAGAATAGATCAATTTTTATTACAGGAATTCATTTTATTATTACAGGAAAACCATTGTTATTGTTAACCAAAACTAAAACTATTTAAAATACTTTTCATTAATTGAAATAAAGTTGAAACAACATAAAATATAAATATTACACAAACTTCAAATTTAAAGGCTTCAGTGAAACACTAAAATTACACTGACTGTATAGAAAACCATTTTTTCCAACACTTACCAGAAGGAACTCCATCTCTCTATAGGTCTGATACAAAGGACTTCTTATGTCTCCAACTGCAACTTTGATATTCTATAAATAGCAAAAAATAAATAAATAAATAAATAAGCTAAACAAAATACTTAGTAACCTCAACAGGCAGTAGAATCAAAATGAATTAATTGGGATTAAAGTGTCATAGACAACTGGATGCAGCATTGTTGCTGACCAGAGTTGCTTTAGAAGACAAAGGAGGACACTCCAAGATTTTCTCCACATTGTTCCATGTGAGACTCGCTATTACACTGCTCTGAGACTCAAACATCATGCTCTCCTCTTTTAAGGAGCAAAACAGGTTGTACTGTGCATTGCCTTTGGTCGCCACCTGAAAAAAAAAATCATAATATTCTTAACAGATATCTATTAGTGAGAAACCTACAGGAACTAAATGACAAAAAAAATCTTACTGTAGAAGCATGGTGTCTTTTCTCATGCTCTTGTTTAAGCTCATCCAATGTGGTGAAAGAGGTTTCATCTCCTGTTGGACCTGCAGAACAGTGGGAAAGGTTTTGTCTCTCTTTATGGGTACTTAGCCTTTTAAATAATGCATGAGTAACAAATGAGCGCAACTACCTTTGCAGCTGACTGTATGCAGTTTGACACCACTGGTTTTGTTCCCACTGTAGACAGTTTCTACTCCAAGCCAGGCAGTGGCACATGGGTCCGATCTGTCACAACGGACCCATAGAGGATGCAGAGTCCCTGGGGCTTTCACCTGGGGCATGCTGGGGTTATGAGCCATGCTGTACCACGACAACAGCTGCCTAGTTAGAAAGAGTGAGTTTAAATAATTCTTTATTATTGTGCTCAGCCTTCGTAAGGGAAAAGGAATTCTTTAATCACACTATATCGCAACAAGCAACTTCTTTCACCTTGCTTTCATGATAGAGAGAGGCTGAGGACCTAGATCTTGCTCCACTTTAAAGAGTGTTTCTTCAACAACACTGGTGTCAGCTGTAGTTTCTGTAGCTTCTGGTGCACACTTTGGTTGATTTTCATTAAATAAGTTCACATATTATGTAATGTTTTTTGTAAATAAACATTAGAAGAATAGCACATGATATGTATAAAGGGGGCCATAAACTGACTTACTGCTTTCTCACAGACAAAGACAAGCTGATTTCCACTGATTATGTCGTGCAAAAGTTCTTTCTTCTCCACCAGTAGTACTGAAATATCATCCTGAAATAAATAAATTAATAACTTATTTTCGATACGCATGACTGAACGTCTTTTCTATTCATCTGCATCCACATTTGTTTTACCATATACTTGCAGTTCTCTTTATTTTCATCTTGGCACAACCTAAAATAAGCAAGTAAAGAAATATAAGATAAACATATGAATTTCACATAACAAAAATGAAATCTGCCAGTTATTCAAGTTCAGTCAATCGTAATAGAAAAAAAAGGTACAACAACTCACTTCAGAAATTTAACAAATGCGTTGGTGTCCGAAATTATTTTTGATCCCATTTCCCTCGTTTTAAAACAAAACATAGATATAATTAACAAATTCTATCCGTTTGAATGAAAAACTTCTAGGATTCAAAACAATTTGTTTACAGCGCGCCTAATGTACGTCACGAGGGTTACGACGCAGGCGTCGTTTTGCCACGCCTAATCTTGTTAAAAAATTAAGAATCAGCAAAACTTTAATTATTTATTTACAATATTATTTTAAACTAATATAAAAATAATGAAATACTAAAAAAAATCTAAACATTTCCAAATACTTGAATGAATTACTGAAAGTAGATCCATGTGACCCATCCGCCAGCTTCCGCTACTTAAATAATGCCGAAATATACTGCCACGTTTATTACTTTATCGCATGCATCTTCTTGTAATTGATTGTAATTAAAATAATAAATGATGCAAAATTAAATCTAAATCATGTTTATAAAAATAAGCTATTGACTAAAATTAATCACAGGCTTGGGCGGAAGTGACATATATCGGATGGATATGCAAGTGCCGGTGGAGTGCTTCATTCTTCCTTTTCTTCCGTGGCCGCCATAGAGTTAGGAGCGTGGTTCCTGGCGGGCCGTGAAAACTTACAAAAATGGTGAGCACAGTGAATGTTTTTTCACCGCCTTAAGCGGGTTTTCAATAAAGCTTCTTCGTTATAATGTTTAACGTGCATATAAGTCATTAGCCGTGGGTTTTGGGTCGAAATATTACACGTTAGCTTCTATGCTTGCACTATATAGGCTCTCGGGAGCCATTTTGATCTAGTGTGGGGTGTATACACGTGTAGGCATGATTTGGTAGCTGACTCCGTTTAGGGGTTATTCTTAAAATTCAAACAAGATTTTAAAGAGATGCTATTCCGTCCTTTTAAAAACCCTAATACCTAACTAGAATTTAATAGCTTTGAGTTTATACGTAAGAACATAGTTGGAAATGTCAGTTTGCGTGTTGTGGCCTAGTCTTATGTTAGCACGCAGACACTTCAGTGTGGGTGTGCAATAGGCATGTATTGAAGTTAGCGTTCACTTTAAAATAACTATGCCGTTTATATATCCTCAAGATAGCAAAAAGGAAGACATACAAGTTAGAACGACCTTAGGATAAGTAAATGATAGCACAGTTTTGAACTATCACTTTAATTTACAGGAGTTTCCCACTATACTTGATCTATAGTTAAATGTTTTGCATTAGTATGTTTTTTTACCTTTCAAGTTTTTATCTGGTACTCTTGCTATGATGGTGTAATTTGCGTCCTACTCTATGCACAGCGACAATTACCTGCTGTCTCATGCTGGCATGGAAGGTTGATGAAAACTAAGACTGAGCAAGATTCAATATTGTAACTGATGAATAAACTTGTACATGGAAATATCTTAAGTTATTCATACCTCTGTTTTTGTTGTTTTAGGCTTGTGCCCGACCGTTAATCTCGGTCTACTCCGAGAAAGGGGAGACATCTGGCAAAAATGTGGCTCTGCCTGCAGTGTTCAGGGCTCCCATCCGCCCTGATGTTGTGAACTTTGTGCATACCAACATGCGCAAGAACAAGCGCCAGCCCTACGCTGTCAGTGCACTGGCTGGTTAGTGTTGCTTTAAATCCACAGTTGAAATGTCACCATCAATGATGATCTTCCACTTTTAGGTCTGTGTTTCTGACAACTGATTATGTTGGAATTTCTGAGAGGCGTTTTTCTGTCATATGTTTTACTATGGTATGACATGATCAAATATAACTGCAAAATGTGTGTCGTTTCAGGTCACCAGACCAGTGCTGAGTCTTGGGGTACAGGAAGAGCCGTGGCCCGTATTCCCCGTGTGCGTGGTGGTGGCACCCACCGCTCTGGACAGGGTGCTTTCGGAAACGTATCCTGAACTATCGCAATATTTACTTGATCAACTTGTCAATCTTGATTATATGCAACCCTTGCTATGATGGTGTAATTTGCGTCTTACTCTATGCACAGCGACAATTACCTGCTGTCTCATGCTGGCATGGAAGGTTGACGAATACTAAGACTGAGCTGGTTCACAGATACATATTTAAAAATAAAGGCCTGTTCACACACAAACAAATGTTCAGCATAGAAATTTGATCTGATTTTTGCATGAGATTTGTTTGTTCGGACCAATGAGTGAAAAACAGCAGACGGGAAATGCAGAAATACAGTGGTTACCTCAGTTACTATGATACACAAACAGCTATGTGCAACTTCGTTTCTAACCCATTTAGTCAAAGTTAGTCAAACAGCATTTACGTGCATGTTTTCAAAGCTGTTCAGATTTTTGTATTCATTATTGTGTTTGTCAAATAATACCTAAAAGAAGAGCACAGACAGGAGAGCTGGTTCATGATTCTTCTGCTGTTAGTGCCAACAAAACTTTGTAACAGAAGCAGCTCTTGGCATGTGACCAAAAGCGCAAAATTGTTGGCCAGTTTTCTTTGTAGTGCAATGGAAAAGAGATTAGAACAGCCTTCCCTGAAGGGAAAGTCACATTGACTTCTGTACGGACATATTAACAGCCGTTGATTCAAATCAAAATGCTTACTGCATCAAATTTTTGCACTGAATATTCACCTTTGTGTGAACAGGCCCTTTAGTGTGAAATGTTGACCCTTAACTCCACTGCAGATGTGTCGTGGTGGCCGTATGTTTGCCCCCACAAAGACCTGGCGCCGTTGGCACCGCAGGGTCAACATTAACCAGAAGCGTTATGCCATCTGCTCTGCCCTGGCTGCCTCTGCTCTGCCTGCCCTGGTCATGGCCAAAGGTGAATGAGCACATTGTGTCCAGAGCTCTATAATTCTTTCATTTTCTACAAGTTGGGGTCTCCCTGGGGTCCTTGTAATGACAGTGCATGTATGCACTGTATATATTATGTGGGTTGCCATTTATTGGCATTCTGCTCTCAATTCAGGCACTTTTTTTTTTTTTTTTTTTTTTCTTTTCACTGATTTAAAACAAATGGCAAATGTTTCAGGTCACCGCATTGAGGAGATTCCTGAGGTCCCACTTGTTGTTGATGATAAAGTTGAAGGATACAAGAAGACTAAGGAGGCCGTGCTTCTGTTGAAGAAGCTTAAGGCATGGAACGACATCAAGAAGGTGAGTTACTGTCAAACTCTTGACTGAAAATGTTGCGCTTTACCAGCATTAACTCTTTTTGATGTGTATTTCTGTTCTCTAGGTTTACGCCTCTCAGCGTATGCGTGCCGGTAAGGGTAAGATGAGGAACCGAAGGCGTATCCAACGTAAGGGACCATGCATAATCTACAACGAAGACAACGGTGTGACACGAGCTTTCAGAAACATCCCTGGTAAGCGATCTTGTATTTCGCGGTTGCTTCACTTGAACACACTTTAAACATGATATCCACTTTTGGTCTGTGTTTATGAATCATATGATTTCAGTGGAAGTTCAGATCCTTAACTGATAACACAAAATTTGTTGATCTAGATAATTGCAAAATCATTAACCACGAGGTCTCTTTTCTCAGGCATCACACTGCAGTCCGTGAAGAGACTGGACCTGTTGAAGCTTGCTCCAGGTGGACACATTGGACGCTTTTGCATTTGGACTGAGGGTGCATTCCGCAAACTGGATGACCTCTATGGCACTTGGCGCAAAGCCTCCTCACTTAAAGTGGACTACAAGTGAGTTCCCTTACCCTTGGTTCTTATCCTTGTCTGATAGTGCATTGAACAATAGTGATGAGCTTATACTTTCACGTCCGTGTTTCTGAACACAATGATAATATTAGAAGTTCTGAGTGAAAAATGTGGTGGTCTGAAACCCCACTTGTTCAGATGTACACCTAGATATTTAAAATTTGTAGATATTGAGCATAAACTTGTGGACTTGCTGCCTTTTCATGTTCCAGCTTGCCCATGCACAAAATGAACAACACAGATCTGCACAGAATCCTGAAGAGCGAGGAGGTCCAGAAGGCACTTCGTCCTGCTAAGTAAGTTTTGGTTACTTTGATCATCTATATTGCCAACATATCATTGCAGTGATGAGATTCCTTCAGGTCTGTGTTTCTGACTCATGATTTTATTGGAAGTTCTGAGCCATGTTGCTTTGAAACTCAAACAAGATTCTTTATACAATTGCAGACACAAGATTCATCGCAGAGTGCTCAAGAAGAACCCTCTGAAGAACCTGAGAGTGATGATAAAGCTCAATCCCTATGCCAAGTCAGCCCGTCGCCGTGCTATCCTGGCACACAACCCTGACGTAAGTATCGTCATGAACCACAAGTGTCACTATAGTCTGATAAAAATGCTAAGCAATTTCTAAATCGGTAAATTTTGTGCAGATCAAGGCAAAGATGCTGAAACCCAAGAAGAAGAAGAAGGTTGTGAAGAAGACCAAGGCCAAGAAGCCTGCAGCTGCTCCTGCTCCAGCTCAAGCTTAGACCTAATGAACAGACTATGGAGTTCACAAATGATTTTCAAATAAAACAGCTGTTGAAAATTCTGATAAATCTGTCCTTTTTAATCCAGTGCATACCACTTAAGCACTGCCACATTCCATAAGTTGTCATCTGTTAAATAAATCTTTTATTATAATACACAAGTTTGTATAAGTTATGACTGATTTTCTCTTGCTTTGTGAGTTAAAGGCTGCAAATTCACCACTGAAATAAAGCAGAACACAAAACATTACAATGAAATAATGTAACCACTTCAGGGGCAGCTGATAGTGCAGTCAAAAAGAGTTTAAAAAGTATAACTATCACAGCAAGTTGACATTTAGGAGGAACCAAAGCAGTATAATTTCAGCCTTTGATAGCCTTTTGCAATCAACATTAAATTTAGATTTTGTAGTAAGAAAAAAAGTTTTTGTAATATAGGTCTTAAGGATGCTATCAGCATTTAACAACCAATATTTGGCAGAACAGATTTCAAGTAACCTATCGGAGCTGTAATGCACTGTTAATTACAGCAGTATGCTTGTTAATACTCAAAGACAACATCTAAAATAAGAAGGGGTGTATTCAAGAGGCAGTAGTTTGCTGTTGGCCTCTGGACTGACTGGTAGGGTGGAACTGGAGATGTTGCAGGTGTAGAAACACTAAATGGTTGGCGTAGAAAAAGATGGCTGCTCTCACATTCCCACACTGTGAGTTGGAGTTGCTGGCTGGTTTAGCCCGATGGTGCTGCATAACCAACCAGCAAAGTCAACCTCCTCTGCCTCTGAGTTCTTTATGAAGGGGTGGACCTGAAAAAATTATTAGATGTTAGATGTATGAGGTGCATTTAGAGGAAAAAAGGTAACACTTCAGTATAGGGACCAATTCTCACTATTAACTAGTTGTTTATTAGCATACCTATTATTAACATATTGGCTGTTACCCATTGTATATACAGGTGCATCTCAATAAATTAGAATGTCATGGAAAAGTTCATTTATTTCAGTAATTCAACTCAAATTGTGAAACTCCTGTATTAAATAAATTCAATGCACACAGACCGAAGTAGTTTAAGTCTTTGGTTCTTTTAATTGTGATGATTTTGGCTCACATTTTACAAAAACCCACCAATTCACTATCTCAACAAATTAGAATACTTCATAAGACCAATAAAAAAAAATTAAAAAAAAACATTTTTAGTGAATTGTTGGCCTTCTGGAAAGTATGTTCATTTACTGTATATGTACTCAATACTTGGTAGGGGCTCCTTTTGCTTTAATTACTGCCTCAATTTGGCGTGGCATGGAGGTGATCAGTTTGTGGCACTGCTGAGGTGGTATGGAAGCCCAGGTTTCTTTGACAGTGGCCTTCAGCTCATCTATATTTTTTGGTCTCTTGTTTCTCATATTCCTCTTGACAATACCCCATAGATTCTCTATGGGGTTCAGGTCTGGTGAGTTTGCTGGCCAGTCAAGTACACCAACACCATGGTCATTTAACCAACTTTTGGTGCGTTTGGCAGTGTGGGCAGAAACCAAATCCAGCTGGAAAATGAAATCAGCATCTTTAAAAAGCTGGTCAGCAAAAGGAAGCATGAAGTGCTCCAAAATTTCTTGGTAAACGTGTGCAGTGACTTTGGTTTTCAAAAAACACAATGGACCAACACCAGCAGATGACATTGCACCCCAAATCATCACAGACTGTGGAAACTTAACACTGGACTTCAAGCAACTTGGACTATGAGCTTCTCCACCCTTCCTCCAGACTCTAGGACCTTGGTTTCCAAATGAAATACAAAACTTGCTCTCATCTGAAAAGAGGACTTTGGACCACTGGGGAACAGTCCAGTTCTTCTTCTCCTTAACCCAGGTAAGACGCCTCTGACGTTGTCTGTGGTTTAGGAGTGGCTTAAAAAGAGGAATACGACAACTGTAGCCAAATTCCTTGCCACGTCTGTGTGTGGTGGCTCTTGATGCCTTGACCCCAGCACCAGTCCATTCCTTGTGAAGTTCACCCAAATTCTTGAATCGATTTTGCTTGACAATCCTCATAAGGCTGCGGTTCTCTCGGTTGGTTGTGCATCTTTTTCTTCCACACTTTTTCCTTCCACTCAACTTTCTGTTAACATGCTTGGATACAGCACTCTGTGAACAGCCAGCTTCTTTGGCAATGAATGTTTATGGCTTACCCTCCTTGTGAAGGGTGTCAATGATTGTCTTCTGGACAACTGTCAGATCAGCAGTCTTCCCCATGATTGTGTAGCCTAGTGAACCAAACTGAGAGACCATTTTGAAGGCTCAGGAAACCTTTGCAGGTGTTTTGAGTTGATTAGCTGATTGGCATGTCACCATATTCTAATTTGTTGAGATAGTGAATTGGTGGGTTTTTGATAAATGTGAGCCAAAATCATCACAATTAAGTGAAGTGAAGTGACATGTGGCCAAGTATGGTGACCCATACTCGGAATTTGTGCTCTGCAATTAACCCATCCAAAGTGCACACACACAGCAGTGAACACACACACCGTGAACACACACACCCGGAGCAGTGGGCAGCTATTTTTATGCTGCGGCGCCCGGGGAGCAGTTGGGGGTTCGGTGCCTTGCTCAAGGGCACCTCAGTCGTGGTATTGAGGGTGGAGAGAGCGCTGTACACTCACTCCTCCCACCTACAATTCCTGCCGGCCCGAGACTCGAACCCGCAACCTTTAGGGTACGAGTCCGACTCTCTAACCATTAGGCCACGACTTCCCCCAATTAAAACTACTTCAGTCTGTGTGCACTGAATTTATTTAATACACGAGTTTCACAATTTGAGTTGAATTACTGAAATAAATTAACTTTTCCACGGCATTCTAATTTATTGAGATGCACCTGTATATTGTTTATTAGTACTTATAAAGCACATATTCTGCTATAGCTTACATAGCTAATGGTTTGTTAATAGCGAGAATTGGACCTTAAATTAAAGTGTGATGGAAAAAAATATGACAACTGAGAGAAAATAATTGTTCCTACCATCAGTTGCTTGAGGTCTGCTCTTTCTGCTGGATTTTTGATTAAACTGCACAAAACAGAAAATCAATGAGCGACAGAATTAAAAATGTCAATACATTGGTCTGTCTAGTATGGAGACCCCAAGAGGACACGGTGATGGAAAAAATATTAGATGAGAAAGTATTGCTTTCCCCAATAAACTTTGCTTTCTCTTTTACCTTATATTGATACCATCACAACATTTTTCACAGCGACCGCTAAGTTTCTCGGATGAATGCAACACTTTTGTGGGAAAACGGAAACAAATTTGCAAGAGAACTCAAAGTTTATTGGGTAACCCAAAAGTTTTGTGAGACCATCTTATTATCCATTTAGGGGCTCTACAGCACCAGGTTTCAAACTGGTTTTAGTTCAACCACTAGATGGAGCAGCAAGCACCAACTGAAGAAAAAATTGTGAATTTAGAAGATGATTTTATCAGAAGCAGCTTTCACTGCACTCTGCATTTTTATCAGTATGCCAGTTGCCTGAGACTCAAACCCATGACCTTGGCATTACATGCGTCATACTCTACTAGGTGAGCTACAGTGCAATATTGCTTACCATTTGTTAACAAAGTCTTGAAATTCTGCACCAAAGATGCTTGGTAGCTTGGGAGGTGGCTGAAAAAACAGAAACAGCACCATTAAGGCTATGTGAAGCAGCCAATAAATCCTTACTTTAATTAATTCACTGCCATAAAACAGTTTAGTGATCTTTTAAGCACCACTGAAAGCTTACTTCATTGACAATATAGTCAAGCAGCTCAAATATAGCCATGGGAGGTCTGCTGTCTGGACCGTATGCTGAATAGACAAACAGATAAAAAAACACTTTATTATGTATTATATTCTCAGAAACACCTCTAACATAACTGATCAGTTACAGGATAGCAAAACAGACACTCACAGCTGCCAGGTCGACCAGGAGGCCTGGGTTTAGGGGAGGTGTCGCTGGCCGAGGGGTCCCCCTCAAGGGGCTGACCAAAGATTTGCTCCAGCTCTTTGGCATCAGGTGGTGGGATAGGGAAGCGTCCGATGGCCATCTCCACCAGAGAGAGACCCATGCTCCATATGTCAGACTGGACAGAGTAGTGAGTCCCTTGAAGACGTTCGGGCTACAGATGGACACAGAGATAAAAGGAGAAGGATCATAGAGAGAGGAAATGAACATTATCATACAGGAAGCGATGTGATGAAAAACAGGAGCCTGAACAAACAGATGGCCTCACTGAGATACTCCAAATCAAACATCCAAGGAATCATGTCCTGGCTGAAGAATTAAACTGTCAAAAGACTGTTTTAAAGTATATACACTGATCAACCAGAACATTAAAACCACCTGCCTAATATTGTGTCCTGTGGTATCTTTGGAACCAAGACCCAAGCAGAAGATCCTTTACATTCTGTAAGTTGCAAGGTGGGGCCTCAATGGATTGGATTTGTTGGTTAGCACATCCCACAGATGAGTAGGCAACACTTTGTCAAGTTCTTCAAACCATTCCTGAACATTTCTTGCAGTGTGGCAGGGTGCATTGGGCACCAGTTCACCAGTGGTTGTCCTTCCTTGCACCACTTTTGGTAGGTATTAATCACTGCATACCAGGAACACCCCACAAGACTTGGCGTTTTGGAAATGCTCTGACCCAGATGTCTAGCCATTACTATTTGGCCCTTGGCCCTTCCAACACATGAAATTCAAGAACCGACTGTTCACTTGCTACCTAATATATCCCACCCCTTGATGGGCGCAATTGTAACTATATAATCAATGTTATTCAATTCACCTGTCAGTGGTTTTAATGTTGTGGCTGAAGGCAGAGAAAATAAATCTCCATTATAATTTTGGTGTTTCAATCAAAAATTGTAACTTTTCTTTTAAGTGAAACAATTGAAAGTGATGAATTGAAATAATCTGTTGAAAAAGAAAAAAAATCTTTTAATAAATGTTTCTCTCCGATACATATCTCTGAAGCATATTCCCATTCCCATTCATATTTATGTTTAATTTTTAACACACCAGTGTGGCTAGGAACATGAAATTGACATTGTTTCACAGGCGTATAAATATAAGCAAACACAAAGGCCAAATTCCCTTAATCATTAATCAGAATGAGTAAAACCAAAGGATCACAGCTGGAAAATTGCATTAGTTAAGTCTTGGGGTTAGAAAGCCTAAAAAAAAAATGTAAAAAAAACAACAACAAAACAAATCAAACGGCATCTACTTCACCACAAGTTGCTTGGGAGCGTTTCAAGAAAAAATATTCTGCTCTCATTCAAAAACAAACTCCAGCATATTCATTTGCCAGACATAACTGGAACTTCAAACAGGTGCAAACAGATTACATTTAAAAAAGGAGCTTTTTGGCACGCATGAGATGTGGTTAAAGGGATTCACAGGCATAAAAAACTACCCCATGCCCACTGTTAAATATGCCGCTGGATCTTTAAAATATTGTGGGCCTATATTTTTGCTGGAGGTCCTGGGCATCTTGTCCAGATAAATGGCATTGTGGATTCTATCAAATAGCAACAGGTAAAAAAAAATCAAAACCTGACTGCCTCTGCTAGAAATATTTTAATGAGCCATGGTTGGATCTTCTATCAGGAAAATGATATAAACCAAACCAAAAATGGGTCACTGAGCACAAAATGAAGGTTCTGCCATGGCCATCCCAGTTCCCAGATCTGAACCCTGCAGAAAATGAGTGGGGTGAAATGAAGAGGAGAGGCACCTTGGCATTTGAAAGATCTGGAGAGATTCTGTATGAAGGAATAGTCAGGTGTTCTCCAAACTCATCAGACATTTTTAGGAGAAGACTCAGAGCAGTTATCTTGGCAAATGAAGGTTGCAAAAAGTACTGAATAAAAGGGGGCAATAATTGTGGCCAACGAATACTGGAGAAAAACATTTATTTCATAATGAGATTTTCAATTGTTTTACTTCAATGAAAGGTTAGACTTTTGTGAATTTTTAAATGAAAGATTAAAATGATAAACAATTCAGATTTATTTCCACAGCCTTCTAATAATTCAAACTGTGTATATGCTTTAAATTAATTATATATATATATATATATATAGTGCCTTGTGAAAGTATTCATACCCCTTCATTTTTTTCATGTTTTATGTTGCTGCTTTATGTTAAACTGCTTTAAATTACTTTTTTTTCCCACATCAATCTACACTCCATACACCATAATTGTAAAGCAAAAAACAGGTTTTTAACATCTTGGCAAATTTATTAAAAATAAAAAAATAAAATATTCCATTGCATAAGTATTCATACCCTTATCTGGGACCGTTGAAATTTAGCTCATATTGCTTGTAGATGTTACTACACTTCAAGTGAAGTTAACCTGTGGCAAATTCAATTGAATGGGTATGATTTGGAAAGGCACACACGTCTTAATAAAAGGTCTAATAGCTGATAATGCATATCAGAGCAAAAAAAACAAGCACTGAGGTCAAAAGAACTGCCTGTAGAGCTCAGAAACAGGTTTGCATCAAGCCACACATGTGGAAGTGTTCAGAAAAAAATTCTGCTTCATTGAAGGGTCACAGAAGCATGTAGTCTCTGTTACCTTTAATGGAAGAAGTTTGAAACAACCAGGACTCTTCCTAGAGTTGGCCTCCTGGCCAAACTGAGCAACTGATGGAGAAGGGCTTTGGCTAGTGTGGTGACCAAGAACTTGATGGTCACTCTAGTTGAGCTCCATGATCATATGTGGAGACAGGAGAAACCTACAGAAGGACAAACATCACTGCAACACTTCACCAATCTGGGCTTTATGGCGGTGTGGCAAGACTCAATCCTCTCTTCAATTAAGACACACGAAAACACACTTGGAATTTACAAAACAGCACCTAAAGGACCCTCAGACTGTGAGAAACAAGATTCTCTGGTCTGATGAACCTCAATTCTAAGCATCATGTTTGAAGGAAACCAGCTCTGCACATCACCTGCAGAGTACCATCCCAAAAGTAAAGTGTGCTGGTAGCAGCCTCATGCTGTGGGGCTGTTTTTCAGCAGCAGGGACTGAGGGATTCGTCAGAGTAGAAGAGAAGCTCAGTGGACCAAAATATTGAGATAGCCTTAATGAAAACCTAGTTCAGAGCATTCGGAACCTCAGACTGGGAAGAAGGTTCACCTTCCAACAGGACAATGACCCTAAACCCACAGCAAGAGTGGCTTATAGACAAATCTGTGAATGTCCTTGAGTGGCCCAGCCACAGCCTGGGATTGAACCCAATCAAATATTTCTGGAGAAACCTGAAAATGTGCATCTGCCCCCATCCAACCTGACAGAGCTTGAGAGGTGAAGAGATGCGGAGAAGGATGGCAGATAATTGCCAAATGCTGATGAGCAAAGCTTGTCGCATCAAACAAAAAAAGATTTGAGACCGTAAAGGCTCTTCAGCGATATATTTAGTTAGGGGTATGAATACTTATGCAATGTACTTATTTCAGTTTTTTTATTTTTAATACATTTACAAAGTTGTGACAGTTCTGTTTTTGCTTTGTCAGTATGGTGTATGGAGTGTAGATTGATGATTTGATAGAATTGGCATTTTTTTGGGAGTGTAAACTTACAGACATGTAGGACCTGGTGCCCACGAACGAATTGGCCATGGAGTCAATGAGCTGTCCACTCACACCAAAGTCACACAACTTGATCTCACCACGTGAGTTCACCAGTATGTTAGATGGCTTTACATCTGCAAGATAAGGACAATGTCTTCCCTTCAGTAAATACAGTGTCAATAGAAAAAGTAAATGAATGGATATTAGTTTGAGATAACACGACACCAGTCACCTCTGTGCATAATCTTGTGTTTCTCCCGCAGGTAGGACAGGCCTTTTATCACCTGCATGAATGGAAAGGAAACAGGTCCAGAAACATTAAGCACTGTGCTGGAAACAATCCATAAAAGACCATTGAGGATATTGTTGAGAAAGTTCGCAAAGATACCAACCGCAATGCTAACTTTGCCCAGTATTTGTTCTGGGATCTTGCCTGCTTTCTTCAGGCACTGGTCCAGCGAGCCGCCATCCTATAGTAAAAGATTTTTTAACACTTTACTTAAACCCTTTATGTCTAATGCATTATAAAGGGTTATTAAAGGGTATAATGCATAATAATTATTCATAATGTGTGTTGTAATACATTATAGTTTGTAAATAATTATAACCAAATTTAAAATGCACAGTGTAAAAATGAACTGATAAATGTTATAATGTATTAACTGTAGTTACAATTATTCATGAGATTATACAATGCATTATAAGGTGCATTACAAGGCATTAATTAATGCATTAAAACTACTTTTATAATGCATTATACATAAAGGCTTTAGGTAAAGTGTTTTTGATTGATTTTTTTTATTCAGCAATACTTATAAAGCACCTATAAAAGCAAAGGTAGTGTTTTTTAAGAATACTGAAAGGACACTGTAATTATAAAATGAAACATATATTTTTGAAAGAACTATCTTACGTTCACCAAGGCTGTATTTGATAAAAAAAAAAAAAATGCAGTAAAAGCAATAATATTGTCTTTTTTTCCAGGTTTCCATTTGAATACATTTAAAATATATTTTTTTCTTATTATTATCAATGTTCAAATCAGTTGTGCTGCTTAATATTTTTTTGGAAACATCTTTTTCAGGATTCTTTGATGAATAGAAGGGCATTTATTTGAAATAGAAGTCTAAACATTATAAATGTCTTCACTGACAATTTAATGAATTCTTACTGATCAAAAGAATTAATTTCTTTAAAAAAATCTTACTGACTTCAAACTACCCAGCAGATTATATATATTTATATAGATTAAATATATATATATATATATATATATATATATATATATACATATATACAGGTGCATCTCAATAAATTAGAATGTCATGGAAAAGTTCATTTATTTCAGTAATTCAACTCAAATTGTGAAACTCGTATTAAATAAATTCAAAGCACACAGACCGAAGTAGTTTAAGTCTTTGGTTCTTTTAATTGTGATGATTTTGGCTCACATTTAACAAAAACCCACCAATTCACTCTCAACAAATTAGAATATGGTGACATGCCAATCAGCTATATTTATATAGATTAAATATATATATATATATATATATATATATATATATATACCTATATATATATATACATATATACAGGTGCATCTCAATAAATTAAATCTATATAAATATAGCCAATCAGCTATATTTATATAGATTAAATATATATATATATATATATATATATATATATATATATATATATATATATATACATATATATACAGGTGCATCTCAATAAATTAGAATGTCATGGAAAAGTTCATTTATTTCAGTAATTCAACTCAAATTGTGAAACTCGTATTAAATAAATTCAAAGCACACAGACCGAAGTAGTTTAAGTCTTTGGTTCTTTTAATTGTGATGATTTTGGCTCACATTTAACAAAAACCCACCAATTCACTCTCAACAAATTAGAATACTTCATAATTTAGTGAATTGTTGGCCTTCTGGAAAGTATGTTCATTTACTGTATATGTACTCAATACTTGGTAGGGGCTCCTTTTGCTTTAATTACTGCCTCAATTTGGCGTGGCATGGAGGTGATCAGTTTGTGGCACTGCTGAGGTGGTATGGAAGCCCAGGTTTCTTTGACAGTGGCCTTCAGCTCATCTGCATTTTTTGGTCTCTTGTTTCTTATTTTCCTCTTGACAATACTCCATAGATTCTCTATGGGGTTCAGGTCTGGTGAGTTTGCTGGCCAGTCAAGCACACCAACACCATGGTCATTTAACCAAGTTTTGGTGCTTTTGGCAGTGTGGGCAGGTGCCAAATCCTGTTGGAAAATGAAATCAGCATCTTTAAAAAGCTGGTCAGCAGAAGGAAGCATAAAGTGCTCCAAAATTTCTTGGTAAACGGGTGCACTGATTTTGGTTTTCAAAAAACACAATGGACCAACACCAGCAAGATGACATTGCACCCCAAATCATCACAGACTGTGGAAACTTAACACTGGACTTCAAGCAACTTGGGCTATGAGCTTCTCCACCCTTCCTCCAGACTCTAGGACCTTGGTTTCCAAATGAAATACAAAACTTGCTCTCATCTGAAAAGAGGACTTTGGACCACTGGGCAACAGTCCAGTTCTTCTTCTCCTTAGCCCAGGTAAGACGCCTCTGACGTTGTCTGTGGTTCAGGAGTGGCTTAACAAGAGGAATACGACAACTGTAGCCAAATTCCTTGACACGTCTGTGTGTGGTGGCTCTTGATGCCTTGACCCCAGCCTCAGTCCATTCCTTGTGAAGTTCACCCAAATTCTTGAATCGATTTTGCTTGACAATCCTCATAAGGCTGCGGTTCTCTCGGTTGGTTGTGCATCTTTTCCTTCCACACTTTTTCCTTCCACTCAACTTTCTGTTAACATGCTTGGATACAGCACTCTGTGAACAGCCAGCTTCTTTGGCAATGAATGTTTGTGGCTTACCCTCCTTGTGAAGGGTGTCAATGATTGTCTTCTGGACAACTGTCAGATCAGCAGTCTTCCCCATGATTGTGTAGCCTAGTGAACCAAACTGAGAGACCATTTTGAAGGCTCAGGAAACCTTTGCAGGTGTTTTGAGATGATTAGCTGATTGGCATGTCAACATATTCTAATTTGTTGAGAGTGAATTGGTGGGTTTTTGTTAAATGTGAGCCAAAATCATCACAATTAAAAGAACCAAAGACTTAAACTACTTCAGTCTGTGTGCACTGAATTTATTTAATGCACGAGTTTCACAATTTGAGTTGAATTACTGAAATAAATTAACTTTTCCACGACGAGAGATGGGTAACTCTCATATTCCTCTGTATTATGTTTGACACTGAGAGCATACAGTACCATGTTCTCCATACAGATGCTGATCTCTCCATCACTGTAGAAAGCACCGTAGAAGCCCACTATGTAGGGAGAGTTACACTCATGCAGCACCTGCAGCTCTCTGATGATCTGATTCCTTATTGCTGGCTTGATCTCTAGGTGGATCAACTGCACGAAAATAAAAAAGAGGACTATATTACAAGAAAAAAGGTTGAAATCTATTACTTTTAATAAAAATCAACTGCTGAAATTGAAGAAACATTCGCATATATTTTCTTTATATTAATATTTTACATTCATACTAATGTTTACCATGTTGCGATCTTATCTTTCTAAGTGCAGTGCAAAGCATAATGCAGAAGCCTCATTAATTTCTCTCAGTACCAGGCAGAGCTTCTCTCTGTAATTGCCAGGGTGTCTGCATTTTATAGTTAGCTGATAAGGAGTTGCTTCTCTGCATGCATACTGTCAATTCTTTCAAAATGTTTCATGTATGCTGTAAATGAGCTGTTTGGAGTTTGTGTGCTGACTGCACTTCAGCTGTTTTCTTCCTTGGGTGGTCTCACATTAAGGACAATTTGTTTCATCACACTATGTAGTGGACTAGTGGTAATATGGGTTAAAAAGTAGATTTTTCTTGGACAAGTTTGTTAGGAAAAGTGTCATTTGACTCTATTGAGCCAAGTGCTATTAGCTTCACTACATGCATTACATGTGCAATAAATGTCACAGTATCCATTCTGCATGCTAAGAACAGAATGTCATGCCTTATTGCTGTAATGTCCAACTTCTTCCAGTCTATAAAAAGACATGATGACATGAATAGCTGATGCCTTCAAGAGATATTGGAGAGGCAGCACTGGCTCTGAAGCAAGCAGCTCTAAAACTGCATCCGATTGATTCAAGGCTGATAATGACAATCAATGGACTTCAGTGACCTTTCTTGCACACTTGAAGCTGAAACGAACACCATCCCTAGTTGTAACAGTTTGCGTTATCATAACTTACCTTCCTGGCCATGATGAAGCCTGAGGGTCTGTGTAAGACCTTGAAGACCACTCCTCCATTGCCTGCACCCAACTCACAAATCTTCTCAAAGTCATCATCTTTTAACTCTCCGACCTTCTGCTTCTGGGTGAGGAAAGCCTCCAGGCGTTTCTTCTGCTGCTCATCCAGCTCCAGTTCTTCTAGTTTCTTCTGCAGAGCTTCCAGATTTGTTCTAACACAAACAGAAAAAATTAATTTAATTTGTAAAGTGATGAAACTAAATGGGATCAAGCTACACCTTAACACAGCCATGAGGGTCTACAGGGCTCTTCTCTGTGATTGAAAGTGAACGATTCAAATATTAATAATCAGTGAAGCAATTATGTTCAAATATTATTATTTTTCCTAAGAGATAATTATGCTAAATTTAATAAGATTTTCTATTCAAGGATTTCTCTCAGAAAGTCTTTTTTTATTCATTACAATATCAGAACAGTTGCATCACCCTGACATTTTTTACTTCATGCCCACCCAAAAATATCAAAATGAATTTTAAATCAGTAAATGAAAACATGTATATCACAGAGCGTGTATTTAAAGGGATAGTTCACCCAAAAATGAAAAAATTTGTCATCATTTACTTAACCTTGTGTCGTTCCAAACCTGCATGTATTTCTTTCTTATGTTGAACACAAAAGAAGATATTTTGAAGAATGTTGGTAATCAAACAGTTGAAGGTCCCCATTGACTTCCATAGTATTTCTTTCCCTACTATGGAATTGGGGACCAACAAATGTTTGGTTTTTCAAAATATCTTCTTTTGTGTTCAACATATGAAAGAAACTCATACAGGTTTGGAACGACATGAGGATGAGTAAATGATGATAAAATTAAAATTTTTGGGTAAACTATTCCTTTAAGTCATTGTATGTATGCGTTACATTTTTAATGTATTTTTAAATAAATTAATAGGACAAAACTGCATAATGTCACTGACACTTGTAATTTTTCAAACTAAAGTCCAGTGTTGTTACGTTTAACAAATACTGTTATTAAAAATGTTTTAGTTAAATAAAAAGCTGAAAGAAAATAAAAAATTACATACACAACTTAAACTTAAAAAAATTAAAATGTTGCCCTGAACTGAAATAAAATAAGCTGATGTTGAAGTACTAAAATGACTAACACCAAAAGTATATAAATATAAATGACAAAAGTACATACAATTACTAAAATTAAAATCCAAACTTCCTCCAAAATATTAATAAACACTACAACAGTATATAAATAAAACTGAAATAACACTGCTACAGTCTTAAGACTTGCTTTATATTATACATTAATATGTCTACAACAAGGATTCCTGTGTTGTGATCAGTAATAAGCCAAAGCTCTTGCATGCTGAAACATATTCCCATCCTTAAGGCAGAAAACATAGGAATATTGAATAGGTTATTGTACAATGTGTGCATAAGTGGTGGGAAGGCTTTCTAACATCTTCTTCCTAAAGCTCTGTCTGAGGAAACAGGGAGTTCCTCTAAGCATGTGAGCCTTTCCCTTGGCCCTGTTGTCATGGTGATGTATTTCCTTAGCTTTCTGCTGGAAGAGCGAGCTTCCATGACCCTCCGCTCTCCATCCTCGCTGCATCTCCTCCAGCAGCTCTCTTCACTGTTGCATAACTGCATTTACCAGGTCCAATCATGAATGAATATTCCGTGTGCTCAAATGAACCAATTAAAAGTCTTATGATTCAGATATTGATACTAATTAGGAATTATTTAAACGTAATATTAGGTCTCCTGCAGCTTGTGATCCAGCTTTGGTGTCACACATGTTCCAAACATCTGTGATGTGGGTGTATCTCATGCTGTATCTTCAAATGAGCGTTTCAGGACCATCGGACACCATGAGCCTCAAGGGCTTTTAAGCACTCAGCCAATTCAGATGTAAAACATGTTGTTCTGCTCTTGAACAATGTTTCGGTCCACAACAAGTGACACTCACACATAAATTTACATCAATGCGTGCTGATCAGTCTGTAAAATATCACAACATGTAAGCTCCAGGACAGACGGCACGACTCAGGTGGATGAGAACAGGACAAGCACTCCAGGATGTCTTTGTCTCATCTATATACAGAATGAGGCAAAGTGTTTTCATTTTTGACAGCAAGGCCAGATATAACCATGGTTACGAGGCTGCTGTGTGGGTGTAAGTGGGTGGCGTGGACACGCTGTGGTGGAAACGTGATAATGGTGAAGGACGCAGAAGATGCCAGAGTGGAGAAAAATACTTCACAACTCAAACCTTGTGATGCATGTAGGAGGCCTTATCCAGCGCAGTTTCAGTCCATGTGAAGAGCCACAAAGAATATAAATCACACAACAGAGCTCTACTGACAGATTTTTTCTGTTGGTCTGATGATCAGACCAGTAGTTCAAAATTTTACTTGCCTTGCCAACATTTTTACTGGTTCCACCACAAAAAAAATAAATAAATAAATACTGTATTTTATTTATTTATTTATTTATTTTATTTTAATGTAATTTTTAAAACAATACTAGTTTTTTATTTTGCAGTATTATCTGAAAAAATTACCAAAAAAAAAAAAAAATTACAACAACATGGTATAATGCAAAACATAAATTACTGATTTATAATTTGCAAAATTGGTTTATAAAATGCATAACAGCAAATTGGTTTATAAATTTGCAACAACAATGCAGCATTTATTGGAACAAAAATGCAGTAAAACCAGTAATATTGTGAAATATTTTTACCATTTTAATTTGATCTGTTTTCTATTTTAGTAGATTTTATAACATAATTTATTCCTGTGATGGCAAAGCTGAATTTTCAGCAGTCATTACTCCAGTCCTCAGTGTCACATGATCCTTCAAAAATCAACCAATACATTAAAAAAAAAAGAAAAAAAAAAAGAAAAATCAAATGTTTAGTTTGCAAGGCAACAATAAGGCCAATTATTTTTCTCACAATTTCTGCAATGTTTTTCCCCCCAAAAAATGTGTTTTTCAGTTTAATTGTTCTGGATTTTGTGTTTTAAAATTAAAATTCATCATCAAAAACAGCATCCAATAAAATCAATTCATAACATTTAACAATTTATTGAAATCTGAATCATAAATTAAATTTAAAAATATAGGCCTATATTTACAATTATTTACAGAGTATAATACAAAGTGAAACCGTTCATTCCAACAGTGCTGCAACACAGTAATCACAAAAAAAAGAAAAAATACTCTATCTATTAATATAGGATGTAGTGACAACAGAGCATGCTGCTGCAACAACTTGTACGAAAGTAATAAATAATTCAATACTACTACACAGTAAATTATTTAGTCTAACCTTTGATGCACCATTATGTTTACATAAAAAGGGCAGATTCTTTTTGAGGAAAGATACAAAAAGTGCATAAAAGTGAAGAGTAAAGCTGTTCATAGTTTGAGATTCAAACCCAGAAAAGCCTTTGAAGGCCCAAGAACAGTACTTGGAATAATCGTAACTTCTCTTCCTTTTTTCTTTTGAGTTTTTGAAGAGGTGTGTGGATCAAACACAGGAAATAAGTGGTCAACTTCACATGCCGTGCACTGGAATGTGGATGTAAACACTAGGGAGCGCCGGGATCAGCTGAGGTTAGACAGAAGCAAACCATTTCTCTCTGGGGAGGAGCACAATACCAGAGATTGTATTCTGTGGTCAATATTTAACTACGCTCCATAAATCATTCCTGTGGATACATCTGTGCTGTCATCCTGTACATCCGCAATTTAAACAGATCTCAGACATAAACATCATAAAGGAAGAGAATTAGAGAACAGGTATAGTGAATGTTTGGGAATTATCAAGCTCTTCTTGATGCACTATAGCAGCATTCATACACCCAGCAGCGCTCTTAAGTAAAATGGAGAGCAGCAGATGGTACCATGGTGTGTGTGTGGTGTGATTGTGTAACACTATAACACTGTGTGGTTTCCTACTGATAATCTTGAAAAGACACAATGCGCATAGAGCTTGTGGGAAACAATAGCGGCAGAGGTACCGCTGCCAATGGAGAGAGATGAAACAATATTGGCAGGGTATAAAATTAGCACTGTCAAGTGCCAAATGCAAGGAAAACTGGCTTTGGTAAGTAAATAAAACAAGGTTACTAGTCATTTGGACAGAAACCTTTTTAAGAACAGAACTATATCACTACTTGAGTGATTCAAATAATAATGCATCACAGTTTCCACAAAAATATTAAGCAGCACAACTGTTTCAATAATAATAAGAAACCAAGAGCACCAAATCAAAATATTAGACTGATTCCTGAAGGATCATGTGACACTGAAGACTGGAGTAATGGCTGCTGAAAATTCAGCATTGCCATCACAAGAATAAATTACAATTTAAAATATAATAAACTAGAAAGCAGTTATTTTAAATTGTAATAATATTTCACAATTTTTACCATATTTTTAATTAAATAAATGAAGCCTTGGTGAGCATGAGAAACTTTTATCAAAAACATTTAATCAAAATGTTATCAAAACTTTTGAACGTCGGTATACATGTGGTGACATACTGTATGTAGGATTGTATTAAAGCCTGTTCTCACCCAGAATAATAACTATAAAGATACAACGATAACTACATTTGCACAATATCATTCTGTTTATTATAAGCACATGCTGCAGTTTTGTCATCTGCCTCTTTAAATGTTTGAGCTCTTGAAGTCAGGATGGATTTTGATTGGCTGTCAATATTTTTATCATTTATCAGTTCATCAAAAATCATTCTGAAAGTGATTTCAACCATGTTGTTCCCCTTTGCTGTTATAGTGTGGACTTTACAATTCTCCAACAATTAGAACAATTATTAAAACTTTGTAGTTATCGTTCTTTGGTGTGAATGGGCCTTTAAGCCACCAAAACGAAAATATGAACAAGAAAATCACATCTGGTCTTAAAAAAACCTTTAGTTTCATTGCTGTTAAGATACATTTAAGGCTGTTAAATCAATTTACTATCCACTAGAAGCAGATACTGTTGCTGTATTACTTCTAATTTACAAATTGTAAATGCATTAAAGAGGTGATACAAATGAAGTGCTTCACAAGCGATCAGCAAGAACTTAGAAAATAATATTAACTGCACTCTTTGAGATAGGCTTGCCACGACAGATTTAAAGCAGAGGCTTCTGGGGAAAAAAAGCGTTGTCTCATTATTTAACATTCCACTGAGCCTCTCTCTATAACACTGACTTCCACAGGATTGAATCACCGCTACACACACACACACACATTCCAAAGCGAGCTCGCCACAGCCTGTCCTGCTCTCCAGGAAGGAATGTAATTCTGCTTTACTGTCATTCTCCCGAACACCTCTTCTCTCGCACTATAGCACAGCTAATACTCATTATTTATGTACAAATAATAGCCAATTTCTATATACAAGACTGCAACTTTATCCTAAATAATTAATAGTCTCAATGCCAAATGGAGAGACTACAAGAGGGGAAAAGTGTCTAAGCTCTCCAGTGAGCTCGACGAAACAAGAGGCAATGACATGCACCACTGGCTCGGCTTCAAGAGGAGAAAAATCACAGGCCTGCCAAATAGAGGTAGAACAGACAGAGGTGGTCCTCTGTCACCATATCTATCTGTGGGGATGTGAAGCTGACAAAATAATCGATACGTCGCCGCATCTATATTTGGTGGTCAGTTAAAATCCTCAATAATCACATACTGAGGTAAACTGGATGATTATACTTGGGCTCAGAGAATATCACATTCATTTACATTTCTCTTTTACATTAGGGTCAACAAAACAATGGATTTTTGGCCTCTACAAATTGTAAACACACAGACAACTTCAGGAACTTTATCTGTCCAGTTCTGCTCCTATAATACTACATTTTGGGCCTAATTTATGTCTGGACAACATACTACAGAAGAGATCAGTGTTGTGTTGGCAGCTCTGTCCAAATGTGATAAGCTATTCTCATTGATCTTAGTGGCGGCGGCGATGTGGCTCTTTTATGTGCACCTGATGGATACTAAACAACGCTAATATATGGGTTTTTATTCCACAAACAGCATGCATTTTGTTTTCCTCATAGAATTACTAAATAAATAACTGAGACCAACTTTTACTGTGTTAATATAGATATGTTTCTAAGCACAGCCCTTTATATACTGGAGGCAAAAGAAGTCGCTTATACTCACCAAGGTGCACAGTAAAAACAGTAGTATTGTGAAATATTATTATAATGCCAAATTCCCAGTTTCTATTTTAATATATTTTAAAATGTAATTTACTCTTGTGATGACAAAGCTGAATTTGCAGCAGTCATTATTCCAGTCTTCAGTGTCACATGATCCTTCAGAAATCATTCTAATATGCTGATTTGGTGCTCATTTCTTGTTAGAATTAAAGTGCTTTGACTGACACACACACACACACACACACACACATTTTTAAGTGTCATGAACTCAAGCACAGTGGCTAAAACTGTAAAACTGTCAACCTTGTTATTTTCAAACCTGTAACAAATCTCATAGCCCTATTCCAACATGTATTACAATACATTAATTTATCTTTAGATGGCACAATGCAATTTAATAACACTCAAAGTGATTAACTGATAGAATGTCTCAAATCTGACAGCTATTTACTTTAAAATCACTTTATTAAACTTAAAAAGGCACCCATTTTGCAAAAATGACCCATAATTGTTGTTATGTAAGTCAACTAATAATAATCACCTTTAGCTTACAATTCATTCGTGTGCTTTATAATACTGTTGACAATTACAACCAACACACCCTCAAAAATATCCATACTAATACCCAATACATCAGCTTTAGTAATGCTAATTCTATTAAGCAGCCCTGTCAGACTCAAACCATATTCTTAATGAGCCAAACAATCCATGAATGAAGCAACTCTGGTTTCATGAAGTCTTCTAATAGCTTGTTCGACATGAAATGACATCGTAAGACTCAAACCCACTCACTCTGTGGCCCCGGTTCCGTTTATAGCGTTCCCATCTGGAATTGGGTTCAGCTGGATCGGCTCTGGCTTCCTCCTTTTTTGCATGATGAATCCTAATAGCTGGCTTCTCGGAAGTAAAAAAGAAAAATTCAAACAGGAGCAATCTGATCCGCAGACTACACCAACTCACTCGCCGACAGAGCAATGATGCATAAGCTATGAATAGCCTATCACACCCTACCAATCGCTGTTTGCTTTACAATAAATAAATAAATAAGGACAGAATGCAATCAGCGATGACCTCGCATGGTCTTCTGACAAGCAGGATGAAGGTTGTTTCGAAGAATAGATTATTCAGGAAGAAACTGAGTATTTTTAGAGGTGGACGACAGTAGAGGATGGGTACAGAGATTGTCTCTTTTTACGTCATGAAAATATTTACATCTGTCTTCCGGACAGCATGAGCGCGTGCGGGCAATAACCCCATCTGCTGGTGGAAATGCGTTATTACCGCACATTGTTTTTAATAGGCTTGCCTGCTAATTAACACTTAGAAATTTCAGCAATCATTTATCAGCATCCAGCCTTTTTATACATTTATGTATTAGAAAACTAGCTAGATCATAAAGTTTTATCCTTGGTAACACTTAAAGTCTTTCATTAAAACATTTGTTTGTTTATGAATATTTTTCTCTGTGGAGTGTGGACCCCCTGTAGTACTCTCCCTGGCAATAGATGATACAGGCCTTTAGAAAATATTAAATGTACCGCCATTCAGGTCTCCATGCAATTTGGAAGTAACTGTCTATTACAGGTTTGAATTGACTTTAAAATGAAAACAAAGTCCCTGCAGCAAAACAAACATCTCAAGTCCATATAACTTCCATAAAAGTGTTGTTTTATTAGAAACATAACGGCCTGTGGTGAAGCATTTACACTGTACTGAATGTATATAACGTAATAATCACATAACCAACACAATATATTCTGCATTATATTTTGGTCATTGGTCTTACATCATTAACTCCTTAAAATAATGGTTGATATGTTAGCTATTATATATTTAAGGAACTTGATATGATTTCACATAAAACTTGCAACGTATATTTGAACCAGTTGAAAATTATATAGAAAAACACATATCAGTTTAGAAGACATATGTCTATATTGCAATCTCAGAGTCTTGGATCATTATTATCATGCAAGATGGACCAGTGAAACTAATTGTGAAATGATGTTGTTAATACAATACTATCCTGAAGAAGTGGAAAAATAAAGTTCAAATATCTGGACACGTATTTAGACCACATTTCACAGGAAGGGTAACCAGTCCCATTTGGAGATTAAACGTAAATTTATACAAATCTTCTCGACACCCCTCAAGGCCTTAAATCTGTCTACAGCTTAGTAAACAGATGCATCTCCTTTGCTCCCTCCAAGTGGTTTCTTCTCAGCATTTATCTATGTTTATGCCGGAACCAGTCCAGTTATTGTGCTTTGCGGATTCAGCCTAATTACTTATCGCTGCTCATCCCATCCTCTCTTCTGCTGTTTATAGTGCTGTTGTGGTTGATATTATTCCTATACTGCTATATATTTTCCTATACTATATTATTCCCATCTGTACTCTAATGGAGAATGTCAAAAAGAGAATTAATTACTCTAAGGTCAATTGTGCATTACCAGGCCTTACTAAGCATGATAAGAAAAAAATGTTTAGCCAACATTTTCGAAATAAGAATGTAACTGCATCTGTCTTGACTTTCAAAATTGCGATGCAGTGTAAACAGGAAACTATAGCCTTTTCTAGCTATAAACAATTTATCAGAAACTTACTCAACAATTTGGTGCAACAGGCAGATTTGCTCTGTCAGCTATTCTGATAGGCTCCCCCCTGTGATTTCATAAAAAGCAGATCTGGATAATTATCGAATTTGCATTTAGGTATGCAAGAAATCATGTCCTCTTAGGAACATCAGATATTATTAAAATTGAAGAGTTGTCAAATTAATGATGCGTAACTTTGAAAAAGAGTAAGCAAAAACAGAAAATGATATTTATGAGCTGAAACTGATTCAGTGGTCACCATATAAATGGTCTTGTCGTAAGTCATTTTTATTCAAGATGTGTTCAGTGTAGATCTGGAATCTGTGAAGGGTTTTATTTGCACAAAAAATCTTTTACTGTCTGCATTATCCTGTCTCGTGGAGATATAGTTATGGCATATTATAAAGTTATCATGAAGGATCTGTTAAAGAACGGGCCTAGGATATAGGTTAGCACTCTGGTCCTATATGTTGGCTTTTATTTGTTCGCTGCCAACAGATGGGTGAAGAAATAGACTGTTGTGTATATTATTATCATCAATAAATGTAAGAAAAAAGGGCTAGTATTAAGTTAAAAGGATGGTGAGAAATGACAAGCCTAATCAACACAATAGCCTTAGGCTACATTTATTTAATCTTTAATAAGACTGATATTAAAGATATTGTGTAAAATAAAATCTATTGTAAAAGGATAATTATATGTGAAATGGATGATAACAAAGATTTTGTTATAATGATGAACATGTTTTTTTCCCCACACAGCTGTTTTTCTGCATTCAATGTGCATTAAAAGTCAATAGCTATAACACACTGATTTTGCAACCCAGTTTTTACTTCTGTAATCTAAAGTAGTCTAATCTGATATACAGGTTTTAGACCATGGGGAGCTGATTGGATGGTTAAGTGGTTCTCAATGATTCCCAAAAGTATACTACTCTTAGATCTACTATGGCTGTATGGCTGTCTTTATATGGCGGAAGTAGTAAGAGTTATATGGTAGCATGCTGTTAAGAATCCAGTGTATAGTAGGAAAGTACATTTTGCTTACTGTTTTATGAATACTGTGAATTCAGACATACTGTACTCTTTTTACATAGTGTTTTTTGACTACTATATCGTAGGGAAGTAGGAAGTTATGCCCGGTTTCATAGACAGGGCTTAGCCTAAACCAAGATGCAAGTTTCTTTCAGTTGAAACAGCTCAGTTTTTCATTTTAGTCTAGGACTAGGCTTAAGCCTTGTCTGTGAAACCGTTTTTTTTTTTTTTTTTTTTTTTTCTCGGTCAATTAAGTATGTTATATTTGAAGTTTTGTTTTTTGAAAATTTTCAGTGTGAATACACTATTCACACTACAAAAATACTACAAAATGGCATTGAATAGTTAATAAGGATGCAAAATGGGACGCACCTTAAGTGACAGGAGGGTAAAGGGAAGGGGTTAAAGAAAATAAGGTGATTTTGTGAGGTCAGTTAATTTCTCAAAATTAAATGTCAAATAAATATCCTGACAACATACATTTTTTTCATTCGAATAATTGCTCACAAGAATACGAATAGCCTATGTAAACAGTCAGATTTGATTTTATTTATTTATTGTAATTTTTTTTTTTGTCAAATAGTCACTGTATTTAGGCTACTAAAATCGTTGTTTTGCTTTAAGTGTGACACTGAGGTAAAGAAAACTGTATTTTCTCCAGCAAAAGCGCATATGTGTTGTTTACTAAGCGCTTGCAGTTTGAGCACCATGATCTCTGACGTCACGTGAGTTTAAAATGAGGCCGCGCGAGAGGCAGAAACATTCGGTTACAGAGGATGAGCCGCAGCGCGACGCTCCGACGACACTAGCCCGATGAGGCGAACAGTATTGTACAAAATACACTCCAGGACTCTTCTTTATGTAGTCTGCCATAAACTACCTTCGAGAAAGTGGAGGGTTTAATTCCGAAGACTATGGACGAACAGCAAGCAGCGATTTCAGATCAGGGAAAGTAAAACAGACCAGGAGAAGGTATGTATTTTGTATTTCGCTTCTTTAGCCTATAGCAGTACACTGTAATCTGGAATAAAATAGTATTAAAAATATTGATATACGCACTGTGTTGCTGAATCATATGCAAGCTGTTCAGTAAACGATATGAATATAGTGCTGAATTTCTATAGAAATATATTTATTTACACATTTTATCCGTAGACGACTTTATTTAGTCTTTGAATACTCGAGTATAATTTCAGGTGATAGTTAAACTGGTTAATAAAGGTAAGCTACATATAGGACATATAGGTTTTATTAATTATATTTTAATACTCTTTTATACCCTATACATACGGCATTTACATTTGTTTTCATTCTGTAAGCTGGCTAATGAAAGTAAATAAAATGTTTTATTTGTAGAAAATTAAGTTATTTATTTATTTGTAATTGATAACTATTCTTTATCATGTAATTTTAGCTCAGTTTGGGCGACGATTGTGTGAGCTGTCAATTTTGCCAAGCTACATCGCTGCAGTCTGTATTTATTTATAAGCGTGGTAGATTTTCTCTTATAGCCGAAGCTGATGTATTATATCCAGTCAAGTCTTCATTCAGTCGAGCTTTTTCTGGCTCTAATGATTTTAGCTGAGAAATGTTGTTATAAATAAAACTAAATGCGTTGTCGTATGTGTCAATAAAATCAAATATGCTTAATCTATCTATATTTTATTTGCTAACTGAATCTTTTACTAACGTAACATTATTTAATAAATAGTAATCTATAGAATATTACATTATCAAACCACTCGTAATGTTTTGATGTCTGTGAAACCTGTAAACCAGCCACTGTAATTTACAAAGGCTGTAACTATAACGCTCTCATTGTAAAACATTAACAGATATTCATAAATCGAGTTTATGTATGCTAATGAAGACTGACAAATACATCAAGCATTTACTGAATAGGCAAGTTACTGTGTTTTTTTCTGTTAAAGGCATAAAGCATTTGAGACGAGACGACGTACCGGTCGCTCGGGATCGTCTTCTTTCCATTCATTACTTTTGATTTAAAGTTTTAGGGCCACTAGATGGCTCTGTTGAGCAATTTGACAGCCTTATTGAGATGTTCAGAGCCCCTGTGCATAACCAAACAGATGCAGTCCTGTAAATATAGAAATATAGCAGGTTTAGATGATATAGTAGAGTCATTTTTTTCCAGCAGCAATATCAGGGACAATATTCCTTCATACAGACAAGAACAGTTCTATATAAAATATAACTGGTTGGCCCTTCAGTGTTTATTATCATACATAAGACTGTCGCTGTGTGCTGTTTTGTGGGACATCATTTGTTTCTGATTTGACAGTGTTTATTTTGTAACTTTATTTTTGAAATGTATGAAAATGTATGTCTGAGAATTCCAGGTTGTGAGGCAGTTGCTTTCTCTGGCTGTTAAAAACCAAGTTAAATGTCTCGTAACATCAGCACTATTGACTTTCTCATTGCAAACTAACGTTATATAGATGACTGACTGATAGATACCCTTCGTGGTGAAAATAAGAAGCGTATTTCTGTTACTGACATGAAAGTCTAATGTAAGGTTTTTTTTTTCTCTTCGAAGTGTGCATGACTTGCATTTAATTCATAATGTAGACAAACATTATGGGTTTTGTTGCATGTGAAGCAAATGTGTGGATAGTTTTGTCTGACTCACATTTGTTTCTCCGTCTGTCTGGCATATCTAGGGCTGTGTTTGCCTGCGTGTTGGTTTGTCGACTTGCCTAGACTGCATTACAGCCATCTGTCAAAAAGTCATAAATGTACTTTGCCAATACAGTAATGCAGCTTTTGTTTCCAGTCTTGAGCTTTTAGCCTAATTAAACAGCAGTCTTGTTGAGAAGATATTCATTATTTGGCTGCTATTTATTCTTCCCAATTATTCCTTCAAGACAAGCTAAAAAAGGCATTGTTTTGTTTTGTTTTTTTTTTCACCCATGCATGAATATATATTAATATGTGCATATTGTAAAAATTACACATTAAATTTGAATGCAGCTCAGTCTTGAGTCAAGTTATTTCCGGAACTGCTAATAGGTTTAAAAGGTGAAAAGGCGCAAAACTTTGTTTCTCCCAATATAATACTTAGTTATTATGTAAATACAGACACTACATTTGACCAGAGAGTCATGAATAATATAATATTACAGAAACAATATCTAAGTAAATGATGGACAAGATTTAGAGCAAATATGAAAATAATGAGAATGTTTGATGATGTTGACTGCATGCTTGTACGTATTACCTCTAGTTCAATATGACCTTAATGTGTTATGTTTTGAGTCCTGGGATGTCGTTGTCAAGCCTAACCTTCTGTGTGACTGAGCATGCATGTGTGAGAGTGAGACAGGAGGCTCAACAATGAGAGACTGATCGCTGCTTTGTGCAGCACCACTGGCCTGTGAGCTCTGATTCGTCCTGACAGCACTTAATGACAGGGAAGCAGGGGCATTTTTGGTTTAATTTTCTGAGCTGGTTTGCAAAGTTAAGCCTGAACCAAGGGCAAAGGCAAATCTTTTGGATCTTTTCCTTGCTATGCCATCGTCTGTAGAGTTTACAGTCTAGTAAACCCTTTCAGCTGGAAATCCTGATGTTTGCGTCAATCGATAGTCTTAATTAGTGCTGATTAATGAAGGAACACTGGCTGTGCATTGCTAATAGTTGTTTGAATTCCCAAGGACGATGCGCTTCAACTTTCTGCTTTGCCTGACATTTTACGTTCTGAATCAAATTTAAATTTATGACTTGCGTTTGTACATTTCTGAAATACTTAGGCCTGATGATTTTCAAATTGCAGATGAGATTCGTTTTAATTGGTTAGGTATTGGTGCTGGTGAATTGAAGCATATAGGGGTAGTTTCAAATTAAGATTTCATATATTCTGTGGCTATACACTGATTCAGATCAGTGCAGAAAATGAGCTGCATCCTTTTGTTTTAGTATTCAGATTTAAAGGCTTATTTATTTTTATTCAGTCTGGTTAAATGTAATCACAACAACATAAATTTAACATTAGCATCAAAAGCTGTTATAGCTCATGTTTATATTTTATGTCTGTTTCAGCCATTGCATAGAACTTGTTAAGGGATTTTGATGCTGATATAATCAAGGAGATTTAAGAATAATGGCAAATCCATTTTGAGTTTTAAAGACTGATGCTTTATGTGTGTGTAAAGGTAATCGTCAGTGTTTGGCAAATTGCTATAGAAACTGGATGAAATGAAATTTTGTTATGACCTTCATCAGAGTCTCTGCTTAGTTTCCATTTCCTTTATATGTCTACCGGTTTGCTCATTTCAATTTTGTACCTTAATTATTATGACTGACACAAACAGGGATATGATCAGCTTGAATAGATGAAGTGGCTGTTGGATTGTAGATGTATTATGCGTTAGGATGCTATAGACGTGTAGTGATCATGGGAGACTTGAGATCGATTGTTTATGGCCCTGTGTTTGTTTGTATATGACGTCATAAATTATATAAAATTGTTTCTAGTGTTTTGCTGCTCTTCAGATTTATACCTTTCTGTCCTTTCATTGCCAATGGGCTCACTTTACAAGAGCGACTGATGGAGCTACATAGGACTTTTCCCCAAGAAAATATTTTACCTTTGCTGAAACAAGATTAAAAACTGAAGTAACATGTGCAAGCAGTGTTCCATTACCCGTTACATATTCTAGTGTATGTTTTTTTTTTTTTTTTTAAATTCATTATTTATGATTTAAAAAATGTCAGTTTGGTGTTCATTTAACGTTAATTGCTAGAAAATCTCATAATCACATACATTAGTGTTTTAAACTATTTATACTCTTTGGTAAAAGGCTTTTAAAATGGCAAGCCTCATATAAAATTAATAGAAAATAAAACGGCTCACATAATATTTACATTAACCATTTGAGGTTGAACATTATCTGAAGGTTAAGCAAATCCTTTCACTTATATTAGCATAAAATACAACTTTTACCCTATTTTACCCTATTTGTAAAAATGAGATGATAAGAATATGAATGTAGGTTTATTATTAAACAGACTGTCTTTGTAACCCATAAAATGATGGATGAAACAGCAGCCAATTAGAATAAGAATGAATCATTTTCTAAATTGGAATGGGCATATAAAATTGCACTTGAGATGTTCCTCTGCTTTAGTTTGCTTGATTATACATTTCTGGTAAAAAACATATATATATATATATATATATATATATATATATATATATATATATATATATATATATATATATATATATATTTTTTTTTTTTTTTTTTTAAAGCAGGTCAAAATTCAGAGGAAATTATTAATCTCTTTTATTCTACTTTAAAATGGCATTCAATAATTCATGTTGTAATAATTCAGCATCTGATTAGATTTAAACAGCAATTTATAGGTCAAACCTTGTAATAGAGGACTGACATTAGCCTATAACTATATCTCACAATGTACACATTAACATGTCTTTTACAGTGCATGATATAGTAACACTGGATGCTATGCAATGGCACTAAAGACAGTGCTCAGTAGAGGAAACCTTCAATGGCATCGTAAGACCTGACCTTTATTCTGCAAATCAATCTGATTTCTTAATGAGCTGCCAGATAGATGTTATTTTATCCGAAGCGTATTGAACATTATACACTGAACAAATACCCTGGGGTCATAGTGGGAGCATTAAGAAATGTTAATGAAAAATATAAAGCCATTAGCAGAACCTTCTTGGGTCAACTTTTGCTCTGTAACTGAAAACCTTGATGTATGTTTCTCGTTTCCTCTGATGGCATATACAGAAGGTTTCAGATCAAGGACAGCCACAGGTTTCTTGATAACATGTATCTTTCCTCTCCTTTCCTCATCCTTGTCTCCTGACCTTAGTCTGTATATTTTCATTGTGGACTACAATCTTGCATGTCATCGCCTGTCTCAATAAAGCAAATTATGTTATTTTTCTCCACGTTAACCCAGAGGTTACTGTTTACGTATACACTGGGAAGAAAATTCTCAAATCTAATTTGAAAGAGGCATGCCAAACATGTCTTTAATTACAGAAAAGTATAGAGATTGAGTGCTTGATAGGCTTTTATAAGGTGCTATCTGAAAAAGTCCACAGATGAATCGTGCACAATAAGACCAAAAAAGCCTTTTTAGTAATGACTGGAACAGATTTTTTAATGGAGCGGAAGGTGTTGTAATTGTACTTTGTTACAATGTAAGGGCTTGCATGAAACACGGTGAAAACTTCTTTAGGAAACAGAACAGCTCGTATTTGCTGTGTTGACTACTCATTAATAATCAAACAGTTCTTTTGTGCTGCGTTTGTCCAACAGAACACTTGAAAGAAGAAGATTCTTTAGACAACTCTCAGGGGACTTTTTCTTTGCAAAGACATTAGTGTCAAATAAAGTCAGCCATTCGCAGTGAGACTATGTGTTACATAGAAGTGGGGGATAGAAGGGCAAACTAGCTTCTAAATTATCAAATACTTTATAATTTATAAATGTATGTAATCAGGCAAGACATGAAAAAGATTTTGTTTTGAGGATTTGAAAATGTTCCAATCCTATGAGTCTAGAGTCTGGTGAATGTAGGATTAGAATCTAAGATTCTACAAAATGTGCATACAAAATGCCAATCAAGTTTGAAGTCAGCAAGACTTTTTTTTTTTTTTTTAATAATAAATTAATTCTTTTAAAGTGACAGCAAAGACAACTATTGCTACAAAAGATTTGTATTTCAAATAAATGTTGTTCTTTTGAACTTTGTATTTATTAAAGAATTCTACAAAAAATCACACAAAAATATTAAGCAGCATAACTATTTTAAGTTTCTTGAGCACCAAATCAGCATATTAGAATGATTTCTGAAGGATCATGTGACACTGAAGAGTGGAGTAATGGCTGTCTTTGCCATGAAAGGAATATTTTGCAATATTACTGGTTTTACAATATTTTTGATGAAATAATTGGAGACTTGGAAAGATACTTTTTCTCAAAAACTTTTTAAAAAATCTTACCGGCCAAATCTGTAGTGTAACCGTATTGTATGTTTTTGGTTTTAACAGGCAGCCCTCTATGAAAAGTTCCAGTGCTTCCTATGTCTAGCCAATCCCAGGTCCTCCACTGGCTAGAGGAAATGACAATACTTAATATGATGAACGCTAAAGTTTTCACCAGCTAGTAAGGAGTGAAACAATCTTTCATATCTTACTGCGCTCTTCAGTACAGATGGCGAATGATAAGGCACACAATTGTAAGTTGGGAGGCAACAAGAATAGAATCAAATAAAGATCGGCTGTGAGCATCTTTAAGCAAACCTAATTAACAAGCACTGATGAGAGCTTATAGCAAGGCTCAATAGAGCTCTTCTCTCTGATGCCAACTCCACACCTCTTAGCTGCGGCTCTGCCGGGTCCTGAATAATGCACTCATCAGGTCTTTTCCCGGTGGTTGTAATGACAAGCAGCTCTCCCTTGAGAATCCTCTGACTTTTTACAAATACTGCTGATGGTCCTGCTTACATCTGCCACTTATCTCAATCAGAGCGGTATTACCATAAAGACCAGCTCTGAGCCGCACAGCCTCCCTGACCCGACGTCGTCACGCCACAGGACGCTTCCTCGCTTCCTATGAGGAATCGTCCCAATTACATCATCCTTAATGAAAATCTGACATCTGTACTTACACAGCCAGGGAAGCGCTTTACATTCTTTTCACATGGAAAAAAGTCTCCATGTAAAAGCCTGAACAGGACATTTATGCCTTTATATTTTGATATGCCAGAGGCAGTTGATTCTGAGAAATGACCTACTGTGACCTTTAATGGTATGTAGTGCCGTGGGCATTTTAACAGCTTTGTTTTTCTTTCCTGCATTGCGATATGTGTATGTATGCGTGATCTATGAGGGATCGTCGCGAGCACGGAAACTAATACGGCTCTGTTTTGTAATTGAAGTGGGTAAGGGTCATCGTTTTTAATGCCGCATATAAATCTTTCCTTATATTGAAAGGTTACATTAATGCAAAATTGAGTAGCTCACAGAAACCAGGCCATCTGGTTGTTGGCTCCACTGGAGTTTTGGAGTTATAGCATCATTTTGGATCTGGATTGAATTGGTTATTCATTAACATTACAGGCTTTCAGTTACGGCACCCATTATGAGCACTATAGCCCAAGGACTTCATCCAGCCTTTACTGTAAACCAAGAGTGCCCCTGAATTGTATATTATGGGAGTCATAATATACCATTGCAATCCCAGAGAGTGTGTCCCCAATTAACTTTATGCTTTTTTGCTTCAAGCTATTCCTGTCCCAGCACTCACAATAGAGAGACCTAAACAAGCACAGTGTACCATGGATCCGTCTTGTATTGTGAGACATCTTAATGGATGTACCGAGGGTGATGTCGGGTCTGTTCCGTTCTGTACTTTGTGTTCTGCGCGTTCTAGTCGGTTTCCTCTTAGTCTTCCATTGACTGTAGCGCTCAGTTACTTTCTTGAGAGGTTTGTGTACAGCCGTTGTCGAACCACACTGATGGGTAAGCCTTGTGACTGTGTCTGAAATTATCATAATGTTGTTTTTTTTTTAACTCAGTGTGCTCTCTGCTCAAGTATGGACAGCGTGATTGGTAAATTACTATTCTCCGCACAGGCTCCGGGAGTCGTTAGAGTTGAACCTGCAGACATCTCCATCACTCAGGAGAGAGGACATTAGCCATTCTGCGTGAGCCGCTTCGCTCCACACCCTGCAGGAAACCTCTTTCTTTATTCTGCTAATATTTTCTCTGTGAAGTGGTAAAAGACTGCACGTTGGCTGTTCATTTGACTGGAGTTCTCAAGCAGCGGGACCGACGTTGAGTTTAATTTCCTCGTCTAAACCCCGCTGGGGCCCTGGGGCGGGATCACCTGGGTGGAAATTGCTTTTGGTGTTTCCTTCTGTCCTGTCCTAGGCCAGACAACTGTGCTCAGGGACATCTCAATTGAACTTGTAATGTAGAACAGCTCAGTGTGTTTGATGACATCCAAAGGTCTGAGCAAAAAGGAAAACAGTTCTCCATTATCTGTAGAACTGGTGGTGCAACTCTCTTTCTTGAACTTTTAATGAAACAAGAGCTTGTCACAAAGGACTGGTGCTAGCTTTTAATATTTCACATACATTATAATTAGCGTTCCATGCACACAACGAATGTGCATTTGCAGCCAATTACATCATCTTTAATGAAAATCTAACATCTGTACTTACACAGCCAGTAACCGCTTTACATTCTTTTCACATGGAAAAAGTCTCCATGTAAAAGCCTGGCCAGGACATTTAAGCCTTTATATTTTGATATGCCAGAGGCAGTTGATTCTGAGAAATTACCTACTGTGACCTTTAATGGTATGTAGTGCCGTGGGCATTTTCACAGCTTTGTTTTTCTTTCCTGCATTGCGATATGTGTATGTATGCATGCGAGTTGACATATCCATTCCCCTACCAATCTCCAGAACATATGACAGGGGCATACAAGACCACCTTAAAGGGATAGTCCACCAAAACAAACATTCTGTCATAATTTACTCACTTTTATAACTCTTATAGTATTTCAACTGTTTCTGTCAATAAAATGAAAGTCATTGCGGTCCAAAACAACACTGGACCCCATTGACTTTCATTGTATGGAAAACAGAAGAAAGAAAGTTATACAGGTTTGGAACAACATGAGTGATGATTTTTGAGTGAACGTCCCCTTAACGAGCAAAACATTAGTGTGATCCAATTCTTTTAATGTGAGGTTTAAAGAAATGTTATTCTCTTAAGTTTTAGGAATCATTTAGTTCAGAGCCACATTATTATGCATGACTCCATGGTGTCCAGATGCTTTTTTATTGCAGCTTTGTATTGTACTCAAATCCGTGTCTCCCGAGTCAGCGGTCATCAGAAGCGCTGTGGGATATTAGATTAGCTTCAATCATGCTGATCAGTCCCGTTTGAATGTCATTTATTCTTTGCTCTGTCTTTAACTCTAAACCCAGAGGTACTGTAGGATGCCCCTCCCTCCCCTCCGCACCAGTGGGTGTCATGGGCTGTGATGGATCTGTAGTGTTATTGGTGCGATGCACCATGTGGCATTATGTAAAGCTCCTTTGCTTATTCAGCAGCGGGGTCTTTAGCCTGCAATCAATGGCAGCTATAGGCAGGGCTGTGAACATAGGGCTGTTAAAACCACACCTGGGACTTGGAAATGCTGAAGAGCTGTCCTTTCAACAACACCTGCCAGTCATATGAATAATTCAGTGATCTCTGACCAGGCCACTTTTACTCCTATCAGTCTAGCTTATGAGAATGGAGGTGGTGATGAGAGCTACTACTTCTGGTAACCATGGACTGTCCCATCGGCTGTCTTTTTGGAGTTAGTGAAGGAGAACCGATTGAGTTAAAGAGTTACCGGTAAGTTATTTAAAGAGAGAATGTGCATGTGAAAATTTTTGGGGGACTCGTCTTTTAAGTGCCACCTTGTGGGGTCCAGTGTTCAGATATTAAGGTAGGATTTAATCATTAGCTTTTAAATATTTAACACTTCTGCTTTTGCAGCTACTGCAAATTACATCTAGACACGACACATTTACCTTGATTTAATAATTGCACTTTACCTTGAAACATTCTGTGTGCGTTTTTGGCTTTAAACCTTTGAAAAACGTGATTTAATTCACATGAAGGCACAGAGTGGCTTACCTTGGGCCATTTAATTATTAATTTTGAACAATATTGTAAATTAATTTTAGAGAGGAATGTCAGAAAGTTCTATCACGTTCATGTAATTAGTGGTGTTGGAATTCACACAGTTGGGCTTTAATTGGCAGTGATTGTGAGGACCAGGGGCTGCATGGGTTGTTTAATTGGAGCCTGAGTGATGGCGGTAATGGCTCATTTGTTTGCCTGTGTGTGGTGAGGGACCCCTCGTAATGACCTGTGTGGAGGAAGCCGCGGTGTTGGAAGAGGTGCGAGATTAATCGCACTACCTCACTTTGAGCAAGACTGCAATAATTCTCATCAGATGATTCTTCTAAGATGTTCCTTTCTATGGACTACATTTGTTCCTAATGAATTCTCACATTTTCTATGTCACTCAGCCAAGTTCTGAGAAGCATTTGTGTTAATGCATTCTTGAATGTGTGTGTGTGTGTGTGTGTGTGTGTGTGTGTGTGTGCACTCCTCCATCTAAATGTTTTTGTATGACAGTCTGATATTGGCAGAGGTGTCTTTATGTTTAGTGCTCAAGGACAGTGTTGGGGAACATCACATTTAAAAATGAACAAAATATTGTGTCATTCATAACTAATGTTGCTACTGTTGCATTGTTACTTTTAATAATGCACTGAGGTACTTTTGTGGTACATTTTTCTCATTGTCAAGTGACTGAGACACTGTAAAAAAAAATTGTAGATGTAAATAATACGAAAATTAATGGATTGTATTTTACTAGAAAATACTATTTCAGTTATTCTACTTAAAATTAAATTTGCAAATGTTTTTCTTTGTAATTCTTTCTGAAATTTACTTGGAATTTCTGAGTGAAAACTATTTTGACAATTTTTTTCAGTGTAGAGTAAGTCACTATGCTTGATGCTTGATTTGCAAGTATTGACGTCTGTCATGAATCTGGTCCATGGAATTCCATTTGTTCGCCACCAGAGGTCGCTCAGTCATCACATTGACTCTCACACCACACAGACTGTCACACATTACCCCGGACTTCATTTCCTAGCAGCCATTTCCCTAATCACACGCTCACACCTGAGACTCATTACACAATCACACACACTACATAAGCCATGGACTTTCTCAGTTACACTGCCGTGTATTGGTCTGCGTTTAGCACTCCCCTAGCACTAGCTGCCTTACTGTGCCATTCCGTGTAAACTTAGTTTTTGTATTGCCTTGCCTGTTTTTTCGTGTTCTGACCCTAGCCCGTGTTTCTTGGATTTACCTCTTTGCCTAGCCGTTCGGACTCTGTTTGCCCCTGCCTGGATTATTGCTGTGTACCTGGATTATCTCTCTTTGCCTCGCCCTGTTGGATACTGTTCGCCGATCGAAGACCCACGCTTGTCCTAGGAATACTCTTTGTCTTGCCTGTGTTATACCTGTTTGCCACTGTCCGACCCTGCCTGTGTTTTGACCATGATTCATAATAAAAGCCTGCAGATGGATCCGCATGCCTCACGTCTCGTTGTTCCCATTACAACGTGAATTTATTGCTATGGACAAGTTTTTATCTCTATGTCATAGTTTGAATACAGTGATTTATAATCTATAGCAGGTGTTTTCAAATGTTTTGATGGCCCTCATTAGTGATCACTGATTTGTATGAAATATTTAACTCACACTGATTTATACAGCGTGGGATAAACAAATTATGTAATAAAGACAACATGATACTCTACTGGAGCCAAAGTATTTTATTAAAATATTAACTATTGAATACTTTGTTTGTAAAAAGTTGACAGCAAATATTTTTCTACCCACTGTTTATGATGTTAGATTATACCTATACTCTTTAAAATACATAAAATACAGATTTGTTTCTTAAAAAAATAGTGCTGTCAAAAGAATAAAATAATTGCAATAAATGCCATGATGTCATTATTTATTTATTTATTTATTTATTTATTTATTTGCTGTGGCTTAAGTGTATTTTGTACATCACATACACAAATAGTTTTTTATAATTCTTGTGGACAACCAACAGAAAACAATTTTCTTGATTGTTACAGCAATTATGTTACTGTTACTTTTTTATGATTTAAGTAATAATTTTGAAGTTTTAAAAACAAATTTCTGAGTGGACTGAAAGTTGCACTCACTACTAAGCATGTATGTACAACACTCTAAAACTACAGTATCCATCATGGATTATGTAACGCCTGTTACTTGTAAAACATTACCCCCCAACGCTGCTCAAGGACTTAAGGAGAACTTTGCAATGAATTGAGCATGTATATTTAATAGTGTGGGTAAAGTAGATGGAGTGAATATGTCACCTCTCTAAGACCAGGGCACATCAGCCTTATTCTTAGTCTTTTAAGTACCCCAATCATACTGCTATATTTCATGCACTCATGTCACGATCATAGGTTTTTACTTCCCTGTCAATGGCGCAGCAGCAACAGCGCAGGTTAATAAACCATTAGCTCACAGCTTTGACCTTGACAAAGTCAAAGTTTATGGGGGAAGCAATGTAGCGAGCTATTTTTACACAGCGGATTGTTTCGTAGAATTCATGATGTGTCCAGAAATTGTAGCGCTTAAGTCAAATTTTGAAGTTCGGCCTCCACGCTGAGGGACACCATAGATCGCCTCCCTCGTTTGTTATTTCTGCTGGACATTTAGATTTAGACCGAATGCATTTATCTGTCCTGCAAGGACTAAGTGAAGATTGACAGCTTCACTTAAATCAAGTTTGAAGCAAATGTGCCGAGGCTGATCTGGGTGTGTATTTTGTGTTCAGAGCTCATTAATAATGATTCGCCGAATGTAGGAGACAGTCACCCATTGCATGGTTTGGGAAGCCGAATAATGCCTTTTTTTCCCTCTCTCCGCTCTCTTGTCGGCTTCACACACCACTTATCCGAAGACATTTGGGACAGGCTCCCGATCCATGCCGAGCCTTGCGCGTCCTCGGACGTTGACACCAAATAAATGAAGACGCAGAATGGACTTGGATGTTCAGAGTTGGAAGGGCGACGGCTGAGGTGTGAAACCACTGAGCTGTAAAATTGCCCTGGCAGCCATGCTGTTGTTTCAGCATTTCATGGCGAGCCACTCAGCCTGCTTCCCTACCTCTCCGTATCTTTCCTTTTTACCTTTTTCTCTCCACCCATCTCTGTACCTCGCCCTACTGCGCTCGTGCTGACTTAAGCCCTGGCCCAAGAGTCTGCTGGAACTATAAAACAAAAACTGATCGCCTTGTTTTGTATGCACCGCTGCAAGGCACTACAACCAGACCCTCAGAGCTTTAATATTCCACTATCATTTCTCAAGGCTGCACCTGAAAGTGCGAAGGTGTTTCGTATACAAACATAGCGCCGCCTCCTTCATCGACACGCTGCTAATATGTTCTAATTTGCTAGATGACATGCACCAGATGCATACGATCCTATTATTATGTGAGGAGTCACAGGGGAAGTAATTGACTGGGCTGTTGCGAGCTTGTTTGGAACCTGCTGGGGGTTGGCGAGGAGACAAGGGACCCCTGCCGTTGCCCTCTGACTGGGGCAGCGGGATGCCGGTTTCAAGGCTTGAGTGGGTGTGAAGCTTGTGACAGTATGAAGGCTGGTCAATAACTTATGTGTTATTCATTTTCACAGAATTATCAAACAAACAAATGCATTTGATTGCAGAGAGGCTGTAATATGACCTTACTGACTTTTTATTCTGCTTAATTAAGCATTTTTTCCTGTTTCTTTCAGGCTCATGTAGACATTATGAATAATAACTGTGGAGCAGCATTGAGTTCAGGAAGAAGGGTCTCACTCACTTGCTCAAAATAAATCCAATTAAGACTGTAAGACTTGGTGTGTTTGACACAAGATAGGGCGTGCCATACTGAAATGGCAAATGAGCACAAGGTACATTAACTGGCAGAGAGCTGTTAAATATATCCCTCATTAGTGTTGATCTTGTCTGTTTTTTTTTTTTTTTGCCTTTAACTTCTTGTTTTCTTCAGTAATACTTCAGTAATGATTGTAATCATTGCTTTCTTTGTATTTATGCTCAAGTAAAGTTGTTGATTTGTTGTTACAGTATATTCTTAGCAGCCTTTCATTATTATGTTGTCCTACTGTTGTCTGTTAAAAAGTTATTAAAGGTCAGGTTATTTTTTCCACTGCACATTTAAGGCCCTGTTTACACCTGGTATAAATTAGGGATGCACCATTATTACAATTTTATCCCATGCCAGTAAGCTGATGAACGTTATTGGCAATATTGAAATTATATTCATAAATACCCTAATAAAAAAAAAGTAATATATTTAAAATACATTTATTTCATATTAAGTTCAAATCTATTAACATATATACTGACGTGGAGACTTACTGATATAAAAATTATAATGATATTTTATTTGGAGTACTACTTGTGCACAATGCACATTTCTTAATATTAAGCCTAATAAAAGGTGCTTTAATGTCACTATTGATGAGGTTTTTATGATCTCTGTATAATATCTGTCTTTAAATGCAATATATTTAAAGTGTACCTAAAGTAAACTTTCAATAGTTCCACTTTAGCACAATCAGATATACTTCAGTATATATTTAGTTGGACGTACTACTTTCTAGTTACTACTTCTGCACAAAGTGCATTAAGTACAAAACTAGTTGTTCCAATTTTGCAGACTTTAAGTATACCGGTTTAGTTTACCAAAAGTACAACTGCAGTGCACAAATATGTAAATGTGTAATATGTAAATATGTAATGTAGACTTAGCATGAAATAAATGTATTTCAAATACATTTTAGTATATTTATTTTTCACTAGATAGATAGATAGATAATTTAAATGATTGATTATTAATTTTAAATTGCTCGTTAGATCACAGAAAAGGTCATTTAAATGTTATGCTTTTGTATATCTAATGTATATCCAAGCTAAATAGAGTCCAAACTCTTTTGTGATGCACTGAGGCACTGACATAATTGATGCATATGCATATATGAAGTCAGAGACCCGCCAACCACAAGTGGTCACTGAAGATGCTTTTTCAATGCACAGTAGTCTCAGTTGACCATTTGTGATCGGATAGATGTTAATACGAGAGATAAACATGGCCTAAATTATATTTAGTCTCCTGTAAGCCTGCGGCATCCAATGTGCTGCAACCAGGTGTCCCGAGTTAGATGACTGGAGGCCTTTGATAGCCTATGCAGGAGTAGAGCACACAGCATGACAGGAGAGATAAAGTTTGCATTGTTCTTTGCATAAACAGGTGAAATAAGATCAGCGTGAAAGACCTGTCCCCTCAAACTCAGTTCTGTCTTGGTGTGTAGACTGCGGATAAGAAAAGGTTATAGTGATGAAGGATGCCATTGAGATTAGCAGGCTGTAACCGCGCTCAGTGGTGGTGCGAGAAGCCACATTGTTTGATTTATGAGGGTCATGATGATCAGTGGTTGCCACATGAATAATCCATGTCCCCAGAATTAAGTGACCTAGAGCATTCGCTAAATTTCCCCGCTGTGTTTTTCAGTTCCACGCTTTCTTATCCACACTTACTACATTCAGGACGAAGTGCTGCTGATCAGGAGATTGGCTTATCTGTTGACTCTGTTTGTTTGCCCTTTGCAAAATATTGTTTGGGTTTTTTTTTTGTATAAAAGCATTTGGCAGTCTTTGCAACAAGATTGATAGCGATTGAAAGATTTAAAGCAGAAAATCAGGACAGATTAGTACCTGTTGAACTAATGTGTGTAAATAGCCATTGCTTCGAGGGAAAGGAAGCACGAGCACTTAGGTCCAAACACACACACTGATCATTCAGATAGAGGAAGGAATTACTTGGCTGCTGCAATTTAACAGACCATGGCACTCTTAATGGTCCATGCTTCTAAATGGGACAAGACAAGGCTATCTTAACAGTTAGATCCTTCAGGTCAATCACATGATTCATGTGAGAAAGTCTGTGACCTTTTGGTTGAAAACAGGTTTAGTGATAATCAGAGCACCTCATTATTTTTGCTTGAGTTACCATTAGTCACAGCCATATGATTATTTGAATTTGATTATTTTAAAATGGTATGGCTTCATATTTCAGTTTCACGGTCTCGGGTGAAATACTTTTAGTTACCCATTTGTTTCATGGTTGTCATGTAATACTGCAGCCATTGAAATACATGGCAGCAGAACAGAGCCTAATGCATTTTGTCATTTCAATAACACTAAGCTATTTGTCTGAGAGGTTTTATTCAAAGATTAATCTTGAAGTGTGATGGAGGGGTAGTGTTTTAAATAAATACAACCTCTCTAATAGTAGAGATGCATGATATTAAAATTTCAGTACCGTTCAGCTGATTAATTATTGTCATGTTATGCTTGATTATGATAAATGGGCGATATTAAAATTCGATACTGTTTTGTCTAAATAAAAATAAAATACTAAAAAACAAAAAGAATCATTTTAAATGATACAAGGCATCAGAACATCAAAATCAAATGTTGGTTGATACAGATAAATTAAAAACTGTATATAATATTGTCATATAACCTACACTACCATTAAAAAATTTGGGGTCAGAGCAATTTCTTTTAAAGAAATTAATACTTTTATTTAGCAAGGATGCATTAAATCTATCAGAAGTGACAGTAAAGACATTTACAATGTTAAAAAAAAAATTAAATAAAAGAATTATGGACAAAAATGTATAATGGCTTTCGCAAAAATATTAAGCAGCAAACCTGTTTTCAACATTGATCATAGGAAATGTTTCTTGAACGTCAAATCAGTATATTAGAATGATTTCTGAAGGATCATGTGACACTGAAGACTGGAGTAATGATACTGAAAATTCAGTTGTGCAGTCACAAAAAATACATTACATTTTTTTAAATAACTTTCAACACAATACAAAAACGTAACACACACTGTCTGATATACAACAAAAGAGAATACAAAACAAAATTATACACAAGATGACAAACAGAGTATTGTATCACAGATCAAAATTAACAATAAAAATCTGGGGAGAAAACATGAATCGTCTATACACCTCTAGGAACACTATGTCATACCGAACCACAAAATGTCACAGGTAGAAGCATTTATACAGTTAAGGTATGGTGTCCATATACGATTAAAAGCATCTGTTGTAGATTGAATAATACAGGTCAAGAGTTCCAGAGGAATAATCTCTCTAATAATTGAATGCCAGCCTTTGATGGAGGGAGGCTTATCACTGATCCATGACATCAGTAGATTCTTCCTTGCAGCAAAAGTTAACAGACTAAAAAGTCATCTTTCAAATTTATTAGAGATAAGCTTACAGGGAACACCCAGAAGAAGTGACAAAGGATCCAGCTCCAGATCCAAACCAAAGATGTTATTTAATTGAGCCACAACTCTAGACCAATAAGCCTGAATCATGCGACAGTTCCATATGCAATGAATATAATCTCCTATAGACTTACACTTACGGCAGAGTCGCGAGTGAGTTGCATTGTATTTATGTCTTAAGTGTGGCATTATATGTATTCAATGCAAAATTCTAAGCTGAATGGCTCTTGCCCTATTTCAAACTGAGAGCCTGTTAGCTTGGAGCCAGACTGTCTTCCATTCCTCCTCTGGAATAACCACCCCCAGCTCTCTTTCCCAAGTCAGTCTTAGATATGAAGTGCTAACTGCACTGTAGAAGCATAGAGCTTTATAGAAAAGGGAAATCAACTTGTATGGAGAGGGTTCAGAAGGATTTCCTCAATAACTGAAAAAGAGTATTTAGAGGTAAGTGTAGTATTTTTGAATATGTAATCTCTAATTTGCAAAAATCTAAAGAAGTGCTGTCTAGGTAGATTATATCTTGAAACTAAGTTATCGAAAGACACTAGAGATCCTTCCTCAAACAAGTCACCCATCCTATATATATCAAGAACAGGCCATAAATTAAAACCCAAGGCTAGTACTTGTAAGGAACTCTGGATTGTTCAAAATTGGCAGAAGGTTATGTCGCTCCTGCCTTCCAGCCTTCGAACAGCACGCCATGCCTTGAGAGTATTACGTACTAAAGGACTATTACACAGAGTTCTGCTTAGCTTTGAGTTATGAACAAATGGTTTTGTTATGGTTTTGTTAGGGGCAGCTGGACTGTGAGGATTCGAGATCAAGCCACACTGATTTAGGGTCTTCAGTAAGCCATTTATCATTAATAAATCGAAGTTGGTAAGCCAATTGATATAATCTAATATTTGTTAGGTCCAAGCCGCCCTTTGCACTAGAGAGCTGAAGTTTTGATAATTTCAATCTGGGTTTCCTTTTGCTCTAGATAAATGAGTTTAGCCACCCATTTAACTCTTTTATAGCCTTATTAGACAGTAAAACAGGAATCATTTGCATTGGATACAGTAAACGGGGCAGGACATTCATTTTTATCAGAGCCACCCTCCCCAGCCAAGACAGAGGGAGAGCCATCCACCTGTTCAAATCATCACAGATTTTTCCTATAGCACTGGTGTAAAATTGGCTTTGTACAACTGTTTGAAAGTAGGGGTCACATGAATACCCAAATAATCAAAACCATCTTCAGAGCATTTAAAGGGAAAGGAGGGAAACTGATTTGTGGACTTCTTATTATCTAAAAACAGGGCAACTGATTTAGAAAAATTAATCTTGTACCCGGAGAATTGCCCAAACTCCTGAATAAGGTCTACAATTTTTGACACAGACACCTCGGGATCTGAAAGAAAGAGCAGCACATCGTCCGCATATAAAGAGATTTTGTGCTGCCTACCACCCAAAGACACCCCAGACAGAGCCACTTCCTCTCTTATCATCTGAACAAATGGCTCTATTGCTATTGCAAAAGGCAATGGGGAGAGGGGGCAGCCCAGTCTGGTACCCCGAAATAAAGGAAAATTGTCAGATCTGTGACCATTAGTAATGACCGCAGCAAGAGGATCCGTATAGAGTATTCGCACTCGCTTTATAAAGTATTCTCCAAGGCCAAATTTTTCTAAGGTGTAAAATAAATAAGGCCACTCAGCAAAATCAAAAGCTTTCTCTGCATCTAGAGACAAAATAAGAGAATTAAAACTCAAATTATGGGAAAGCTCAATAATATTTAGTAGCCGCCTAACATTGTGAGCGGAACTTCTGCCTTTAATAAACCCTGTCTGGTCTTCGTTAATAATAAATGGTAGAACCTTCTCCAATCTTAGTGCTAAAATTTTAGATAACAATTTTAAATCAGAGTTTAACAATGCAATGGGCCTATAGGAACTGCAATTTTCTGGGTCCTTGCCTTTTTTTAATATAAGAGAAATATTTGCTTCACAAAGTGAAGAGGGCAGGGTATCGGTCAAAAATGAATGATTAAGCATGGCTAAGAGAGGGTCTAATAGTACATGCTGAAATTCTTTATACAATTCACATGCAAGGCCATCCGGCCCAGGTGATTTACCAGATTTTAAACTATGGAGTGCGATCATAGCTTCCTGTCTTGTGATAGGAGCATTGAGAAATTCCCTCTATTCCTTCAAATTCCCTCAGAGACAACAGGAAGTGTCAAGCGATCAAAGAATGGTACCATAGAATTATGTCTTTGAAGAGAATAATTAGACTGATATAGCATAGAATAAAATTGTTTAAAAGTATTATATATATAATATAAGAATCAAAAGACTGCATTCCCTTAAGATTGACTATAGAAGTAATGAATTGTGAATCCAATTTCGATTTTGTCAAGTGGGCTAGGTATTTACTAGGTTTGTTACCCCATTCGTACAACTTCTGCTTTGAGAATAAAATATTTGAGTGAGACTGTTGAGTTAGCAACGAGTTTAAAGAGGCCCGCATGGTACTTATTTTTTCGAAGGAAGCAGGTGAGGGATCGTTCAGATAGCTATCAGTGGCAGTATTTAATGCTGACTCTAGGTGTTTTTGTTTTTTTGATTTTTCTTTTTTTTTAGCAGTGAGATATGAAATAGAGAGGCCTCTGATGTACGCTTTACAGGTCTCCCAGAGAAGTGAGGGATTATCTATGGATGCTGAATTAACAGAAAAAAAATATCTTAAATTCTTTATTAAAGTATGAGAGAAATTTATCATCTTTGAGCAACAGAGTATTGAATCTTCAATGTCTAGCTGGTCTTATAAACCCCTTCACACAGACATCTAGTACAACTGTAGCATGATCAGAAATAATGATATCTCCTGTGTAACTGTTAGAAACTGTTTGCATCAGAGCCTTAGGAACAAAAAAGTAATCAATCCTAGAGTGGCAATTATGAGGATTAGAGAAAAAATTTAATTTCTTCTGATAAGGATTGAGTGCGCCTAACATCCAAATATCCTAATTCCTTACAAAGTGCAGAGAGAGCTTTAGATTGTTTGGTGACAATAGAATTCCTGGGGGGGAATCTGTCCAATAAAGAATTTAATAAACAGTTAAAGTCCCCTCTGATAATAGCCAATCCAGACGCATTCTCTTTAAATCAAAAAAAGCTTTTGAAAGAAATTCTGAGGAGTAATTTGGGGGACAGTATAAATTTAAAAGTGAGATCTCCTCTCCATTCAAAGTTCCCTTAATAATAATATATCTTCCAAATTTATCCTTAATATTATCTGTAACCCTAAAAGGTATCTTTTTATTAATTATAATAGCTACACCTCTGCTGCTTTTTGTAAAAGATGAGAAATTAATCTGACCAATCCATTTATGTTTTAGATTCAAATGCTCACTATCACTGAGTTTCTTGTATCAAAGCAATATCTATATTCTCCTTACAGAGTTGTGTAAAAACTTTCCATATCTTTATTTGCCCATGTAGACCCCTTACGTTCCAAGTTACTGACATCCAAAACATACACCAAATAGTGAATGAATCAGGTAGTGCTCTCCCCCTGTCAAACATCTTTATGATCAACACCCTGTCATTGCATTCAAAAAGCAGCTGTGTGTGTCTCAAGGTATAAAATTGAACAAAAACACACATCAGAACAAGCCAAACTGGCAACATGGAAAAAAGAAGAAAAAATACAAGAAGAGAATAAAAAAAACAGAAGACAAAAAGAAAAACAAAACAAAATGGGTTCCCCTTATCTCTTAGAGGACAGATCCTCACCTCAGAGTCCAACAAGTTAACCTCTCACTGTACCTCCAGTAACAGAGGCTCAGAAGAAATATACACCCATGATAAGTCTCTTAAGAACCACCCACTCGGAATACAAACGAAAGTTATAAAACCAACCCCTCATCACTCTATATAAAGGAACAATAATAATAATAAAGTACTCAAGCCTAGACTCGTATAGCTACATATAAAAGTACAGGCATACAGTACGTGAAAGCAATTTAGTTCAGCACCTGCCTATCATACGGCAGCAAGAAGATCAGGTATTGGAGCTCGATCCATTCTTGTCCAAATACTGTGAAACTGAAGCCGCAGTCTCAAAGACTTTAGAAGTGCTTCCCTATGGCAAGCCAAAGTATTCATATACGCCTGCTCGGGCGTCTGATTGTACACTGAGACGTCAAAAGCGTGCGATCTGACAGCAAAACGCGTGTCCTTGACGTGCGATTTACCATAAAACGCGTGTTCTTGTGCGTTTTGGAGTCACCGAAAACGTGCGTTCTTGACGTGTGTTTATCATAACAAAAATGGGCGTCGAATACGTGTGTTTTGAGTCGGAAAAAACGCACGTTATGAACGTATAAACATGTAAACCAAACAGGCAGAGCAAACGTCTTCTGAAGTATCCAAACAGGCGAAAAGAACGTGCTCTCTCCTTAGTGTTCTCAAAATGGCACGTCGAAAGCGTATGCTCACTTCATAGGGCTTGAGTCTGTCATGTTTTGTCCGCTCTATATGGACATATATGGACATATATGTCCACTCCACATACATAGGCCTATTTTTTGTCAGTCGTTATGACGGGATGTTATTTCGTTTAAACAACATATTTTTATATTTTATATTTATATTTTTTAATAACGACATATGTCATAAAAACGATATGTAATAGAAGATATTACGCTGTATCGTTACATTATGCTCTGCTGGTGTCGCCACAGTCCTGAGATAAATGAGGATCTGCACGCTGCTGAAGTTACTGTGGGAGGGATAATAGAAATGCACTGTTTTAAATGTATTTCAATGTTATTGTTTTTATTGTAGCAACATATGTTTATTATGGTTATTAGGTTTATTATGATTAGTCTACAATGATGGTGATGCGCTATGAAATTATTGCAGGGCAAATTAATTGTAGCCTAATATTAATTTCATAAGAAGTAGGCTAACTTAATAATAATAATAGGCCTAATAATAAGAAGAATGTAACAGACCTACATTAATTGAAAATGCCAAAGTAGATATAACTAAAGTGTATACAATTATTTTATTCAGAAATGTCATGTTTGTGATTTTTTTTTTAAATTCATTGTTTAAATTAATAGGCCTACAAATTAGGAAACAGTTGCAGTTAAGCAATCATTGGCGTCAGTCACAAAATAAAAAAATAAAAAAATAGGCTGTGAGGACGACTGGCAACAGCTGGTCTTAAATTCTTTAGACACCGCACACCAAACGACTTTGAACACTGACTGAAAACACTGACTGAGCTCAAATGACGTTCATAATCGGCCTGACAACAAGTTAGTGTGTTCCCGGCTTCAAAATCGGCCTGACAGTAAGTTCACAGAATGAACGTTCGTCGTAGAACTGAAAGTAACCGAAAATAACTGAAACTAGGTATTGGCTATATAGCTTTACTTACTAAAATGCCACAGCCATATCACCCTGCAGCCCAAGACTAGTCACCCACTGAAGCTAAGCAGGGTTGAGCCTGGTCAGTACCTGGATGGGAGACCTCCTGGGAAAACTAGGTTGCTGTTGGAAGAGGTGTTAGTGAGACCAGCAGGGGGTGCTCACCCTGTGGTCTGTGTGGGGCCTAATGCCCCAGTATAGTGACGGGGACACTATACTGTCAACAAGCACCGTCTTTCGGAAGAGACGTTAAACCGAGGTCCTGACTCTCTGTGGTCATTAAAAATCCCATGGCACTTCTCGTAAAGAGTAGGGGTGTAACCCCGGTGTCCTGGCCAAATTCCCACCACTGGCCCTTGTCAATCATGGCCTCCTAATAATCCCCATCTACTTGATTGGCTCTCTCTCTCCTCTCCACCTGTAGCTGGTGTGTGGTGAGCACACTGGCGGCGTTGTCCTGTGGCTACCGTCGCATCATCCAGGTGGATGCTGCACACTGGTGGTGGTTGAGGAGAGAACCCCCCACATGATTGTAAAGCGCTTTGGGTGTACAGCAATACACATAAAAGCGCTATATAAATGCATCATTCATTCATACTACTGACATCATACCTTCCACATCTAGCAAGAAGTCACGGAACCAGGCGGTTCTAATTTCATTGTGTCTGTGATTGAGGTCCTTGACAATCAGTGGGTCCTCTTTGGGCAGGAACAGATACCGAAGATGTTTAGAATTTGCCTTCAGTGTGTAACAATGAGATAATTGTTTTCATTTCACACACGCATTAGCAACTAATGAATAAGTTTGGTAACACTTTATAATAACTTTATAGGCAAGACCTAGTTTCAGTTATTTTTATTTAAGATATTTAGGCCTATTTTCCACAGGTGGAGATAGGGATGGGTACCGAAACCCGGTATTTAATCAGTCCCGGGGTTAAATTGTGAAAGACCAGAGTATCGATAAGCTCTGACGTTAACGGTTCTGCTATCGGTACTGGAGAAATTAAGAAAACACACATACATTTATTATTGCTATATATACATTATCTTGCAAATTCTATCTCACCAGAGTCGCCAGCTGTTTTTATATGCAATAATATTCAAACATTTGTCTATGATGCATTTTTGCTATTCGCAATTCAGAAGCGAGATCGCGCTCATGCGGAGGAGCTTCAGCACGCGCAACATGAAAGCCCTGTTAAATTATGATAGAAGAAAAAACTAAACATTCAAACGTCTGCTTACACTTTAGGCCTGTGGCTGTTTTATTAAGCTAATTTAGTTTCTTTATTTCGATTTTGGCTTCTAAGGATTATAGCCGCGTTTCTTCTTTACCTTCACAGCGGTGCGTATTCGTTCCTCCCTAAAACCCAAACTTAAAGTCAGAATCAGCACAATCAGTGATTGTTGTAAAATGCCATCTTTACTGTTGCTATATTGCGGGATATGTTTGATAATAAAATGTTGAAAGCACAATCCGCACAAGAGACGCTGTTCCCCCAGGCTGAAATGTGTGCACGCGCTCCAAAACGGACAAGCTAATTACACTTTGAGCTTCGGGTGCAAGTCCAAACGATCAAATAAACACAAAATATGTCAAAATGGCCGGCTTGGAGAGTATTCACTTAAACATAGTTTATGTCGTAAGTGGGCCATCAATGTTAATCAAACAAAATGCAAAGAGAATATCACTCTTAATCTGAATAACATTATAGCTTTAATAAGCATCAATCTATTAATACATACAGTGACAACTATGCAGTGTTCATTTACATATGATTACTTTTAGATTTCTTTTGTAGGCTATTACTTACCTGAACAGTAATGTTAGTAGACCTTCATGAAAAAATGAAAGCACTGTTTATTTCATTTCATTTGTATATTTGTTTTACTGTATTTGTCAGTTTGTTTTACTTTGTTTCTTTGTTTATGTTCTTACTGTATCTTATATTATATATAAAACACTAAAAATGCCTGCACACTGGTGCATTTACAAATTGATGCTTTATATTCATTTAATTAAATATTTATTTTACATTTCAGAATATAAAGCAATGTTAATTCAGCTCTTAATTTGTCATATATATATATATAAACAAAAAGTACCGATAAGAATACCGTTAAAGTACCGAATCAATAAGCAGTATCGATAAGAGTAATAATACCGTTAAAACCTTAATGATACCCATCCCTAGGTGGAGAAATGCAGGTGGACCAAAGTAAAATCCTTACTCTGCAAGAGGTCTTTGCCTTTGCTTCTGGGCTGTCATGAGTCTTGTTACAGACAGAGAAATTTTCAATGTGGATATAGGCTATTAACTGTAAGTAAATCTAACTGTAAGACTTTCAGTTCCTCGCGCGAACTTACTGTCAGGCCGATTATGAATGTCATTTGAGCTCAGTCAGTGTTTTCAGTCGGTGTTCAAAGTCGTTACCGAAATACATTTCTTCTCTCTTTATTTATTTATTTTTTGTAATTAATTAATAAATTTTTTCCACTAGCTTATGTTCGGGCCACAAGAGAAATATTAAGGGCGCAAATTTAAACATTTAGCTATATACCGTTATTATCAGCATATGAAGTAGATTCGTCTCTGAGAGAATATGCGCCGTTAATGCAGCGTCAGATGCCAAAAGCACCGTCAGTTTTTACTTTCACTTTCTAGTGAATCGACTGAAAGTAAGAGGTTCACCGCATAACTCTTGCGCAAAGTGTTCACGTTGCTTGTGTGATATCCATTGGCTCGCCTTCCTGGTTTAAAACAAATATTTACAATATTGCGATGTTACCGCCTCTCCCACCCACCCTTGAGTTTGCGGTTGGGGGCCGCGGATTTGAACCCTAACCCTAAGCCACTGGACTCTGTCCTTTAAGGATTAAGGATAAGGATAAACTTTATTTGTCCCCGAAAGGAAATTTGTCTCGGGCAAAGTGCTACAATGTTGCTCTAAACAATAATACATACAATAATAATAGACAAAACAGATTAAATAAAACAATTAAGAACATACATTAAAATACAACAGTGTGTAATATAAATAAATTCAAAACACAGTAAAGTGCTAATATGCTATAGGTGCGTTGTTCTTATTAGAATTCAACAGTTTTATCGAGGCAGGAACAAATGAAAGCTTCAGTCTATTAGTTTTACACATAGGCATTCTCAGTCTCTTTCCTGATGGCAGCTGCTGGTATTCGCTAAAAAGAGGATGATCGGGATCAGTGCTAATACTTATTGCCCTTCTCATCACTGTCTGTTCATATAAAGTCTGTATGGGCTCATATTGTTTTATTCCTATGATTTTCATGGCTGTTTTGTGGATATGAGCAAATTTGTTTTTCAGTTGGACAGACAAGTTTCCAAACCAGACTGTAATTCCATAGCGAATGAGACTTTCAAACATGGCTCGGTAAAAAACAAGCAAGATATTGCTACCTGCCCCATACAGTCTCAGCCTTCTTAAAAAATAGAGCCTCTGTTGTAGTCGTGTGCACAGACTATCAATGTGTGTCTTCCAACAAAGAACACTGTCCATATACAGTAAAACCCCAGGTATCTGTAAGATGTCACTTGCTGTATCACTGTGTCTTTAATGATCACAGGCTTATGTTCAGATACACTTCTTGGGTCAAGTACCATTTCTTGTGTCTTTTTTACATTTAAAACAAGGCAGTTCTTGTCACACCACTGAATGAAAGTATCCATTTCACTGTGGTAAGATGATAAGTCCATGTCTTTATGTAAGACTTAAAATGACAGTGTCATCAGCGTATTTCATGATATAATTATTAGTATATGTGCTCCTGCAATCATTTGTATACAAAGCAAAAAGCACAGGCAATGAAACACAACCTTGTGGCACTCCTGTGTTACTATATCTGACCTCAGAAAGTGTACCATTGACCCTGACCTGCTGAGTTCTATTACTTAAAAAAGAATGAAACCATTTGATTAAAACAGTACTAACACCCATGCTGTGCAACTTCTCTAAAAGCAAATGTGTCTGCACTGTCAAAGTCAAGTCAAAGTCTGCTTTATTGTCAATTCTGCCACATGTACAGCACATACATACAGAGAATTGAAATTGCGTGACTCTCAGACCCATGGTGCATACAGTTAACAAAACACTAACAGTAGACGTAGAATGCAATAAATACAGTTTAAAATATAAAAAACCAACTATACAAATATACAAATAAGGACATTGTAGAGAAGAGTTTGATTAAGTGGCATAAGGCACATGGCAGATGAAATGCAAATCGGTTAAATAAACAAAACTAAACAAAACAAAACTGTGCAGATATGGGTGTAGTGCAAAAAGAGCTTGACAAAACGAAAACTGTGCAGATAACAAAACGAAAACTGTGCAGATAGTATTAAATGCTGAACTAAAATCAACAAATAAAATACGAGCATAGGCTTTAATACTCTCAAGATGCTTAGACACAAGATGAACAATGCTAAGAGCAGCATCCTCAGTACTCCTGTTCTGCTTATAGGCAAACTGACAGGTGTCTAGTAGTGGCTCTACTTCTTTTTCCAGCAATGAAATTACAAATTTCTCAAAGCACTTCATGACATTTGAAGTCAAAGCCACAGGACGAAGATCATTATTTTCTCTAGCACCAGGTTTTTTTAGGGATTGGTGTTATGTAGGACTTTTTCCACAGAGCTGGCACAGTGTGGGTATCAAGAGATCGCTGAAATAGGGGACACCATGCTATAGCAAGCTCTTCAGCACAGTTTTTTAACAAAAAAGCAGGTAACCCATCCGGCCCAGTAGCCTTGTTGGTGTGTAAGGACCTGAAAAGGTGCTGCACATCACGTGGGTCTACTTCCACCCTAGGGATGCCTTTGGTGTCAGACAGTGATTGCAATATACTATGACATTCCTCTAAATTATTTTATGCCTCAAATCTCAAATAGAAATCATTTAGCTCATTTGCTCTTTGTAGATTGTCCAGTGTTGTAATATGTTTCTTAGCAGGGTTCATATTGGTGACCAATTTCATTGTTTCCCAAAGTTTTCTTGTGTTAGAAGTATAAAAACTGTGTTCCATAGTTTGCCTGTGCTGTTCTTTGCCTTTTTCAAATGATATTTTAATTCTTTCTGTGCCGCTAATAATCGTACCTTATCCCTGTTCCTAAATGCCAGCTTTTTATTATTTATGCACTTTTTAATGTCCTTTGTAATGTAGGGCTTGTTGTTAGGATAAACAGCAACATCCTTTTTTCTACCACATTATCTACACAAAAGTTGATATAATCACGTATTGTGTCAGTGGCCTCATCAAGCTCTAACTGATGAAATATGGACCAATCTGTGCACAAAAAACAGCCCTTAAGTGTTTCCATAGAATCCTCTGTCCATACATTAACCATTTTGTGCTCTGGTTTACATGTCTTAAAAACGGACTTATAAGAAGGAATCAGATGTACTACATTATGATCCGAGTTGGACAAAGGGGGCTTTGACTTAGCTGCATAAGCATTTTTGACATTGCCATAACATTTGTCCAAAATTTTTGTTTTCCTAGTATCACAGCGCACATATTGCTCAAAGCCCGCTAACACAGTTTCTAACTTACAATGATTAAAATCACCCAGAAAGAAAATAGGGGCTCCAGGTGAGTGCTGAAGCTGCTCATGTGCACACTCAGCGATACACACTGCAGCTTTACCTACATTACCGCTAGGTGGGATGTACACTGCACATATGATGACACAACCGAACTCTCTCGGTAAATAATGAGGTCTGAGTGATACACAGAGCAGTTCAATATCAGGAGTGCATACCTTGTCTCTTACTGTATATTGTTTGCACCATCTGTCACATATGTACATACAAACTCCTCCTCCGCTCTTTTTACCAGAGTCAATGGAGCGGTCTGTGCGCACCAGCATGTATCCGAATCAAGTTCCAGTAATCGGAATCCTCATGAAGCCAGCTTTCTGTAAGCACCATAAGATTAGACTCCCGATATTCAAAGCAGGTCCTTGTAATGGCATGGAGTTCATCCATCTTGGGCACCAGTGACCTCACGTTGCTCAGGATCACTGAAGGCAACGGTGGTTTACTAGCCCGCTGGCAGAGACGCTCCCGAACGCCCCCCCGTCTCCCTCACTTGCGCCGCAGTTGGGTCCCGGTATGTGGCACACGTATAGCAGCTGGCAGGTGATCCGGTGCTACATAATGATGATTTCTGAGAGACACCAATGCACTCCTGGAGTATACCAGTCTTTGATTTTGTTCCCACTGTAGGCCTAACATTAAGTCCAATGCAAAACATGAAATAAACGTTTCCCTGATGATCAGAACCAGAAGCAGGAGAAGTAGGCACGAAGCCATTGTTCGAGTCTCCAAACACAGTCTGCCGACAAATGGCAGGTTCGTGTTAGTCGCAAACACCTTGCACCACACTTAACCGTATTAACTTTACAGTCCAGACTCAAACTCCAAAGTTTTATACTTAAAAACAAGAAAAATGCTTAAACAAACAACAGTAGTACGAGCCCGTGCCGCTGCAGAGCTGTGCCACCGAAACCGGAGCTTTAGTTAGTCTAGTAGTGCCCGCTCACTTTTGCCCAGGCCCGCCCAAAAATAAAATTCTGGCTATACGCCACACCTCTTGAAAATTGTGTCTTAATGTTTTCATAAAATTACTTTACTTTCCGATACAGCCATCAAGTGTTAAATCAAACTTAAGTCATTCAAATAAAGAAATATTCCCAACCCAGAGTCGATTATTCAGTCATCCTCTGGATCTGTGTGCAATTCTTGGATAGCAATATATTGTAGACTAATCATAATAAACCTAATAACCATAATAAACATATGTTGCTACAATAAAAACAATAACACTGAAATACATTTAAAACTGTGTATTTCTATTATCCCTCCTGCAGTAACTTCAGCAGCGTGCAGATCCTCATTTATCTCAGGACTTTGTCGACACCAGCAGTGCATAATGTAACGATACAGCCTAATATCTTCTATTACATATCGTTTTTATGGCATATGTCTTTATTAAAAAATATAAATATAAAATATAAAAATATGTAGTTTAAACGAAATAACATCCCGTCATAATGACTGAGTGGAAAAAAATAGGCCTATGTATGTGGCAGCAATGCCTTACCGTAATACCCCATCTAGAGCGGAAAAAACATGACAGACTCGAGCCCTATGAAGTGAGCACACGCTTTCGACGTGCCATTTTGAAAACACTAAGGAGACAGCACGTTCTTTTCACCTGTTTGGATACTTCAGAAGACGTTTGCTCTGCCTGTTTGGTTTACCTGTTTACACGTTCATAACACGCGTTTTTTCTGACTCAAAATGCACATATTCAACGCCCATTTTTGTTATGATAAACGCACGTCAGGAATGCGTGTTTTCGCTTACTCCAAAACACACGTCAAGAACCGATACACGTCAAGAACGTGTGTTTTTATAGCAAATCACACGTAGAGGACGCGCATTTTAAAACACAAAAACGCACGTTTCCGACACGCGTTTTCTGTAATCCCAAAGCGCACGCTAAGAATGCGTGTTTTTATGGCAAATCGCACGTCGAGGATGCGCATTTTGCTGTCAGATCGCACGCTTTTGGCATGTCAGTGTACAATCAGATGCCCAAGCAGGCATATATGAATACTTTGGCTTGCCATACTTCCCATAGTCACTCGTAGCTTGGCCGGATACAGCATTGCGTAGCGGGCGCCCATCTCTCGAATTTGCTGTTTAACTGTGTTGAATTCTTTACGCCCCCGTATCACTGAAGCAGAGAAATCCTGGTAAAATTACACAATGTTGTCAAGTCAAGTCAAGTCACCTTTATTTATATAGCGCTTTTAACAATACAGATTGTGTCAAAGCACTTAACAGTATCAAATTGGAGGATAGAGTGTCAGTAATGTATAATAATAAGATTAAACACTCAATTTTCAGTTAAAGGCATTTCATTATTGAATTCAGAGATGTCATTGTCTAGCTCAGTTTAGTTTAAATAGTATATATGAAATCAAATTGACGATAATCGTTAGAAATTAAGTGTCCCCAACTGAGCAAGCCAGAGGCGACAGCGGCGAGGAACGAAAACTCCCTCTGTGACAGAATGGAGAAAAAAACCTTGGGAGAAACCAGGCTCAGTCGGGGGGCCAGTTCTCCTCTGGCCAGGATATTATTATTTATTTTTTTTACTTATTGTATTAATTAAATTTTAAATGTATAAATGTATTATATTTCTATTTTTATATTGTTGCAATTTCTAACAATAATAGTATTATGTAGTTAGGTATTTTATTATATTATAGTTATTTTGTTTAATTTTAAGTTTTATTGTATTTAAGTCGAGGTCTTCACTGGGGATATGTCCCTGGGGCTCATCCAGGTGTCCGGCCTCCGCCGACGGTCAGGGTCGCAGACATCATCTCCCGGCGCCATCTGATCCGGACACGGACTGAGAAACAGAATAATAAAGAAACAGACAAATATTAGCGTAGATGCCATTCTTCTTACGATGTAACGAGTACATCGTGTGTTATGAGGAGTGTTCCCGGTTCCGGTTGATCTAATTAATGCAGCCTAACAATCCTTTAACGAATTTGAATAATAGAAGTGTATTAGTGTGTTATGTGTAAGCCAGGTTAAAGAAATGTGTCTTTAATCTAGATTTAAACTGACAGAGTGTGTCTGCCTCCCGAACAGTGTTAGGTAGATTGTTCCAGAGTTTGGGCGCTAAATAGGAAAAGGATCTGCCGCCCGCAGTCGATTTTGATATTCTAGGTATTATCAAATGGCCAGAGTTTTGAGAACGCAGCGGACGTGGAGGACTATAATGTGATAAGAGCTCGCTCAAGTACTGAGGAGCTAAGCCATTCAGGGCTTTATAAGTAATTAACAAGATTTTAAAATCTATCCGATGTTTGATAGGGAGCCAGTGCAGTGTTGACAGAACCGGGCTAATATGGTCATACTTCCTGGTTCTAGTAATGTTGTCATCGTACCGCAAATCTCCATCCCCCAACAGCCTCCTGCTGGTGTCGAGAACCCTCTGCTTGTCTCCGTAGTTATGGAACCGAACGATTAGCGGCCGCGGTCCTTAGCACCCGGTTTTGGAGCCAACGTATGATGCGCCCTCTCAATCTTAATGCGACTGGCCTCACACCTGCTAATATGCTGCTAGAGCTCGGACTGGACAAGATCAGGAAAGACTTCATCAACTACCTTGTTGGTACATTAATTTTCAAATTTCAGATCTAGCTCATTTTTGATTTATAGTTCACTTAATCTGCTAATTACCTAAATAAAATTGTAGTTTGCGACCGTTGAAAATCATTTGAAATTTGTGTCAGTACGTCGTAAATAGAATGCGGCAGCAGTTTACTGTCGGAGATTTGTCGTGTCGTGCTGCGCCGCTTCCAGTGTAGACAGCATCACTGATTATGATGAGTTCTATTGTACTTTGTCGCGCCGCGCCACTCGCGTCCGGTGTAGACACGGTGTAACTCTCACCCAGTGGTGGAGGTAACGAAATACAACTACTCACGTTACTGTAATTAAGTAGTTTTTTCGGGTACTTGTATTTTTTGAGTATATTTTTAAAGCTGTACTTTTATTTGTACTTAAGTACAAATTAAGCAAAATAATCTACTTCGTTACTTTTAAATCATAGTTCGTTAATGAGTACACCCAATTTGAATTAATATTCAAACCTTTGACGGCATTTCAGTAGCCAATAACGATATCCGATCGTAAAGGGACCAATAAAAGCCCTGATATCTGAACCGGGAAAAGCCGCCGCTGCAGCAGCAGCCAGTGTTGCCAACTTAGCAATTTTGTTGCTAAATTTAGCAACTTTTCAGACTACCCTAGCAACTTTTTCTTCCAAAAGCACCTAGCAACAAATTTAGCTATTTTTAAAATTTATTTGGCAACTTTTAGCAACGTTTGATAAGTGACTCAAATGATAAAAAGGCAAACATTTACAAATTAAATTACACAAAAAGAGGAAACACAGTACACGCATAATGTGAATTAAGTTAGCTGCTAATTGCAGTTGTTTAATTAAATAATAATAATAATAATTTAATAGTTGTTCATTTATGATACACTTTGTTAGTAGCTTGTACCTGCGATTGTTGATCAGTTAGTACACAGTAAGAAAAATATCTAGAAAAAATGGAAAAGGTACTAGTAATTTTCCAGGACATTATCTGTTATCTATTATCTGTTGTAACCCTGTAACCCAAAAACACAAAATACAATGCGGAATTAAAAACACAGGTAAAAAACCTGTGGAAAAATCAATACAGAAAATTCCTTCATATTAACATAGTAGATTGTGCCCGACTGTATTTTTACAGACTTTTTTTTTAGAGTGTAGCATACTAACTACTAATACACTGCTTAAAATTATAATTTTTCAGAATGTGTAGTTTTACTTGTTTACTAGCTAATAAAAAAAACTTAAATTGTAGTTTTCAATCATTCAATGTATTTAAAAATAGTTATTTAGAGTTTTATATTATTTTATGTATTTATATTATTTTACAAACAAATCTAAATTAACATGAAATATAATTTTTGCTGACATTTGATCATGTAGTGGCACAATTTTGATTTGTGATTACGTAATGACGTCACAACGTCATTTAGCAACTTTTAGCAACAAATTGACCTTCCTTTAGCAACTTCCCCTGAAAATTAGTTGGCAACACTGGCAGCAGCTTTTGAAGAGCTGATCGGACAGTGAGGGAGTTCAGCGTAATTTATGGACTCAAAGTTTGGAGAAACAAACTACATGGTAGTGTTATCATAAATTTCTATATTTTGATACTGATACTGAAATATCTGACACGGTTCCATGACTCATGTTCCACAGTATCTACCCTATATACAGCGATACACTCTGCGTCTCTCTCCTCTCCGAAAGCGAGTTTGACATGCATCCGCCTCCTATCAATTACAGAGTCAGAATGTCAGAATCAGAATCAGAATCAGAATGAGCTTTATTGGCCAGGTATGCTTACACATACGAGGAATTTGTTTTTGTGACAGAAGCTCTACAGTGCAACAGAAAGACAGCAACAGGACAGGGCACAGATAATAAAAGAATAATTTACAAATAGGCAATGTACAAATAGCAAAAACACAATATATAGACAAGTATGGTGTACAGGTCTAATATGTGCAAATCTGAAATGAAAAAAATAAGTATGTGTGTTGAATAAATAATTTATAATAGTGTTGTGTGTTCCACTTTTAATGTCAAGTGTTCATGAGATGGATTGCCTGAGGGAAGAAACTGTTCCTGTGTCTGGTCGTTCTGGTGCTCAGAGCTCTGTAGCGTCGACCAGACGGTAACAGTTCAAAGAGGGAGTGTGCTGGATGTGAGGGGTCCAGAGTGATTTTGCCAGCCCTTTTGCTCACTCTGGATGAGTACAGTTCTTGGAGAGTGGGGAGGGTTGTACCAATGATTCGCTCAGCAGTCCGGACTACCCTCTGTAGTCTTCTAAGGTCAGATTTGGTAGCTGAGCTGAACCAGACAGTTATTGAAGTGCAGAGGACGGATTCAATGATGGCGGAGTAGAACTGATTCAGCAAGTCCTGTGGCAGGTTGAACTTCCTCAGCTGGCGAAGGAAGTACAACCTCTGCTGGGCCTTTTTCACAATGGAGTCTATGTGATTGTCCCACTTCAGGTCCTGGGAGATGGTGGTGCCCAGGAATCTGAATGACTCCACTGCAGTCACAGTGCTGTTCATGATGGTGAGTGGGGGGAGTGCAGAGGGGTTCCTCCTGAAGTCCACGATCATCTCCACAGTTTTGAGCGTGTTGAGCTCCAGGTTGTTAAGACTGCACCAGACAGCCAGCTCCTTAACCTCCTGTCTGTAGGCAGACTCGTCACCGTCCTGGATGAGGCCGATCAGTGTGGTGTCGTCTGCAAACTTCAGGAGCTTGACAGAGGGGTCTTTAGATGTGCAGTCGTTAGTGTACAGGGAGAAGAGCAGTGGGGAGAGAACACAGCCCTGAGGAGCTCCAGTGCTGATCGTACGAGTGCTGGATGTGTATTTTCCCAGCCTCACTAGCTGCTGCCTGTCTGTCAGGAAGCTGGTGATCCACTGACAGACGGAGGTGGGGACGGAGAGCTGAGTTAGTTTGTTCTGAAGGGTGTCCGGGATGATGGTGTTAAAAGCGGAGCTGAAGTCTACGAACAGGATCCTCACATAAGTCCCTGGTCTGTCCAGATGCTGCAGGATGAAGTGCAGTTCCATGTTGACTGCATCATCCACAGACCTGTTTGCTCTGTAGGCAAACTGCAGGGGGTCCAGTAAGGGTCCAGTGGAGGACTTCAGATAAGCCAAAACCAGTCTTTCAAATGACTTCATGACCACAGACGTTAGAGCCACAGGTCTGTAGTCATTAAGTCCAGTAATTTTGGGTTTCTTTGGGACGGGGATGATGGTGGAGCGTTTGAAGCATGAGGGGACTTCGCACAGCTCCAGAGATCTGTTGAAGATCTGTGTGAAGATGGGGGCCAGCTGGTCAGCACAGATTTTTAGGCAGGCTGGTGACACACCGTCTGGGCCTGGTGCTTTCCTTCTTTTGTTCTTCCTGAAGACCTGGCGCACCTCATCTTCGCTGATCTGAATTGCAGGTGTGGGGGAGACGGGGGTTGCTGGAGGTGTGAATGGTTGTGTGGAGAGGTGTTCAGGGCGGGTGTGGGGTGTTTTTTCAAACCTGCAATAGAACTCGTTCAGACCGTTTGCCAGGTGTTGATTCTCCAGAGTGCTGGGGGATGGTGACTTGTAACTGGTGATTTCTTTCATACCTTTCCACACTGAAGCAGAATCACTGGAAGAGAATTTTTTCCTTAGCTTGCCGGAATAATTCCTCTTTGCCACTCTGATCTCCTTTTCCAGTGTGTATTTGGCCTGTTTATACAAGACTTTATCCCCCTTTCTGTAAGCATCTTCTTTGGCCTGACGGAGCTGTCTGAGTTTTGCAGTGAACCATGGTTTGTCGTTGTTGTAAGTTAGATGAGTCTTGGTAGGAATGCACATATCCTCACAGAAACTGATGTAAGATGTTACAGTCTCTGTGAGCTCATCCAGATCATTTGCGGCAGATTCAAAAACAGTCCAATCAGTAAGGTCGAAACAGGCTTGTAAATCCCACTCTGTTTCATTAGTCCATCTTTTAACAGTTCTTAATACAGGTTTTCCAGATTTGAGTTTCTGCCTGTAGGTCGGTATAAGATGAACCAAACAGTGATCAGAGAGTCCTAAAGCTGCCCGTGGGACAGAGTGATATGCGTCCTTTATCGTTGTGTAACAGTGATCCAGTATATTACTGTCTCTGGTGGGACATGTAACATGCTGTCTGTATTTTGGCAGTTCACGGGAGAGATTTGCTTTATTAAAGTCCCCGAGAATGATTAAAACAGAGTCCGGGTGTTGTTGCTCAGTCTCTGTGATCAGATCAGCGAGTTTCTGTAAAGCTGAGCTCACGTGCGCTTGCGGAGGAATGTAAACACTCACGAGAATGAACGAGCAAAACTCCCGCGGCGAGTAGAAAGGCTTGCAGTTAATGAAGAGCGTTTCTAGATCAGAACAGCACATCTTCTTTAACACAGTTACATCTGTACACCACCTCTCATTGATGTAAAAGCACGTCCCGCCGCCGCGTGATTTCCCCGTTGATTCTGCCTCACGATCCGCTCTAAACAGCTGAAAGCTCGGAAGATGTAACGCGCTGTCCGGAATGGCGTCGTTCAGCCAGGTTTCCGTGAAACACAGAGCAGCAGAGTTTGAAAAGTCCCTGTTTGTCCGGGAGAGCAGAAGGAGTTCGTCCGTTTTGTTGGGTAGAGAGCGGAGATTCGCGAGATGGATGCTAGGCAACGCCGTTCTAAATCCTCGCTGTCTGAGCTTCACGAGCGCGCCGGCTCGCTTCCCCCGTCTGCGCGTCCTGAAGCGTTTGACCAGAGCCACGGCTCCGCCAACAACAATGTCCAGCAAAACGTCCGAATAATCAAAAACCGGTAAAAGATTCTGTGGTGTGTTCTGCCGAATGTTCAGCAGATCATCCCTGGTAAAACTGATGGTGTTTGAGAAACAAAAAACAGGAAAAACGAACAAAAACAGTACAAACACTGAAGAGCAAAGCACAGTAGCTGCCATTTGCGGCGCCATCTTACATCCCCCGTGGGATTTCAGGTATTCCGCATAATTTTAATCATTTCCACGCAAATGTGGAGAGCGCTTTATTGTGACATGAGAACACAGTCATATTTTAAATTCTTCAACTGAACTGAGGTCATTTGTTTTAGAATTTTATTACTGACTGTGTACTTGTCTTGTTTTGTAAATTCAATTTAGTTTGAAATCAAATTTGAAATCAAGCTTCTTTGCTGTAAGCTTTTGCAACAAATTTACCCTATTTTAAAGACACAAATACACAGAATGAGCAAATGTTTAAGATTGAGATTTTTGTAATGGTAATTGATCAATGTTTATATGTAGGCTATGTAAATAAAAGCCTATATTAAAATCTTTTCATCATATAAAGCGAACGTGTCTTTTTTATAAGACTTGGATTAAACCACTCAAAGCTTGAAATAATGCTTGCCTTGAAAAAATGGATGGACAAAACAATTTGTAATATTAAAATATCTATATGGCAGTATACAGTATGTGGTAGTTTTGCCAATAGTATTGAAAATGATTGAAGTCGTCATGAAATCAAAAATGACCCTACTTACTTTTTTAGTGCACATTACTAGTCTTGTGGTGAACAATTAAATCGTGCAAGTCAAAACACCGGGGAAAAAAATTGTCTGCCGTTGTAATATTTAATCAAAAACTGAAAATTCGCTTCCGCTCTGGAATGGCGTTCTCGCTCTGATGACGTCAGTTTGACAGCTTGGGGAGAATCCTCTTGTTAAGTATGACGTAAGGACTGCTGTTTCCGGGTCCATGCCTCTACTCATTTCACTTGAGAATACTATCTCAGCAGCCATTTATGAGCACTATTTAATTAATATTACATATTTAAGTTAAGCATTTAAAAATTTGCTGTGCACACTACAGTCTCCGTGCTCACAGTGTCTCAGACACCAATATTTTATCTGAATCACTGTCTGGCCATCTAGGTTTTCAGTATGGAGATAAAGGTTAGGGTTATAATGTTTCAGTATTACATGACATCATGGGTGTATATTAGCACAGTTTGTTATTTTCTTGGGGCATCTGGCAGAGCGTTAGGACCCAGAAGCGAAGATATGAATTAATATTTTTTGGTAATTCATTAAATATCGCCGCTAAAATGTAACTAGTAACTAGTACTCTGAGTAGTTTTTGAGAAGAGTACTTTGTACTTTTACTTAAGTACCGTTTTGACACCAGTACTTTTACTTGTAATTGAGTATTATTTCAGCAATGTAACAGTACTTGTACAAATTTTCAGTACTCTTTCCACCACTGCTCTCACCTTTCATTCAGTTAGCTTTCAATTACACACTTCATTATGTTCTGTAATGAGTCCAGTGATGTGCCTATACATTCCACCCTGAGGGCCTCATTGGGGTAATATATGCAATCCCATTTTGCACCCTTAGGCTTGTTGCCACTAATAAACAGAAGAATTCACAGCATCATTTGTTCATAGAATTTCCCCTCGGGATTCTAAGGAATACGTCTTATGTAAATCCAACAGAACATGAGTCGTGGATTATTGCACCTCCGTCACATCTTGGTATCTTCAAACAGCGTGTGTCTCAGTGATGCTCCACGGACTACTTAGACAGACAAACAAGACTCAGTAGCTTTAGAGGCTGACTGCTGAACTTTTCAGCGTGTCGACAGAACAGCGGTAGAAGAGGTCACTTCCAGACAGCCTGTCCCCTCCAGTGTGCTTCCAGCTCATCTTCCTGCTCTTGTTCCACTCTGTGTCCTCGCCTGCGGCTTTCTGCCCGGCCTCTTCTGAATCTGAAGGAGAAGGAGAATAAATAATGAATCTCAATGACAGTGAGGAAACGGAATCTTTTGTTTGCACCCGCAGTGTTATTTTTCTCATCTTTTCCTGAACCCCACGTACATGACCCACGGCCCGACGCAGGCATAATGAAGATCCGTGTAATGAGGCTGAGGAATACGAGGGCCATAGTTAGACCCGAGCTGTCGGCATGGCGGTACTTGTCATTGTGTCGTTAATGGCCGTGAATAGCTTGTTCTCCTTTTGCTATTGTTGAGAATGCTCTCGTGGTGCTTGCGGGGCGATGAGAGGCTTTAACTCTCCATGCTCTTAAGGTAATGTAAGCTCTCACCCTAGTGTGTTAGCAGGAAGCGAATGAGCCCGATGTTTCATCCCCTCCAAACTGGAAGTGCGGTTTAGATTTAATATCGGGGATTTAGCAGCTGTTGCATTGGGGAGCTCCTAATGCTCGTGTCCCTTTCCTGAGTGTCCCTTTTCCTGAATCTTTATTATCTTTTGTCATTTAAACCTTTTCCCTGCTCTCTTGTGCTCTCTTGTTCTGAAGTTGAACACTAACTGTTTCTTCTCTCTATTTCTCTATACCCAGGTGCCCTCTCTTTGCTTTGAGCCTGATTATCGGTCTGTCTGGTCTCCAGCTCTTCTGTGTCTGGTTGTCTGGTTCGGGCGAGCAGTGATCTTCCACAGCAGACATCTCCAGGGATTGTAGCCTGTGGTCTGAGGTGAGTCCGACTGGGATCCATCGCCTTTGCTCCTGTCTCTCCTCGTTCGCAATCACCATTATGCCAGTCGGATCCACGCAGCTTTAATTCTTAGAAATCAGTGTTCATTAGAGTCACCTGCACTTCAAGAGGAAGCACAGAATAATTTGATGTCAGATGCCTCATTATGGTACTCCTACTTAAAGCCATGACAAAAGTACAATCTTTTTCATGCTCGAGAACCAACGCAAGTCTATGGGGATAACAGAGAGCCGCAGATGCATTTTGATTAAAGGCTAAGTGATCTTACGGTGCAAATCAGTGATTCATAATACATGGAATTCATTACAGAAGAAGTGATCTGATCATCTCTTAAAACGTATTGCTTTTGCATCCGTATATGTTTATAGCAGACATTTTACATTTACTCCTATAATTTGGATGTCACCTAGTGTTGTCAATAACTGTCATGCTTTAAAATTGGCCTGTGTTAAAAAGGTTAGCAGGACGAATCAACAACCACTCACTGTAAAAACTGGTTTTTGCTCCTGCTTTAAAGAGCTGTTTCTACCTGATCTAAATTTTAAGTTTAGTTTCAACGAATAGCCTAATACTTTTAAAAAGTTTGAGGTCGGTAAGATTTTTAAAATATTTATGCAAGTCTGTTTTGCTCACAGAGGCTGCATTTATCAAAACTACAGTAAAAACAACTGTAATATTGTTAATTATTATTACAATTTAAAATAAGTGTTTTCTGTTTTAATATATTTTTAAATGTAATTAATTCTTTTAATGGCAAAGCTACATTTTCAGCAACCATTATTCCAGTCTATTCTAATATGCTGATTAGAATGTGCTGAATTGGTGCTCAAAAAGCAATTCTTATTATTTTCACAGTTGAAAACAGTTGTGCTGCTTAATATTTCTGTGGAAACTGTAATACATTTTTTTTTTCAAGATTCTTTCAATGAACAGAAAGTTCAAAAGAAGTTTCTTTACTGTGACTTTTAATTAAATTCATACACATTCAAACCTTTTTTAATCTTTTGAGGCTCGTTCTGTTCTGTGTGATTTCTAAAGACTTTTCAGAACCATTCAGAACCATTGTGACAGCATAGAAACACACAGGTCAGTAAATGTCTGTAACACTGACAGAGTTTCTTAATTCAGTTTGAATTTTATTTGTGAATAAATTGCTAATAAAGAGGTTCCTTAGACAAGGTTCCCAAAGTTTCCTGCTATAGGTTTAAGTTGAAATCAGTTCTGCGGTACCCTTGTAAATGTTCTAACAGTTACGGTTCTGACCGATCATCAGTAGATTCATAAAGATTGTACATCTTTTAAATTATTGTACATTTCCAAGTCTATACAGGCATGCAAAAATGTACATGTCCACATGGCTAAGAATACAGATGAAACCAGTGTGCATCATTTAACTTCCAAGCTGTCATTTTAGTGATTCACTATAGGGAACAGCTGTTTGTAACATCATAACAGCTTTCCTCTAATAGAGATGTCTTACACCTGCAGTCCTAGTGTGGAATGATACAAAGCCTTCAAAAGGTGACTGTGTAAATTAACCTTTTTACAGAAATGAACATGACTTCAGTCTCTGCCTTTGAATGAACTGTTATATAGTGGAAGTGAAATCAATATTGATTTTCTCTCACACAAGAATGACCTGTGAAGACCTTTCAACAGTCTCAGAGTGAGTGAAGCTAATTTTATTAGACACGTCATTAGGGCTGCACGATTATGATAATTGTCGATTATTCCCTTGAAATTGTAATTGCGATTATTAATTACGATTATCACAATTTACAATAAATGATATTTATACCATTGTTTGAAGCAACCGCATGCCATATTTTTATATGAAAATAAACAAGCTGAAAACACTCTAACTGAAAAATGTTTATTGCTTTTCTATAGTATTAAGCCTCAAATGTCAACTATACATTGGACTGGAAAAATAAGTAAAAATATGAATGGTATTATAATGTTATACTAAAACTAAAATTAAAACCATGGAAAAACCCTTAAGATAACCTGTAGAAAGAAAAAAAACATCTTAAGCATGTAGAATACCATAAGTGGACTTTGAACGATTAATTGCCGCTTTGAACGATTACATAATTGTGGCATCCGTAATTGTAATCGCGATTAGAATTCGATTAATTGTGCAGCCCTACACGTCATGCAAATCGTTAACAGTGTTAACAGATCAGGTATACAGTCCAAAAAACCGTTATATCATAAAAATGTCACAAACACACCTCACTAGAACGTTAGTGGTTGTGATAGTGCTTCTTTTCTGATCAGATACATACATAGAGTTGCCTAGAATCAAGCAAACTGTTGTTCTTGTGTCCTTCTGCGATACCCCCTGCCGTTTAACATAATCAGTGCTTTCACGCTTCGCTGGCCCATGCTTGAGCAGTATGTCATTCACGTGCCCTTCTACATCTGTCTCTGTCACGTCAATTCATCACACACATGCTCATCTCCCATCATGTGTCTAATGAAATATCTTGACAGTTTAAACAAACGGTTCACCCTGTGTGGTCTTAAAGAGTCCTTCATCACTGTCATGGGACTAATATCCTGTGCTAAGTGTTACAGAACATACACAGTCACACAAATATGAGTAAATATAATGTGCATGAAGACCGGTATGTCAACCACATGAATGAATCACACAATATTTGGACATTTTGGGATTATTAAGTAAATATTGTGTAAAAAAAGATTTGTGTGCATCTCATTTGTTTTAATTAAATTGTATTAGTCTATGTCACACACATTTCACAGCATTATATCAGCCATCTGCCACCACACTTTGGGTATTCACCCATTTCGGGCAGCTGATGACAAAGACACACGGCACGCATATTGAATTCCTGTAACATTTCTTGATATTATTCTTAAAAAGTCATCTCTTTTCACTGCACTTCAGAGAATGTTCCAAGGGCTCCAATTTAGAAGAATGATAAAGGACAAAAAGTGTCCTTGTCTTTTTCTCTCTCACTCTCTCTCTTTTTCTCACTCTCTTTCTCTCAGGAGTAGTCATGGGGCCGGTACGGGCCTACCCATTAGCCCTGCCTGTGCTGGCTGTTCTGGGCCTCATTATCGGCGCATGGAGCCTCAACCCAGATGACCCCAATGTCTGCAGTCACTGGGAGAGGTGAGAGAGGGGCACTCTCCTGTGTTAAACTCTGTTTTACCTTCCGTTTATCCATTGAAGGATTCACACAGCGTAGTTATTCCTCTCCAACATGCCAGAAGGATGTTTTGGTTAAAAGAGAATTGTAACTTAACGGCAAAGTGGTTTATGTCTATGTGATTGTTTGAGTTATAATGGATTGTGACAGTGTTAACAGTAATATAATAATAATAATGGCTGAAATAAATGAATGAATCAATTAATTATTTTTTTAAATTCATTTATTTATTGTACAAAAATTGCACATTGTATGGATACTTAATGTGAAATAATAATAATAATAATAATATTTAGATTAATTTGCAATACTACTACTGCTACTACTGATAGTATTGTTATTGCAAACAACAATTAATAATACAATAATACAATTGAGTGTGTATATATATATAATTTAAAATTATTCAACTACAGCTAAGCTACTATTTTAAAATAGGACAATCTCAGGGTGACTGCATCTAACTTTAACAGATACATTTACAACAGTAAATACACTAGAATACACCCAAATTTATGTAACTGAGTTGAATACATAGCAATGAGCATTTCATTTAATATTTTGTGGGGCTTGAATTGGTGAATTGTTTTGAAACAGTTTATGTATTCGAACGGTTCAAATGAACTGTTTCACTAGAATGTGTTGGACTTTCCAATGCAACATCTGACAGAAAGGAAAAGCTGTACTGTATGTATTCTCTTAAGTGCCCATCTATACATTGCCAATACAACATTTGAATGTGATATTAAATCTAACTTAAATCTAACTTACTGTGTTTGTCACAAGTGATGCTACCAAATTGACTACATTTTTTGTAGCTTAAGTTGTTCAAAATAGTGTTGATTTTGTGTCAAGTTAAGTGAATCCCCAACGCTGATTGCTGAAATAAAAATTGTTTTATAATAGATGCATAGTTGTCAGAATGGAACAGAATACTTGAATGGATATTTGATGAAAATTTAGTGGATAACAGTGGATAAACTTTTGTTCTGTGTAAAGTGGGATGTAAGTGGTTACGAGCTGTTTGGATAAGTCGAAAAACACAAACAATGTTTATTTCAGTTCAGTTCTGTTACCTCAGAGATTTAGGGGATTTGCATTAGTTTGTTCCTGTATTGACTGTATTCACTTTTAATGGCACAGCTAAAGCGATGTAAAGGATTGTGTTTGGGAGTGTTGAAATGGTTACACTTGCCTACAGGTATTAGGTTCAGTCACTAAACACACAAAACAATATTGATGTTCTTATTATTAACCTTGTAGTGTGTGTGTGTGAGGGAGGGAGGGAGAGAGAGGATAAGTTGCTAAAATAAAGCAGGCAGAACAGCATCCAGTTGACCAGAACAATCTGTTTTGACTGAACCTATTGCCTGAAAAATTATTGTTTGTAAAGGGTGTTATCAGTTATGACAAATAAGCAGGAGCAATTGCCTCTGCAGAGAGGAGGACAAAGGGCTGCAGAGATGAATGAGTTTTAGCATTGCTTCCCTGAAAGAGAATATTTCGGGGCTTTAATGTCATTTTGTTGGCAACAGTTTTGTAATGTTTTTTCAAGGAAGTTAAGACAAGACATCTTGTTTTTTCTAGATTTACTGTAGCTTTGGAAGGGAAATATTATGCTAGGCTTGTTATTAGAGATAACATGTTGTTTTGAACTTCAAGCAAAGTAGATGGATACTTGTCTGAATATTACATTTGAGTATTTTATGGTTTTGTTTCTTGGGATACAGTACCTTCACGGTACAGTTAATTATAGACTTGAGAGCAGCAAATTCTTTGTTTCTCTGCAGCGTAATCATGTTTGGGCAATTTCAGGTAGGGTCCCCCACAGCAAGTTGTCACTTTTTACTCCAGTGACTATTTCTTGGGGTAGGTTTATTGCTGTATATGCAAATACGTAAATGTCCTGACTACAAAAAAGCTCAAACTTTTCACTGTTAATGCCCAGGACCAAACATGGTGCTCATAGAGCGTGAGAGTATTGAACTTATTTATTATGTTATTTTTGCTGCTTTATAAGCCTTGACCAGTTAAATACACACACTTAAATGTGTCAAAATGCCTATTTTTAGAAGTATCCTTGTAAACACAATAAATCTTAAGTGAAAACAAACAGCTGAGAAAGAAAACACATGTGTAACAGTATTTTGGATCCGGGCAGCTCTTAATGTCACAGCAGTCTAATATTCCTGCTGTTTGTCATTCATGTTAATAAAACAACGAAAGAGAGAAAATCTCTCGCTGCTCTTGACTAAATCACTTTTGTAACTTTAATAAGAAAAAAATATTTATTTAATTTACACAGTAAAAGAATATGCACAGTTTTTATACATTAGATTACTTTATCTAATGCACATAGCATTTCTTATTTATTTGTTCTACTTTTTTGTCCTATTGCTTGTAATTGGTTTCATATTCTTATTTAATTTTATTTAATTTACTGCTTACTTGTCTTCAGTGAGCTTTTCAGAGTTTTTTTTTTTTTTAATTTAGGCTAGTATTATTTTTTTGTGATATTGACATGGGTAACAAGAATTATGAACTTTCTATGGTATCAAAAATTTTGATATCATAAAGACCTTATTTAAAGCAAAAATAACTATATCATGATATACTGTATACTGTTACCGTGAAATAAAATTACTCATATCGTGATATAAGATTTTTGTCATATCGCCCACCCCTAATAGTGGGGAATGTTGTCACGCTCTCTGGGCTAAGTTGTCACAATGCCATTTTTGCTAAATAAATAAATAACAACAAAACAATTATGTATGCATTTAATGCACTTTACAGCAGAAATGTGTAAGGTATCAAGCTATATATTGGACCAGTTGGTTCTTAACCAGGGAGCCGGGGCTTATGAGGTGGCATATTTTATATGCTCATATCATATTTAATTTTACCTTCAATAACTATTATTTTTTCGGGACATACAGAATCAGATTCTTGAATTTTGTTGAATCACAACTTTAATTAATTTAATATATACACTCCCAGTTTTTGTAAATAAAAAAGTTAGAACAAAAGAAGTGTTATTTATAATTACAGTAGAAGTTGCAGAGGAAGTATCATTATTTCCCCTCAATATCGGGAGCCTTTTAATATTGAGAACCTAAATGTATTTCAGCAAAGCATCACTAAGAGAGATTTAAATTTCTCCTTGGTCTTTCCCTCTCTCAGCTACGCAGTGACTGTTCAGGAGTCCTACGCACATCCTTTTGACCAGATCTACTACACCAGGTGCACCGACATCCTCAATTGGTTTAAATGCACCAGACACAGGTGAGCATGACCCTGACCTTTGAACTACAGTTGTCACGATTCTGCTCCATGGCAACAAGCAGCACTCTCCTACTAGACACATAAAAATCAAGGTGCCGGTGTGCCAGTGTCTTTATTACCAAGTGTTAATGTTACCAGCCGTGATTGTAGTGGTCAGAGTCGGGATGGAAATGGCCGTTTGACTGTCATCCGACATTACATTGGTTTTAATTGCTGCATTAAAGACTTTATCGTCAGTGTCCCGGCTAAAAGCTGTGGGCTCAATGAGTCACTGTGCTGCAATGTTGCATTCAGAAGCGAGATGTTCTTCACCAAACGTGAAAACTTTTCCTCAACTCACTTTAATTATGTTTATTTCTCCCCTTTCCACCTCTAGGGTGTAGCTTGGATTAGACACAAATAGAAAAGCTAATGGTAGCCAGCTGCATGTCATAATGTCCTTGCATCTCTGCCCTTGTGGAGTTCACCTGCCAGGTTATTGATGTTCATGCTTTCTCCTGAATGTTTGTGTACGCGTTTCCTTCTCAGGACCAGCTACAAGACAGCCTATCGGCGTGGGGTGAGGACCATGTACCGTCGGCGTTCTCAATGCTGCCCTGGCTACTTCGAGAGCGGAGACTTGTGTGTCCGTGAGTGTCTTTCATATTTCGCTCACTTATTTCCTCTTAAATCAGCACAGTTCAATTTCTCTTTCTTGCAAGTGGTTATGAGCACAATAAAAGCATTCATCTGCTTGAGCGATGTCCTCTTAAGCCTTGAACCCCACTCCTTTCTCTGGAGGCATTCATCAGAATCTCAGCCATCTTTGAGGCATTTTTGAAACTGCATATTTCAGGCATAATTTGTGCCTTTCATTACTGGTCATATTGGGTTTGTTCATATTTTCGGTTTTAACACTGCCAGTACGCCATTACAACGGCGTTAATAGCATTCAGTTATCGCTCATCTTTAGAAAAAAGAATCTTGAGTGATTCACTGCAAATTCATTGTCCTAATTCCTCCCGTTCTGGAGATAATACGCTAATTAAGGAAATAACAACTTTCCCTTGCTGTGGTCTGAATGATAGATTTTAACGATTATTTTATGAGCAGTGAATGTCAAAAATGTCAGCTTTTATACTAGTTTATTGTCTTTTGGCAGTGCCAAGACTGTAAATGCGTGTTTTGTTTCTCAGGATTGGTTATTTTGTAGGCCAGACTCATTATTCTTTAATGTGTTTTAATCACGAGTGAGCGAATCCTGTCAGTCATCTCAGACCTTTGGCTCGCACGGTTCAGCGGTTGTTTGACAATATGCAAAAATCTCTGCATGAAAGGACCTCGCACAGGACCGTGTCAAGGTGATGAGGTAAATGACAGTCTTACCGAGCTCCAGGGAGAAGATAAAAATCAGCACACGTAGCTTAAGAGCAAATGAGATTTGATGCCCTCACAGCTACTTGGCATTATTAACAAGAGGGAGAGACGGGCTTTCTGATGGATGTCTGTTTCTGGATGGATGGCTAACTATGGACAGCTATGTCTGCATGAAACTAATACCTGCGGTCATAGTTTTAGGCTTTGAATATGTAAGGTTATGATAAATGTATTCGGTCCCAACGCAGTGTCCACTCCTAAAGCATCTTGACGTTAATAAGCATAATGTCATGTAATTCTTCAGCCTGTGCGTTTTAAATGGACTCCCATGAGAATGAAGGAAATTAACAGCCTACATTAAGTCCTGATATGGGCCGCTGTGATATTCAGCTCTGCAGGAATCATAAAACTTTACTTCAGTTCAATGTTATGAAGAGAAGAGAATGAGCTGCAGACGGTGTGGAAGGTTGAAATGCTGATTACTAACCTGCGATGCTGTTATATGAAGTCACACTAATTCATAATTAATTTTCATTTTAATTTCACCATATCAAAGAGAATTTTACACTTTACCATGGAACGAGCCATGAGACCCAGCAGCTGTTTTGCTGTCGTTGTGTCACAGGGACCTAACTGGCATTGTCAGTCTTTGTAGCTTGATTTAAAAGCCTAGTCATTTACATATGCCACAGAAAACACTTTTTATGATCCAAGGACATTTTTAATTTTACGGTTTCACACCTCGCTCTCATGACAGCAGGTATTGAGTAATTTGATGTTTCAAGCAGTTATTTAATTGATATATTTGCTCACACAGTTTCTCTTTTTAGCTTTGAAAGGAATAATTCATCCAAAAATGAAAACTCTGTCATTTAACTCACCATCATGTTTTTCAAGATCTCTTTATTTCTTTGGTGGAACATAATATAGTTATTTAAAGCAGAATGTCCAATGACCACTTTTTTCCCTACTTTTTGTTTTTCGACTTTTATAATGTATCACTTCTTTTCATTTTGAATTTCAGAGAAATAATAAATAAAGATGTAGATCAACTTAAGCGTGAGTAATTGATGATGCAATTTTTATTTTGGCGTTCACTATTCCTGTTATGATTAAACTAATTGACCAAATGACCAAATCCTCTTGAATTTATTTTGTTCCCCATTGAATGAAATTTCTAATATTGAACAATAAGTGCCAAAAGAGAGAAATACATGCATTGTAACCCTCTTGTAAATCAACAGCTTGTTCACCAGATGTTGTTCTTTCGTTACTAAAGGTCATTGTAGAAAGGAGGAGGTTTCAACAATGACCTTTAGTAACAGGAATTTTTTTTATGGCTGAATGCAAGTGACCATGGTCTGTTGAAGATAAAGTTGATCTCATGTTTCTGTCCTTATTGAGTGGGATTGTGTCCAGCACTGTTTGTAGCCTGAAGGCACTGCTAACAACCATGGGATTAGGTGCAGCTGGGATAGGGATCAGTTTTGACATTGTCTGGTGGTCTGAGTGGAAGAAGGCAATAACAATAATCAATAATGTTCTCATTACCACACAATAGCTGCAACAATTTCATGTTAACAGTTGTTGCTGTAATGGAACCACACCATCTGTGGAGAAGATGGTAGGGATAATTTTTTTTCCCCTCAGTGACCTCATGGTATGTTTATTGCCTCTGTGCTGTTTAAAACATGGCTGCACATAGAGTTGACCAAAATATGCTTTATAAAATGAGTAGTTCCAACTGATTGGTAAAATAGGTCAAATCAGTTGTTTGTGCACCTAGATGCTACCTTGCATGCAACCATGAACAGTCTACTTTTAGGCTAATCAGCTGAATTATTTGGCAGAAAAATGGTTTATTGTGAATATTAATAAAAGCTTTATTTACTGAGCATTTTATAAAAGCAGTAAACCACTAGAGGCTGTGTGTTACAGCTATTTTACTTCCCTTAACCACACTTTGCTGTTTTTAACAGATTTTTCCAACCTGTCTTTGGCGTTGATTGATAAATACTTAATTAATTAATTTAATTTTGTGGATTTTTGCCTATTTGTTAGTCATTTCAGTAAATAGTGCACAGGCCAGACTCGGTGACAGACCTGAGACACTTCTATACCATGTCTCCAACAAATGTAAATTGTTAAAAAATATTTATCAGTCTAGGCCAGGTTTTGTTCAGACTTCATTTGATTTCCAGGTATAATTTGACCATTGTATGTGAGGTGCCAGTAAGAAGTCTAATAAGGAGTTTTTGTGCAATGGTGTGGTCACCTTAGAGAGGTCTGTGGGTTTTCAGGTTGTTGTTTTTTTTTTTTTATTTATTTTTTTTTTTTGCTGTATCTGCTCTGTGAATAATCCTACTGCTCTCACTGGCAGGATTAAGAGCTTTGTAGAACTAGCTATGTTCACTTCGCCGGGATAAGAGAAGGTATTAAAGCCATTTTCATTACATATGTGGATCTTTGCTTTTCTTCTCAATCTGAACACCTCAGGGTTTATCCTCTGATATGTGCCTTTTATGAGCTGCTTTCCTAGTTGAATCAGTCCCTCGTGCATTAGCTGCATTTTAAAGGCATAATTCATTAATGGCCTAAACCAACACAGCCTAGTCGCTTTGAAGGCGACATGTTTGCGGGTTGCCTTCTGTGTCCATAGGGAGGTCAATCGAGCAGGACTTTTTCTTGTTTTATGTTTCCGAATTATGTGAGTCATTTAACCTGCATGCACTACTCCTATCAATCCCAAACTTTCAGAGGACTTAGTGACTGCTGGTAGCCAATGAGTCTATTCCTCTCATAACACCAGCACTGTTTTCGCAAGTCTGGATTGTGCATTTAATGTTGAGAAGGCGATCTTGCTCATACTGAGCAAAAATGACTTTTCTTTGCAGAAGGAAGCCGTACATGGAGCCAAAGCAGTTTACACCATCTGGTCAGAAGAGTCTCAAATAGTTAGTGATGCAGTATTAATGATGCTATGTGCATACGGCAGCTTCTTGCTGGAGAATTAGATGCTCTAATAAAGTCCCATGCACCATTGCAAAGTAGATTTCACATCTTAGTTTTAATGATGGATTAGATTAGATCTTTTTTTTTTTTTTTTTTTTTGCATGTTTGATTCCAAATCCTGTTTTAGGTTTGTTATTAAAAAGTTCATAGACTGTACTAGGATATAAAGCAGATCCTTTATGATGGATGCATACAGTAATAACCTTGGGTTATTTAATGTGTTGAGTGATTGACTGATTGTCAAACTGTATGTTTAAATCTTTGGCCTGATGAGTATTCGGTGTAATAATGCATGACAATTACAATTAGCTCTATTGTTACACGGTATGATAACGCCAGTGTGTAATGAGATTAGCCTTTTATCGAAATGAAAGACGTAATTTTTCACCACAGCCTGCAGACATAGACTTTTTTTCTGTAGAAGGAAGAAGATTCATTGAATTTTAATTAAAATGCAGGACCTATTTTCTGAAGTATTATAGACACGTACATCAATTCAGCTCTCGGGAGAAGGCACGCTTTATCCTTTATCCTTTCACCTACGTTACATAAATTACGTAAAATAAACCACGCTTTTGAGCACGTAGCGTGGCTTCATTGATTTCAAGAAGTCAAATTGATGTCTTTGTCAGCACAAAATGCGAAGGGTTTTTCTTAAGCTAGGAGAGAACTGGCATGCTTGAATATCAGGTTCTCAGTGCTGTGTAAATCCATACTGCATTATTTGCCAGTGGCAGGTTTAGCATTTTCTGTGTGTGGAGCATTTCTGCTCTAAGCACCATCCTCTGGGTATTTGGGATTCTCCCTCTCTCCCATCCCCTTCCTGTGCTTATGTCCAATATTGAGGGCCCAGGTGAAGGCTGAAAGAGCGATAATCTATAGCCGTGCTGGCCAGGAATGAGGGCAAGTCCTGCCTCATCCTTTACCTAATGCAACCAGCTTTAGTGTGTGCCAGCATCAAAACATGCACACACATTAATTCACTCTTATGAGCGTGATTTATTTGCATGTACAAAAATGTTTATATTCATTCTGAGAGGCTTGTCTCAACTTTTTCAACCAAAAAGGCAATTTGCAATGTCTGCATACAAACAACTTCTAGCACTTTTATGGAGTTGACTTTTCTTTCTTTTTGATATGTGAAGGTCACATTCACTGTGAGGTGTAGATTTTTTTTTACCTAGACCCTCAATTTTATTCTGATTTTAACTGTGAAAATCCATTATAATATTTACATTTTTATCATTATTGTCTGACAGCTGTGCTGTCATTTCCATCCCAACCAACAATTTTGCCCCATAATAAAATTAGATGTGATGAGCTATGAAAACAAAGAAAAGTCAAAGTAAATACTATGAATATTGTTGGATCTGTGAAGAATTGCTGATGTTCTAGTCACTATTCTGTTATTAGTGCATACATACATATGCATGTATGTTACTAGTGGTTATTATTTAATTGTTAACAGACAAATTAAACTAGTGGGAGTGTGAAAATTATGTTAGTACCTATAGCTGATTCGTATAGAAACCCCCATTCGTGTACAGTGCATTTTAAATGCATAAAAACATACTATTTTTTTCGTTACTTAAGAATATAAGAAATCTGCAGCCCTTTCCCTCTGTATAAAAATGTACAGTAATATTTCAAAACAATTTACTGGTAAAAACCAGATTATCATAAGCACCACAAAATGTGTGGGCAGCTTTTGCCAAAGTAATTCACTGTTCCCGAGGTGTTGACATTTAAGATTTGTGTCATACTTCGGGGCTCCTGTGAACGTGACAGAACTTGAAATATAGCTCCTTACTGAGTGGCTCTTGTGCGGTTTGGAGGAACACGTTGGAGTAGAAGGGGGGAAAGAAGCCCCAGTACCAATCCCTTAGTTCACTCTGAATTGATTTATTCAGATTAACACACACTCCACTGTATTGCTATATAATAATTTATGAGAACCTGAATTCATTATCTTTTGAGTTTGTGGTTAGGTTAGAAAAGGTTAGGAAAGATTTCTCTCACTGTTTCCCAAGAGAATCATAATACACGTATTAACCGAACAAGATAAATGCTGGTCATCACATTGGTGTTTATCAGGTTTCTTTCAACGAAATGCATGACATTAACTTTCCGTTATTTATAGAACCAACCTTCACATATTTCATGGTCAAAGATAAGGACATACTGTAGCTTCTGACACTTTTTTTGTTACCTTCTTCACGCTAAAATCTCTCGAAGTACATGCTCTCTTCCGCTTATACTTGGAGAGTCACTGCTGATTCCAATCAAAGTGGATTGTTCCAGAAGCTTTGGGGGTCGACTGTTTCCTGACTCCGATAAGAGCCTGTCGGTTTGAGTCCTGCTGGCCAGGTGACCTTCACTCCCTTAAGCATTATTCATGCTTAACGCCCATATATTTTCCCTCTAATTCATCTTTTTCATCATCCTGAAAAAGTGAAAAAAAAGAAGACTGGCAAAAACTCCATGTAGGTCATTTTATTACTTGTCCGAATTCAAATATCTGACCGAATGCGAGGGCCTGGGCAGGAATTCTAATGCTATAGACAATCAATTCGATGCTGTGTTGTTCAATAGGAATGATCAAGAAAACTGCACACTTCGTAAACAGCATGAAGGCTGGCTGGCGCTGCGTTAGAGTATTGTGGCAAAGTGCAGGCTGATCAAATTTAGAAGGATTTACAGCTTGTTTCCTTGTAGCTGTGGCTGCTTACGTCGGCTCGTTTTGCACGGAACAACCGGTTCATGTGATAAACTGAGATGTTGACCAAGGACTCAATCTCTTAGGAAATCGTTTAGCTTGTGGTCAGAGTGAGCATTTTAAATGTGCAGCCATAAGAAGGGCTTTGCTCTGTGTTCGACAGCTCTAGCGAGGAGGCATCGGTGACAGCCATCTTTGGAAAATGGCCAGTGTAGTCATTATCCTCCATATCAGCACATCAGCAGACATTTGCGGGCGGCTAAATTATGTCTTGCGGGAGGCTCAGACCTACAGTGTCTGGATAGCATCCTGTGCTAATTCACATTCCTGTCTTATGCAAGATGCATCCAACAGCTTGTTTATGTTTGGACCTCAGGCACCATTTATTCTCTGCAAAGTGTTTTACCAGAATCTTTTTCTGTTTCTGTTGTGTTTAAAGCGTTGTTCTCTGTTTCTTTGTCTTCCTGTTCTTTTCTCTCTGATAGCACGATGTACCGAGGAGTGTGCCCATGGTCGGTGTGTGTCTCCTGATACATGTCAGTGTGAGCCAGGCTGGGGAGGACTGGACTGCTCTAGTGGTGAGTTCACTCTCTCATTAACTCTGAGAGCACAGTTCACTTCATTAAGGCCCTCTCACTCTCACATAGTTAATGGCTGCACCAGTCCCTAGACGCCACTGCAAAGCTACCATGTTTCTCACTTTCTCGCTCCCCTCTCTTCTTGTGCCAGCTGTATTAAAAAGTAAAGCTGGAAATCATGGAGGACGAATGAGATGTGTAATCATGCAGTTGCATGAACAAGTTACTTTTTCTGCTGAAGCTCTGGGAGGAAAAAACACTATTTTGATTAGTTATTTCTCTGAGTATGGAACTACTCCATGTTTTGCCAATTTGCTAATTGTACCCAAAACATTATGCACAAAAAATGTATAATGCAAAAACATATAATAAATAAATTAAAAGAAAATAAGAATTTACTTGAAACAGAAATCTTTTGAGGTTTTAAATTATATGTAGTCTATATATATATATATATATATATATATATATATATATATATATATATATATATATATATATATATATTAGGGGTGTAACAATATGCGTATTCGTATTGAACCATTCGGTACGAGGCTTTCGTTTCGGTACGCATTACAAACCGAACGATCCGTTGAACTAATCCTATTACGTTTGGAAAATAAAAGCTTAAAGTGTGTGAAATATCAGTGCCACTGAACTCAACAACGCATCCCAAACAACGTAACAGGCAACGTGCTGTCTGCCCCGCGACCTCCCCTTGCTGGGGTGCGTCGAAAGACAATGATCTTGTATCGACGATAGCCAGAGATATTATCAAAAACATCAATTATTGGCAATCTTAAGAGGATTTGGCATTTCCAATTTATGTAGGCCTATTAAATTCTTATTTTTATTAGGCCTATTATTATTATGAAGTTACTTTTATTATTAAATTAAAAGTACAATTAATTTGCCCTGCAATAATTAACGCATAACTGACGCGCTGCGAGGATAAGATTAGGCTACATTTACTCCTCAATTAAAATGTTTTTAAAAAAGGTCTTTTAAAACTATTAGGCTATAGGCTATCTACAATGAATTACAGTCCTATAATTAAAATATTAACACTGCAGTCATCAATAAAAAATCAATGAAATAAAAAGCTTTTATTTCAAGCACCGACTTTCAAAAACAACCTGTTTAACACAAAATACTTTTCTTTTCTTTTTTTCAGTATGTACGGGCCACAAGAGAAATATAAATGAAATAAATGAAAACAGCTATAGGCTATACCGTTATCAGCATATGTTGAAGTAGATTCGTCTCTCTTTGTCTCTGAGAGAATATGCGGCGTCAGATGCCGAAAGCTCCGTTATTACTCCGTCATTCTGTTTTTACTTTCTGTTTATAGTGAATTGACTGAGATTAAAACATTCACCGGCATAAATCTTCCTCAAAGTTTGCACGTGTGCAAACCCTGTTGCAAACGCGTGCTTGTGTGATATCCATTGGCTCGCCTTCATGGTTTAAAACAGAAATATTTCCAACATTGCGACATAACCAATTGCCCCACCCCCCGTATCGAAAACGAACCGTGAAACCACTGTGTTGTATCGAACCGAACCGTGAATTTTGTGAACCGTTACACCCCTAATATATATATATATATATATATATATAATATATACAGGTGCATCTCAATCAATTAGAATGTCATGGAAAAGTTAATTTATTTCAGTAATTCAACTCAAATTGTGAATTAAATAAATTCAATGCACACAGACTGAAGTAGTTTAAGTCTTTGGTTCTTTTAATTGTGATGATTCTGGCTCACATTTAACAAAAACCCTCCAATTCACTATCTCAACAAATTAGAATACTTCATAAGACCAATAAAAAAAAAACATTTTTTAGTGAATTGTTGGCCTTCTGGAAAGTATGTTCATTTACTGTATATGTACTCAATACTTGGCAGGGGCTCCTTTTGCTTTAATTACTGCCTCAATTCGGCGTGGCATGGAGGTGATCAGTTTGTGGCACTGCTGAGGTGGTATGGAAGCCCAGGATTCTTTGACAGTGGCCTTCAGCTCATCTGCATTTTTTGGTCTCTTGTTTCTCATTTTCCTCTTGACAATACCCCATAGATTCTCTATGGGGTTCAGGTCTGGTGAGTTTGCTGGCCAGTCAAGCACACCAACATCATGGTCATTTAACCAACTTTTGGTGCTTTTGGCAGTGTGGGCAGGTGCCAAATCCTGCTGGAAAATAAAATCAGCATCTTTAAAAAGCTGGTCAGCAGAAGGAAGCATGAAGTGCTCCAAAATGTCTTGGTAAACGGGTGCAGTGACTTTGGTTTTCAAAAACACAATGGACCAACACAAGCAGATGACATTGCACCCCAAATCATCACAGACTGTGGAAACTTAACACTGGACTTCAAACAACTTGGGCTATGAACTTCTCCACCCTTCCTCCAGACTCTAGGACCTTGTTTTCCAAATGATATACAAAACTTGCTCTCATCTGAAAAGTGGACTTTGGACCACTGGGCAACAGTCCAGTTCTTCTTCTCCTTAGCCCAGGTAAGATGCCTCTGACGTTGTCTGTGGTTCAGGAGTGGCTTAACAAGAGGAATACGACAACTGTAGCCAAATTCCTTGACACGTCTGTGTGTGGTGGCTCTTGATGCCTTGACCCCAACCTCAGTCCATTCCTTGTGAAGTTCACCCAAATTCTTGAATCGATTTTGCTTGACAATCCTCATAAGTCTGCAGTTCTCTCAGTTGGTTGTGCATCTTTTTCTTCCACACTTTTTCCGTCCACTCAGCTTTCTGTTAACATGCTTGGATACGGCACTCTGTGAACAGCCAGCTTCTTTAGCAATGAATGTTTGTGGCTTACCCTCCTTGTGAAGGGTGTCAATGATTGTCTTCTGGACAACTGTCAGATCAGCAGTCTTCCCCATGATTGTGTAGCCTAGTGAACCAAACTGAGAGACCATTTTGAAGGCTCAGGAAACCTTTGCAGGTGCTTTGAGTTGTTTAGCTGATTGGCAAGTCACCATATTCTAATTTGTTGAGATTGTGAATTGATGGGTTTTTGTTAAATGTGAGCCAAAATCATCACAGTTAAAAGAACCAAATACTTAAACTACTTCAGTCTGTGTGCATTGAATTTATTTAATACATGAGTTTCACAATTTGAGTTGAATTACTGAAATAAATGAACTTTTCCACAATATTCTAATTTATTGAGATGCACCTGTGTGTGTGTGTGTGTATATATATATATATATATATATATATATATATATATATATATATTTAATATGTAAAGGATAGTGTTACATTACTTCCAGTAATGTACATTATCCCACTTATCACATAGGTACTTGCCACATAAGTAAATAATTAGACAGAAAATAGTTGAAAAATGAGTTGAAATATTTTATTAGCTTTTTAAATGTAAAGCTTCCACAAAGAAACACTGTTCCTAACTAATGGCTTTGAGCCAAAGTTTAGACAAAGTTTAGACAAGACGGACGTTTAAGGCATAATGTACAGTCGTATCACTAATTACACAGCTTTTCACCACATAAATAAACATGAGGACCTAAATTGTTATTTGAGAAGGAAGCATTTTAAAATCTTACATTTTATTATCTTAAATCTATTACAGTGTACAAAACAATCATTCTGGCAACAAGATGAACACTTCAACAATATTTCCGCAGGCCTAGTATTAATACGGAAGTCCTTCGGTTTCATTTTACAGTAAATATGCAAAAGGATGGTAGTTGTGTTTGAATGAGTATTCCAGAGAGTTGTGTAATAAATATATATAAATTATAAAAGCTAAAAGCGTCACATATAGGATTTAAATTCATTATGGTTCATTTAAAACCTAAATGTGAAATCCAATAATGAATTGTTGTCCAAAACAATTGTGCATGCTTTCTCTGTTTGATTGACAAGTTTGTCATGTGAAGTATTTTATGTTTGGCAATGACAGCAACAACTGCTTGCTTGCTTGCTTGCTGTTAGAAACTGTTCTGAAAAATCTATATAACAGTAAAAAGTATGTTGTCTCTTGCTGTATGTTCTGCTATTTTTGCTTTTTTTTTTTAATCAAAATGTTACTACTACTACTTTAAAATCTAATCTAAATTAATTGTTGACTATTTTAATTATTGTTTTTCAATTTTATTCATTAGTTGTTCCAACCCTGTTCATTACAAAGCTTGTCAGGGTGATAGATGATAGATGGACCAGTGAATAAAAGAGTGGATGGATGAATAGATGGGCTGATTGCTGGATTGATAGTTTGATGGAGGTGGGATGGATGGATGGGATGGGTGGATAGGTGAACGGATAGATGGATTAGACGAAGCTGGCCTGTTTTCTTGCCCCAGTACTTGGTGAAATGGTCTTTATTATAATTAAAATGATAAGTAGTGCACAGGGTGGAATAGTGCACGTGCCCCCTCAGATTTCTGAGCCAAGTGGATTTTGAATACAGCTTCCAAAAGACAAAAAAATAAAAAATAGCTGATTAATATTTTCTATATTTAATACAATCAAACCAGCGTGATTAGATCGTTCAGTGCATCATATCAGCTGATAAATTCAAATCTGCGTTCATTGGCTGGCGCTGAGCCAGAGACAGGCGCCTTTTTACAGCACTGCGCATTATAACCAATCACACACGATGCTGTTGAGCTTGTGGATTCAATGACCAATCAGAGGTGTTCAGATGAGTCATCGCTAAAATGCCGGTGTTTTCTTCACTCACTGGCTGACAGAATACCTCTTTCTGGTGAATTCTCTTGTCGGAAACAACAAAGTGCAAACATGTGTACGAATCTGTGAGATATTAATTTCATAGTGTAAACAGCTTCAGTGGTTTAAATGGGAGTTTTTGAGAGTGGTTGAACTCTAGACTGCCAGTGAAAATGTTCTTTGATAATATAAATGTTCTTTGCTCTCTTTCTGTACAGTGAAAGTGTTATAGTAACGTCTCGGTTACATATGTAACGCTCGTTTCCTGAAGGAGGGAACGGAGACGTCACGTCGGTAATGACCGACTATGGGATCTCGCTTAGAGAGACCAATCTACTTCGAGTGTATCAAAACGAGCCAATGAATATTGGCATGCGCTGATTGCATTCAGCTGCCGCTGATCACAGCGTGAGTATAAAAAGGCAGCTGGTGCAGCGCATATTCAGGTTTTCATTAGGCGAGCCAGTGACTCGACCGCTCAGCGGTGGTACAGGAGCCGTGGCAACTGGACGTGACGTCTCCGTTCCCTCCTTCAGGGAACGAGGGTTACATACGTAACCGAGACGTTCCCTCTCAGTCGGTCACTCTCGACGTCATGTCGGTAATGACCGACTATGGGATCCCTACCAAAGCGCCACGGATGCTGCCCCTTCCAGTGTCCTGTGCGAGCCTTCTTCGCCCCCTTGGTGTAGGCCGGGGCTCGCAACAGAAGACCAGTCACTGTCGTCGTAGCACTACCCACTTAGTGAACTTGGATAACACTGGGAAACGTACCCGTTCTACTTGGAACAGGAATGTGCGGAAGCCCCATCCTTCCCGAAGAAGGTTTCTGAAGCACTTACACATATGAATCAACCATTTAGGTGCATATGGAAGATTAGAGGTGATTGTAATCCTCTTAAGAACGCAGACTGACTGCCTGGGAAACACGGGCTCTGTGGCTATACCGTGGACTTTACACATATGGGATCCAATTAGGTCTCTACATATGGAACCCAGCCCTCTAACGGTTCTCACGGATTCATCGAGTGAGGGCCTGGCACCGGACGCTCCGCCACATCTGGCTGCCGAGGGGATGGAGGAGCTCGACAGGGTCTACTGTACGGACTCTCTGGAGCAGTTATAGCAAGCCGACCCGAAGCCGGGGCCACTCAGTGCTTCTACCTGTTTGAGGTGAGAACACAGGAGGATACCGGCTCCACACGAAGGCTATAGAATCTAGTGAACGTGTTAGGGGTCGCCCAGCCTGCAGCTCTACAAATATCTGCCAGTGAGGCGCCACGAGCCAGCGCCCAGGAGGATGCGAAACTTCTAGTAGAGTGAGCTCTCAACCTGAAATGGCAGGGCACACCCTATGCCTGATAAGCCAGGGTGATGGCGTCCACTATCCAGTGGGCCATCCTCTGCTTGGAGACGGCATTCCCCTTCTGCCGGCCTCCATGACAGACAAAGAGCTGGTCTGAGGTCCTGAAGCTTTGTGTCTGGTCTATGTAGCATCTTAAGGCTCGGACTGGACAGAGCAAAGCCAGGTCTGGGTCTGCCTCCTCTGGTGGCAGCGCTTGCAGGCTCACCACCTGGTCCCTGAAGGGAGTAGTAGGAACCTTGGGCACATAGCCGGGCTGGGGCCTCAGGATTACCTGGGAGTCAGCCGGGCCAAACTCTAGGCACGATTCGTCGACCGAAAATGCATGCAGGTCCCCTACCCTCTTGATGGAGGCCAATGCAAGCAGGAGCAGAGCCTTCATTGATAGAAACTTCAGCTCGACTGCCTGCAAAGGCTCAAATGGGGCCTGCTGTAGTGCTCTAAGCACTAGAGACAGGTCCCAAGAGGGTACAGAGGGGGGCCATGGAGGATTTAACCTTCTCGCCCCCCTAAGGAATCTGATGATCAGGTCATGCTTCCCCACCGACCTGCCTTCTACGGGGTCGTGGTTAGCAGCGATTGCAGCCACGTAGACTTTAAGGGTGGAGGGAGACAGCCTTCGCTTCAACCCTTGCTGCAAGAAGGACAGCACGACTCTGATCGGGCATCTTCGGGGGTCCTCTCGATGAGAGGAACATCACTCGATGAACAGGTTCCACTTCAAAGTGTAAGCATGTCTTGTAGACTGCGCTCTTGCTGAAGTGATGGTGTCAACTACCCCTTGGGGTAGGTCACCTAGAACCTCCGTGTCCCGTCCAGGGACCAGATGTGAAGTTTCCAGAGGTCTGGACGCGGGTGCCACAGGGTGCCCCGTCTCTGAGTCAGTAGATCCTTCCTCAGAGGAATCGGCCAAGGAGGGGCTGTCACGAGGAGCATCAGTTCCGGGAACCAGGTCCGGGTGGGCCAATAGGGCGCCACTAACAGGACCCGCTCCTCGTCCTCCCTGACCTTGCACAGTGTCTGTGCTAGAAGGCTCACTGGGGGGGGGAACGCATACTTGCGCAGGCCCCGCGGCCAGCTGTGTGCCAGTGCATCCGTGCCGAGTGTTCCCTCGGTCAGGGAGTAAAACAGCTGGCAATGAGAGGTTTCCGGAGAGGCAAACAGGTCTACCTGAGCGGCTCCGAAACGACTCCAGATCAGCTGGACTATCTGGGGATGGAGTCTCCATTCTCCAGGAAGAGCAGCTCGTGATAGTTCGTCGGCTGCCCGGTTGTGCAAGCCCGGAATGTGAATGGCACGAAGCGACCTCAGATGCTTTTGACTCCAGAAGAGGAGGCGGCAGGCGAGTTGCAATATGCGACGGGAGCGTATACCACCTTGTCGGTTGATACCCATACGCAATGGTCGCAGTGTTGCCAGTGCAGTTGGGGGCCCGTCCAAACCCCCGACACTGCAAGCCCGTTGAACGTGGCCCCCCAGCCGGTGGTGGAGGCATCCGTGTAAACCACAGCATGCCTGGAGACCTGTTTCAGGGGCACTCCTGCCCGGAGAAACGAGAGGTCTGACCACGGGGTGAAGGTTTGGTGGCAGGCCGGTGTGACTCGGACCCGGTGTGTGCCGCGTTGCCACGCCCACCTCGGGACTCGGCCATGGAGCCAGTGTTGAAGCGGTCTCATATGAAGCAGCCCCAGCGGCGTGACTGCCGCTGCAGCTGCCATATGCCCCAGGAGCCTCTGAAATTGTTTCAGTGGTACCGCCGACCTGCTATTGAACGTATTCAAGCAGTTCAACACCGACTGAGCACGTTCCTGCGTGAGGCGTGCTGTCTGATTGACCGAATCCAACTCCATACCGAGAAAAGAGATCCTCTGCATCGGGGAGAGTTTGCTCTTTTCCCAGTTGACCCGAAGGCCCAACTAGCTGAGTTGCCGGAGCACCAGGTCCCTGTGTTCGCACAACTGGTCCTGAGACTGAGCCAATATGAGCCAGTCGTCGAGGTGGTTGAGAATGCAAATGCCCTGTTCTCTCAGGGGAACAAGGGCTACCTCCGTAACTTTCGTGAAGACACGGGGTGACAGGGACAGCCCGAAGGGCAGGACCTTGTACTGATATGCTCGTCCTTCAAACGCGAACCGCAGCAATGGTCTGTGGTGCGGAAGGATCTACACATGAATGTACACGTCCCTTCAGGTCGATTGCTGCAAACCAATCTCGGGGACGGATGCACCCGGAGATGCACTTCTGCGTCAACATCTTGAACGGTAACCGCTTCAGAGGGCCCGGTTCAAGACACGCAGGTCCAAGATCGGTTGTGACCCACCGCTTTTCTTGGGTACAATGAAGTAGGGGCTGTAAAACCCCATCCCCATATCGGCTGGAGGGACCGGCTCTATCGCATCCTTCGCCAGTAGGACTGCAAACTCTGGACGCAAGACAGGAGCATCGGCCGCCTTCACTGGTGTGAAGCGGATGCCGCTGAGCTTGGGGAGGGACACCGGGCGAACTGAATCGCAAGCCGAGTCTGATGGTCCGCAGGAGCCAGCGAGACGGTTGGGCCTCACAAGCTGGACCAGCGGGACCACCGACATACCCGCGGTGGGGCTGCGAGGTGGAACCCAGGGACCCGGTCCGTGGGCGGACCGAAGAGGGGTCAAAGTGTGCAGTGCACGCTTACCTGGTTCCACGGTTGGCAGAGGGTGCGTGAGTAGGGCCTTTGATGATGCTCTCGAACTGCCCGCTGCTGCCTGCTGGCGAGAGAGGAGGATGAGTGTGGTCCGGTGTTGGTCCGTCCGCGACTCTCCATGCCCTCTCGGGACCCAGAGACAGAGAACTCTGCACTCCTGTCGAGAATTTTTTTTTTTTTTTTTTTTTTTTTTTGGAAACCAGATTCTCAATCCGGCCCTACTCCGGGGGAGGGAGAGGTGCATTCACACAAAGAGCAGTTCCCTCTTTCTCTGGGTCGCCCGTCCTAGGGCCTCTTGCTCTTCTGCTCACCGCCTGGTTGATGGGGGCCTGGACGGGCAGGGGGGCCTGCCTACGCCCAGCTCCACGGCGCCGCTTCCTTGAGGCTGCTGCGGATGCGGCACGGGAGCGAGTGTGGACACAGGTGGCCGCACTCGGCGACGAACAGCCTGGGGCGCCTGGGTCCAGTTCTCGACTGCGTCGCCGAAGAGGCCGGTCTGAGACACAGGGTCCTTGAGGAACCAACTTGTTGGCCTCCCTCATGTCGACCAGACACAGCCAGAAATGGTGCTCCTGGACCACAAGTGTGGACATCGCACGACCCAGAGAACTCGCAGTGGCCTTCGTCGCTCGGAACGCGAGGTCAGTGTAGTTCGGAGCTCCTTTTAGAATTTCCAGGTCGTGACCACCCTCATGCAGGTCCCCCAATGCTTTAGCCTGAAGAACCTGCAGTAACGCCGTAGCGTGTAAGGCGGAGGCAGCTTCTCCACAGGCCACATAGGCATTGCCGGACAGACCAGACGAGTACCTACAGACCCGGGGGAGGAGGCATGGTTCACCCTGCCGGGCGGAGGCGGTATTAGGACACAATTGCATCGCAACCGACCGCTCCACCGGGGAGACCCCTGTATAGCCCCTAGCTGCACCACCATCGAGAGTGGTGAGGGAGGAGGAGTTAGCAGGTCGGTTTCCGGCAGAAAAAGGTGCCATCCACGACCTGGTAAGCCCCTCATGCACCTCCGGGAAGAATGGCATTGGGGCAGGGCACTGAGAACCAGCGCGGACCACCCCAAAGAACCAGCTGTCCAACCTTGAGGGCTCGGGACACGGTGGAAGTCTCCACTCGATCCCTACCCTCACGACGGCCCGGGAAAGCATAGCCGTCATTTCCAGATCCGATTCAGGCATTGCTACAGTCCCGGGGGACAGCAGCGCAGCCGAATCTTCTTCTCCAGAAAACTCCGGCTCACCCTCTGATGCAACAATCGACATCCCGTCATCGGGAGGAGCGCCGAAGGATACCACTGGTACGCTCTTTGAGAGGGCCCAGTGCGTTCCCTCGGCCGCTCAACTGGTTGCGGAGCGCAAGAGGAGCGATGGTCCCTGGAGGGTTGGTTCCCTGGAGGGTTTGCCACCACTATAACCCTCAGACCACCCGTACTACTGTCTGAAGTAATCCTCGCCTGTCTGCAGCCAGGACGAGAGCCAGATCAAGGCAGGCAACAGAGCTCCACCCCTTTTTGAGGTAACGGAGCCAGATCTGCAGCTCCGAGATGATTACCTTCCCGCAAGGAGAAGATAACTCATCCACGAACACCATCTCAGTGTGCTTTTATGCCCAGACACGTGAGGCAGTGATCGTGACCATCACCCAGCACCAGGTAACGACCGCATCCAGAAACGCACGGGTGGTACGTTGTCTATAGCAAGACCCAATTCGTCTTTATACAGACGTAACGTCGAGTTTGCCAGACGGAACGTCGTCTTTAAAAAGACGCACCAGTGAATGCTCTTTTAGGAAAAAAACTCTTTTAGCGTGCTGAAGCGCACAGGGGAGATGGCTGCCTGCAACACAAACAGGGGGTAGTGCAGCCTGCTGTGTGCAACCCACTCGACAGAGGAAAACCACCACCGCTGAAGCGCCGTACCACCAACACCAAGAGCTCCAAAGAGCGCTCTGAATTCATTCAGTCTTCTTCTCTCAGTAGAGTAGTCAGGAACAAAACGATGTGTTCACTCGGCTCCGAAGCGAAAAGCTGAATATGCGCCTTTTTATACTCACGCTGTGATCAGCGGCAGCTGAATGCAATCAGCACATGCCAATATTCATTGGCTCGTTTTGATACACTCGAAGTAGATTGGTCTCTCTAAGCGAGATCCCATAGTCGGTCATTACCGACGTGACGTCGAGAGTGACCGACTGAGAGGGAACCTAACTTACAATGTTTTTATTCACATTAAATTTCAATGTTAAATTCACATTAAATATAAAGTCAGTCGTATTAAAAATATGTTATGGCATAACACCCATATCTGTTAATTAAGTAAACAGATTTTTATGCATAGTTAATAGATTACATTATTAGGTTACTTTGACCATCGCCCACTAGATCAACTAACAATCTATAAAGGTGAGAATCAAGATATTTCATGATATAGTTAACGTGTTTGGTCAATGTAAAATTAAATATATAATTGCTGTGGTGGCTGTGTGTCACATGAAGACCAACTCCCCCCCCCCAATGAGTGCATGATGCCCCTGAATCAATCTGCATGTGAAAAACAAACAGACTGTAATTGGATCCTCAAGATGAATTGGTTAACAGGCCTTTACTTCAATGACTGAAACACTGCGGGACAAAATAGGAAGCCATCAACATTCACTCTAATCAACTAAATGATGAAAAAGCAGGTAGTAGGAGAGACTAGAAGTTGAGAGAGAAAGAGCTATTGACTTGTTTAATATTCATGTGTTGAGGAACTTGAAGGAAGGAGGGACAACGAACTACAATGCTTTCATGTGAAGAACAGCAGGGCCAAAAACTTCTTGAGCTTGGTGATCTGTGCTGAAGTAGGCATGTTAACATCCTTAGTTGTTTTTGGTCTAGCATCGATAACTGATGTACAAGCCCTCGTCAAAGTACATGACGCTGATTTTCTCATTCAAGATGCGTGTTTTGACCCGATTTGTTAATTTTTCCAGCTTGTCGGCTTGGTTGTGTCTCGCTTGCTGCCCATATTTACCAGTGAATGATGGTTGCAGAAGGCTGTGTATGGATCTATGGGCATTTTCATTAACAAAGGAGCCATTTGATGATTACGAACAGTCTGTAAATCACCAGCTTTCTTTCGGAGGCACCGGCCACAGCAAAGGAGGCACAGACATGACTGGCACTAATGACCTAGACCGATTTTCTATATTGCAATTCACTCGTGAGTTTTAGCAGGGTTCCTCAGTGGGTGACAGAGGAAAGGAACCCACCTCTGAAGCTCAAGATCCTCCCATGGGTATCTCTGTCTGAGGACCACGCATTCTTCTCAGCAGGTGCTGTTCTGTACTAATCCACCTTATTAAAACAGACCTGGTGATTGAGACAGAAGCATTATTCATAACTTTTATATTTCCATGCCGGGCGTTAGGCCAGGCTTTTTCATTTATGAGCTTTCATCTGTAGAAATGAGGAATGGGAGCCAATTTTTAAATTAAATCTGACCTCTTTTTTCACTCGTACATAAATGGTGCATCTTTTTTTTTTTTTTTTTTTTTTTTTGCCATTCAAGGTAAATTTCTCTTCTCCCTCTCTCTCTGGGAACGTCGGCTGTCCCGGAGTGGATTCTGTCATCACATTCGAGGATCCTGCGAGCGAACAGAGACAAATAGTGATAGATCATTAATCACAATCAGGGCTTTGGGTCACCGGCAGAAATGCCTGCCGGTGGAGTCAATGAGAAGGTATGAGAGTGAGATAAAGCCAAGTATTATGTGCATGCTGAATGAATGGAGTATGTAGGATAATGCTAAGCAATAGGGATGATATGGTTATGAAAAACAGAGCTGCTTTTGGGCAACTGAAGAGCTTGAGAGTTGAAGTGACGAGCTTTGCACTGACGCTCTGGAGCAGCATCAAAGAGGCTGGCCGGCGTTACTGGAGCAGCACCCACTAGGAGCCTGCTATTTGGGTCAGAAATGAAAACTGAAAGGTGGAGCTTATCGCCAGGATGAAGGGATAAAAATGAAATGAAATGAAAGAATGAGAAAGAGAGGGAGGGAGGTGAATAGAAGGGGTCTGTCATTTCGCTCCCGCTGAGGTCAATCTGCCATTGCCTTAAGACAATGTAGCCGTCACGTTTGTCAGACTGCAAATGCGAGATATAACCTTGGGCCATCCCGAAAGCTTCAGGTGCTAAAAGTCGCTGCAAGGTCATCAGCGACATAAAGGCTTTTACACAAATCTGAATTATGCTCTTACAGTGAAGCAGTCATCTCACGCAGTCTATTTAAGATTCCAGTCTCAAATTTATTTCTGCTGCTTTGGCAACAGGCTTGCATTCTATTTGATAATTTGTTCAAAGTGTGAGAATTAATGGTGGACGGGAGGACCAAAGAGAATGCTGAGTTTGGGGAGTTTTTCCAGAATGCATCTACAGATTTCTCCATTTCATATTGATTAGCCTGGGGTGAGGATGGATGTTGCGTAATAGATTTTGATACAGTATCTCAGCAGCTGCAGTCTTTATGATGGCTACATATTAATCAGTGTCTAGCTTGTCATTATGGCCTGAAACACGCATGCCAGTTTGGCACAAAGCTTTTATTAAATATGAATAAACATGGAAATGAGTGCTATGCCCACATCAACATACATACATATATATATATATATTTTATTGCTTAGATGTTTGTTGATTCTGGTTTAGCGCAGTCAATCAAATCTGTCTGTTCAGGGCATGGGATAGCGTTTGAAGCAGTTGCATGCAGTGAAAGTCTGAAATGGGGTGGCAAAGTTGCCTATATAGGTTTTTGTTTTCCAATGTAGATGTAAGTTCTAGTTCCATTTGATGTTTGCACGGTTTATAGTTTAAAGGGATTTACCTTACCAAACCAGGGGTTTTCAAACTGGGGTAGCCAAAGCTGCTTTTATGTGATCAAAAATGCAGTAAAATCAGTAATATTGTGTAATAGTATTACAGTAAAAAAAAAAAACAGTTTTTTTAATATAATTTAAAATGTAATTTATTCCTGTTTATGCCAAAACTGAATTCACCAGCCATTACCCCAATGTCACATGACTCTTCCAAAATTATTCTATTATGCTGTTTTTTTTCACATTTGTAGATGCTTGGCAAGGCAAGGCAAGTTTATTTATATAGCACATTTCATACACAATGGTAATTCAAAGTGCTTTACATAAAAGGAAGTAAAATAATCATTAAAAAAATATAAAATAATCACAACAACAAAACCAGACATTTAAAACGTTTAAAATGATTTAAAAATTTATTTAAAATGAATTTAGAACAGTTAGAAATAAAAATGATTATACATAAGATACAGTGCAGTCAGTTCGGACGTAGCACAGTGCTCATTCAACAAATGCACAGCTAAACAGATGAGTTTTGAGTCTAGATTTAAATGTGGGTAATGTTTTAGCACATCTAATCTCTTCTGGAAGCTGGTTCCAACTGCGGGCGGCATAATAGCTAAAAGCGGACTCCCCTTGTTTTGTGTGAACCCTTGGTATTTCTAACTGACTCGATCCTAATGATCTGAGTGGTCTGTTAGGTTTATATTCAGTGAGCATATCTGCAATGTATTTAGGTCCTAGGCCATTGAATGATTTATAAACGAGTAAAAGTACTTTAAAATCAATCCTAAATGTAACTGGAAGCCAGTGTAAGGACCTGAAGACTGGTGTGATATGCTCAGATTTTCTGGTTCTATTCAAAATCCTGGCAGCAGCGTTCTGGATGAGCTGCAGCTGTCTAATGGTCTTCTTTGGAAGGCCGGTGAGGAGACCATTACAATAATCCACCCTGCTTGTGATAAAGGCATGAACAAGTTTCTCCAAGTCTTGACTGGAAACAAAACATCTAATTCTTGCAATGTTTTTGAGATGATTGTATGCTGATTTAGTTACTGCTTTGACATGACTACTGAAACTAAGGTCTGTTTCCAGAATCACCCCAAGATTTTTGACTTGATTTTTAGTTGTTTGACCCCTAGAGTCAAGGTATGTAGGGCTGCATGATCATGACAAAAATCATAATTGTCGATTATTCCCTTGAGATTGTAATCGCGATTATTAATAACGATTATTTTTGAACAGCTTTATGCCATTGTCTGAATAAAATATATATTTAAAAAAAAGGCTGAAAACACTCTTCCTGAACTTTTATTGTGTTTCTATAGCATTGAGCCTCAAATGTCAACTATACATTGGTTTGGTTTCTTCTTTAAACAAAAAAAAAGGTAAAATTATGCATGGTATAATAATGTTATACTAAAACTAAAAGAAAAAAAAAGGTTTACGAAAGCTATATATTTCATTTAAAATTAAACAGACGAAATTTCAAATTACAGTAACATTTTACAGTACAATTTATATTATCAGGGCTCCAGACTACCATTCGAGAGCAGTGGCACCAGCACCTGATTTGGTAGCACTGAACATGTAATACAAGTTTTGTCTCTTAGAAATGCACATTAGAACAGGAGTTTGAGTTCAGAGTAGCAGGAGCTTAAGTTTGGATGCAGATGTACATTTGACAGTACCATTGTGAAAACTGTAACAGCCTCATCTTTTATGCATAACCAAAAGAACAGCACCTCATTACCATGGTAAAAAAGTAGCCTAACTATATGGTTTCTATGGTGTTTGCATTGAAAAACAGTAGCCTAAAGACATTCAGTCAATTACAAATCCACATCAACTGATAGAATAATTAACAAAACAATGTAATTATATTCAATTACTCCTTTAACATATTTAGTATATTGATAATATAATAATACTCAGTATGAATATCCTACTTTTCTGCCACCGTACCATTGTTAACCTTAGTGTTACAACAGTAAAACTATGGTAAATGTGGGTGATTTGTGGATTGAAACGCCTTCTAACTGGATCGTTGTTGCACTGTTTCTGCTGCTTTCTGCATCAGTGTTGATGAGAATAACAGCTCCGATTTATTTGGCTTTAAACTAGTTTAAATTAAAGAGACGTGATTTGTACTGGAGAACTCTGCGCTGAACTCGAGTGCTTCTTACTGGATTTCACAGCACTGTTTGCGGATAAAAGGTCAGTGTGGCATGCAGTTCAAACGAGTACCGCTATTTTGTTCTGCTTTTGACACATTTGGCGTTTAACATAGGCTATCTATCATGCACAACAGAGTGACAATGACTATCAGTTAGACAAAATGTCTTTTATCCAGTGTGTTTGAGTTTGTTAAACCCCGCTCTGCAAACACCTCTTAAGCACACAGAATAATGCAAGTGGGCATTTTTAATTGTTATTTATTTTTGTAATCGCGGCTTTGAACGATTATGTAATCGTGGCATCCATAATCGTAATCGCGATTAGAAATTCGATTAATTGTACAGCCCTAAAGGTATGCATTCACCTTGAGAACTTCATCTTTGTTTCCAAATGCAATGACTTCAGTTTTCTCCTTGTTTAACTGAAGAAAGTTCTGGCACATCCAACTGTTAATTTCATCAATGAACTGGCAGAGGGAGTCAGTGGGGCTATAGTCATTTGGAGATAAGGCTAGGTAAATCTGGGTATCATCAGCATAGCTGTGATAGGCAATTTGGTTCTTTCTCATTATTTGACTTAATGGGAGCATATACATGCTAAACAAGAGCGGTGCAAGAATTGAGACTTGTGAGACTCCGCATGTTATGGACGTCCACTTAGACTTATGCTCTCCTATGCTCACATAATAACATCACCCTTCTAAGTATGATTTGAACCATTTGAGTACCATCCCAGAAAGCCCGACCCAGTTTTCCAGTCTCTCTAGAAGTATGTTATGATCGACAGAGAGGAGTAGTGCACTTTGTGTCAAAAATTTGATTTATTGCCCCTCATAAAATCCCACCCCCCACCCCCTTACTGGACACCTGTTTGGACACCTGTTTGTACACCCCCACCCATCTAAACGGGGCCATCTGTTTTTATCCAGTCCAGCGATCCGAAGGAATTTATGACTGTTTTTGGAAATGTGTTTTTGTGCGTGGGGGTGTACAAACTGTTAAAACTATGTGCTTTAAACTTTAAATTGTGAAACAGTGTTAAATGGAATAAAGGGGAAGTTTTTATTAATTTTTTCACACACACATCAAGAAAAAACATCAAACATACGCGTAAAACGAGCAATAAAAATGACTGTTTTTCTTTGCAAGTTAAGAAGAGCTAGTGTTGTTCATTTAAAAACTAGTTAGAGTTTGACAAAGTAAATCTTACCACCTTCTAAAACAAAAATGTATCAGGAGCGTTCGTTAAACAATACGGCAGTTTTTCTGTTTCAATTTAAAACTAGTTAGAGTTTGTTATACGTTAAGTAAAGTAGCTACTGAACGACTTACCGTGAAAAAACAAAAATTATGAGATCGTTAAAACAACAGCATAAGATACTTTTCAAAATCTATGTTGCACTTTTAAAAAAAAAGCTAACGTATACAAAGTAGCTGAGCGACTTACCGCGGTGTAAAAGAAAAAAAGCATGAAGCGAACGTTAAGCAATAAGATACTTGTCAAAATCTTGTAACATTACACTTTAAAAGTTAGTTAAACAAAAGAAAAAGAACAGCGTAGGCCTATCTTGCAGTGATCTAAAACAAAAATATCAGACCGTTAAGTAAGCTACTCGTCAAAATCTTGTAAGATTACAATTTAAAAGCTAGCGTTTGTTACAAGTTAGAAAAGAAAAGCAGGGAAAAAAATAGCTGTGATCTAAAATAAATAAATAAATAAAAAGAGTAGACTATCTTACGCTGCTACATCCTCACAGGACCGTGTCAAACTCAGAATGAGCTCAGGAGCGCTGAGGTCAGACCACACCTACATCACCGCCCCTAACACCTTAAGGAGAGACCGACGCAAAGATTTAAAACAATTAAACAAAGTAATGTTTTAACATTAGAACGAACGTTATTTTTAATAAATCTTTTAAATTTCTTAATTAATGAAACCATTCAGCCTAAAACTTTTCACTTTAAAAATAGGTTAGCCTACACAAGTTTTATTGTAAACATTCAACTCTAAGCCGTAGGAAAATGTTGTTTGTCTTGTTTTATTTTATTTAAGTAGCATGAATCCTTTATTTACACTTCTATTTTTGACAATCTTAAAACTTGCGGTGGGGCATATCAGTTTGAAGACGTATACACCATAGTTACAATATCAAGATGACTCAGAATGGTAACATCCGGGCCCCAGTCAAACCACACCTACAACCGTCCCCTACACCGGAGGAGAGACCGCGAAGACTTATTTTTAATAAATCTTTTAAATTTCTTAATTAATGAAACCATTCAGCCTAAAACTTTTCACTTTAAAAATAGGTTAGCCTATACAAGTTTTCTTCTAAACAATCACATCTAAGGCACAGGCTAGTTATTCACACTTAATTCACCTATTCCTTTAATCGACCTTTGATTTTTGTCAAGTTTAAGACTTCTGGCGTGCTATATAACCCAGACTTTTTTTCACTTTAAGAATTGTTACACAACTTTTTCCTTATAAAAATCACCTCTAAGCCGCAGGAAAAATGTTGTTTGTTTTGTTTTGTTTGATTTAATTTTATTTAGTTATTCACACTTAATATGGTTATTCCTTTAATCGGTCTTTTGGTTTTTTATCAGTCTTAAAACTAGCGATGTGGTATAACAGTTAAAACGCACGTATGCGCGTACAAATATCTAACAGGAATGAAACCAAATGTTTTCGGTTCATACCGCGTAATAAATCAAGACAGGATTTCTCTTTGATTTTCTTGCAGTAAGACTTCTTATCAGTTGAAACAGACGTAGAAAGTGTAAACTTTTACAACATTCCACGAAATACAAGATATCGCGGCTCACGCATCGCAATGAAGCGAGAGAAGGTTTGAAGATGGCGTGCAGAATTTGTGGCGCTGTGCTATAGGGTAGCCTATCGGTTAAAACACATTCACGCAGCCTACAAATATTTAACAAGAATGAAACACATGTTTTTGTTTCATACCGCGTAATAAAATCAACACAGTATTCCTCTTTGATTTCTCGCCGTAACACTTGGGGTGTGTTATCTATCAGCTGAAACAGATGCACAACGTCTAAACTTTTACAACATACTACGAAATGCAAATATCTCGTCTCGCGCAGTGCAACGAAACAAGAACGCGATGGGCGTCTGGGATGAATGATTATGCGTTCATACCGCCGTACTGTTTTTCAAAAGATTGTAAAAACATCTAAATTAATTTTATGGGGTTGTTTTATAATTGTAATCTAGTGAGTTTGGAGGGATCTGGCGATTTGAACGGCGGTGTTGTGTCAGACAAAGTTCAGAGATCAAAACAGATATTTCTTCTAAGATGTTCACTGATTAAAGTATGTCCATTGCACCCTTTTTTTACAACATGCACCTGTGAGTGCGGCGGGGTCTTCCGGTCCTGGTGAACTTTTTGCCTAAAATTCAGTGATCAAAGGACACCATTTATGGCATGCACCTGCAAAGTTCAGTGACCGGTCAAAGGGTGTGTGGCCTTTTGAACCTTTTTACGACACATATCTGGTGAAGTTAAAACAAGATGACGAAAAGCAGCATGAAGTTAAGTTTTGAAGTTAATCTTTCTAAAACCGCGATGCTCTAAAGCAAGGATTAGAAGTCCTCTGATGAATGCAAAGGTGGTTACAAAAATTTTTCTTTATGAATTAGACCTAAATTAGACTAAAAATTAGACGCCATAAGGTTGTCTGCAACAAAAGTACATCCTAAACAAGGTGCTACAAATGTCTCACAGGATCTTTACAGCAGATTAGACTTTCTTTTCCACTTTAAAAATGTTATTATTAACCGTGGGGGTTTAAATGCAGCATTATTTTTCACAGTATAATGTTTTATTTTATTAAAATAAAAACAACTGTGTCTTTATAGGTTTATTTTACTAAGATTTGATCAAATAGTTGACAGAGCAAATAATTCAAATAGTTGATAAGTCCAATTTATCAACCCGCCTGATGTGTCTGACGGTTTGTGACAAATATCTTACTGATACAGATGTGTTAAGAGTTTAAGCGTGTGTAAAACACGTGCAAAGTTCAATATTACTGTTAAAAATAGTTTAATAAAGCACAAACACTCGCATAAAAAACAAACATACACACACACACACACACACACACACTAAAACAATCCCTGCAGTTAAACATTTAAACTTTTACGATGTCGCATAAAAACCTTTTACAAATAAAAACTTTTAGCATCACACTGGGTATCTCTACAAGACGATGGAAAGCAGTATGATTAAACGATGTAACTTTTGTTTTAACAAATAAGTTAAGTTTTGTAGATTTTAGATCTTTCACACCTAAAACCATGATGAGGATCAGAAGTTGTCAAATGATCCTCTGATGAATGCAATGCGCTTACAGAGATTTTTCTTTATGAATTAGATCTAAAATAGACTAAAATTAGCTGTTGTAATGTTGTTTACAACAAAAGAGCGTCTTAAACAAGGTGCAAAAAATGTCTCATCTTTACAACAGATTAGACTTTCTTTCTCACTTGAAAAATGGTATTATTAACCATGCTGTTTAAAATACAACATATTTATTTTTTCACACTATAATGTTTTATTTTATTAAAATAAAAACAACAGGGTCTTTATAGTTTTATTTTACTACGATTTGATCAAATAATTGATATAAGAAACAATCAAATATTTGACAAGTCCATCTTATCACCCAAGCTGATGTGTCTTACGGTTTGTGATGACATTAATATCTTACTGAAACAGATGTGTTAAGATGTTACGTATGTGTCAAATGTGTGTAAAGTTCAATATTACTGTTAAAAATAATTTAAAAGGCCATTTTTAACTTTCATATAGGATTCACAACCACACTCAGTTGCTTTTTGTGTAACAGACCCCCCCGGGACAGATGAAAATAGAATGTATGAAAGACTTTTCTTTTAAGATATTATAATGACAGACTAAAAACTTTAGGTTGATTAAAACAACCGGGGTTGTGCATTTCTCTTGAATATGTATACAGTGACCAGTGAGTACATGAAACATTATTGTACGCTTGTAGGATGCCTGTAGTTTGTAGTTAATCACATCTTTAACCTAAAACATTTTTCATTCAAACTAGCTCACGCACGTAGCTTTCTCAGACACCCCACAAACTGCCAACAACATTCTTAAGTTTGTTTTATCATTTACCTGCAGCTGAAACCCTATAATGAAATTATTTATGCATTATTACAAGTATGGATGATGAAAGAGGTCATTAACTTGTTTAACACTAAAAATGTGAACAATATCACTTAAGACTAGTTTGACAAACAAGGGTACGCTCATAAAACAAGCCTGGACCCAATTTGAAGCATTCTAACAAGAAGTACAACCATTGCAGAAAATGTATTATAGCACCGCAGTAAGATGTGTGATTGACCACCTTATCAGATGTTCAACATATTATTACAAGGTCCCCTGCTTACCTAGTTTATGATGAAACTAGAAAATACAGGCGTGAGCTAACAGTCATTAAAAATACTGGTAACGTTCAATTAGATGAAGACATGCAGAGGTAGCGAACACAACAAACTTGGGGTCGTGAAGCAAACTGTCTTAACACAACACACGTTCTCCAGAATGGTGCTGATGGCGGGTTCATAATTTCACGACGAAGACAGACTGAATATTCAGATAGCAGATGGGACTGACTGACTTTTTCTTAAGATTTGATTTCAAGAACACACAACCGAATCCTAATGCTATTTCACGAAATAACACAACAACGGTTGCTCCGTTTCAACATATACATGTCAAGTATGTTTTACCATGAGTATATCGTATTCTTCGTATATATATTTGTTTAGGCTAAATACGTTTTAACAATTATTTTTGTTTTTGTTTTTACAAAGATGTTAAATTGAAGGCGTGTGACTAATACCTCATTCAAACGTCGCGGACTTTCAGGTCTGTGAACTACAATACCCAGCATGCACCTCAGACTTCAAACATGGCCGTCGGGGATCCATATCCCAAAATGCTCATACGTGACAGAGCTCTAAATCTTCGGACTTCTGATTATACGCACGCTCAGATACCCTATATAAAAAGACTCGCATTTCTACACTTTTTGTGAAGAATACGCGTCTTCCGTGTTGTGATGTTACAACCCCTTTAGTTGTTTATTTATTTATTTATTTATTTTTTTTTGTACGATCTCTGTTAGTGATGCAAAGTCTGATTCATTTCCGCGAATCGATTCTTTCCCACAGTTCGGTTCAACGAACCGGTTCATAGTCTCCTTAAGTCGTCTCGCGGTGATGTCAGTGTACATCTGTTTTCTAACAACTCGGGGTTATTTTATATCAGTGAAACATCCAAATAAATTTAACCGTGTGAATGCGTATCGTCTTTTGTTCATTTAACCTGATGATGTTTGTGGTCACGGTTTCATTCATCGATCCTTCATGTCGGGTACGAGTCACGACCGAAGGATATCGAATAGCCTACACATAAACGTGGATGTGTTCTACATCTCTAAAGTATAAGCCTGTAGAAAGAATAAACCAATAAACCTTATAAACCCGTTGATTTGGCTTAACAACTTTAAAATATAATCTGCATGCGCGATAAACCACGCTCTTAAAAATCGATAACCCAGGTAATATGTGTAAAAGGACTGATAACATATTAACGTGATGTTTTGGTTCGTGTCTTACACAACTGTGCGTTACTGAACGTTTTTATTAAGTTTTAATATAAAAGATAATAGTTTGTTAACAATTTAGATGCTTTTATTATGAAATCACACAAAGAACCGCTGAAGTACGTACTGTTTGTTAACACGGAATTAGTTGAAATAATACCATGTGCTCATTTAACTGCTTTATTTACAGTATGCTGAATATTACACTCTTAAACAGGAACATTAAAACATTTCAAACTTGTTAAACGACCACTTCAATACATTCCTCTTATGAAAATGCTTTATAAAACATTTATCAAATACTATAAAACTCATATCCGTTAAGCGCTGTCAAATAGAATCTTGTCTGCAAGTTCACAACATGTGAATTACCAACAAGTTCTCAAACAGAAACATACTTACACCAAACTTGAAAATATGTTCAAAACACATAAATATCCATCACGCATATAGTTCATACACCGATCTAACGCATTCTGCACACCTTAAAACGATACATTCAATCAAAAACCTGGCCAAAAGACAGACAGACAGACAAAACCTCAATGATAGCTGAGATGGATCGAGAGGGAGGACAAAATAATTATTCTTCACCACGGTAACATAGTTGGGGGTTCAGAGAAATTTGATATCCTTACTGTAGATTTTCTTAATATTCTTTATTCTAGTTATTATTTTCCTCTTATTCATAAACCTACAAGAGTTAAGGAAAATTCAACAAATTTGACAATTTCTCTAAGTGAAGAAATTAAATCTGGTGTTTTATATTCAGACTTGTCTGATCATTTACCGATATTGCATAATTCTGTAATTAGGGTTAACAGGATTGAACTCTCAAAAGAAATACAACAACAGAATTGATTTTTATTGATCAATTAAATGACAGCCCTTCTACACGACACTGCTTAAGACTAAACAAATGATATTTCTTTTAGGTAATCTTTCTTGTCTGACTACGATGTGGGGTCACAAGACGAACCGAGTGGAAACGCTATTTTCTTTGCACGCGTCTCTAAACATGTCTTTAATAAATAAATCACAGATGTCATGTGGTTAATTCATTGAAAGGTGCACGTTTTTGACCATTTTAGATGGTCTGCTCCAGCACACAGACACATGTTTTAGGTATTCATCTGACCAAAAGGTTTGATCCTGGGGAAACACGCACAACAGCAGCTCTTTGCTCACAGGGGATGTAGCGTAGGGGATGTTAATATTTAAATTGTTGAGGTCTTGTTTCCACGTGTCGGCTGTTGGTCGGGTGCTGAGATGGGGGTGTTGCACTCAAAAGCGGTAAAGGTGGGTCTGCGGGGTGTGGTTTGGTCAAAGAGAAATAGTTCTCACAGAATAGTTCTCACAGAAAGTAAGGGTATTGTATGGTAGATCGGGAAACTTGTTGTACGCAGACTGATCATTTAACTTGACCGAAACAGTTCGTCTATCGTCGGAAAAATGGTGTTTAACAGAGGCGCGTCGCTCCGATCGAAATATAGATTCGTTTTGCAGCACCCGAAAGGGTTGTCCTCGGGAATGGGAAAGTCACGGTCATACTCAGAGTCAGTTTCATCAGAGTCAGTCTCATCAGAGTCTGACTCGTCGCTGCTTTGAGACAAAAAGTTTTTTTCAGATTCCTCGCGACGTTTATTTACCATCATGAGATAACTTTGGTCATGATGCGTTTTGTTCCAACAGGATGTAATGCACATGTAGGCCGTCCGCGTTGTCACCCGATATCTCATCCCCGGCGAAACAGCATCCCACTGGAAAATGTACCTGATTTTACCGCCAAAATTAAATTCTCTCCAAATTTGATTGTAGAAGTATGTCCAGTCTATGGCGGTCAAAAGCAGGTAGGCACATTCGGATGTATAGTCTTCGTAAGAATCCAAAACGTAGAGTTTCACAGTCTGCAATGTCGTGTCAAACACAAATCTACCCACACGACCATCAGACACTGGGAAATCTTGTTTCACAAAATTTTCATCTTCACGGTCAATCTTCGTCAAACGGAATGCGTCTTCGTCCGTTTCAACAGAACTTCTTGGCGGTGTTACCGACATCGCTCTTCTTTCAGGAGTGAATGGAGCAGAGAAGGCTGTTGTAACGATGTAGAAAACATTGTAGAAACCTTATTTAAATAACAAATTCTGAATGTAGGCGGGCCAAACAACCGAGGAAAGTAACGCCTTCAATGGCGTGCGCTTTAACGCATGATATTATCTCTTAAATTATTAGATGATTTATAATAATACTAGTTTGTGAGAACCTCTGATAGTTTTTAATTTTTCAAATCAATTTTCTAAAAAGAAATGATGAAAATAATGATCGAGAAACGGTCTGGTATCTTATATAAACTAGGATAGTGTTAATAATATAACGTAAATGTCTCGAATGAAGACGCAATATTTTATTAAATCAACCAAATTCGCAGAAATATTGACTTATATGAACAAAGATTATGCTAACGATCCAAAGCGTATAACGCCATAAGCGTAGGCCTAACAATTACAATTAGGCGGGAAAATAAGATAAGGGTGGTGAAACTGCAGTAAACAAATTCAAACAGAAAGAGCGAACAAATCATAGAAAGATATAAAATTGTTCTGGTTTCAAAGTGTAAGGTAATGAAGAAATTTACTGTTTATATCTCACAACGGTGTGACGAGATCTAGAACAGTAGCGCCATTAAACATGTAAGCAGATGAAAAATATAAACTAGAATGCAGCTCTGATGTGACTTATCTCAGTAATAAACAATCGCATTTGCTAACTAACTATCGGAAATTATGACATGTTAAAACGTGTCGGTATAATGCAGATGAGGACAAAAACTGCTTATCGCATGTTTTCATAAAAAGAAGAACAAAATATTAAGACATTTGCTTTCTGGGTCAGACCTAAAACACCGGTATCAAAGTATTGGTGTATTGGACAGAATAAAAACGACATGAATCATTCCGCCTTTCGCTTAAAATGACTTATCAACTGTAAGTTGTTTACCTAACTATTGTTTAGAGACATACGCACATGACATCTCATGATGGTAAATAAACGTCGCGAGGAATCTGAAAAAAACTTTTTGTCTCAAAGCAGCGACGAGTCAGACTCTGATGAGACTGACTCTGATGAAACTGACTCTGAGTATGACCGTGACTTTCCCATTCCCGAGGACAACCCTTTCGGGTGCTGCAAAACGAATCTATATTTCGATCGGAGCGACGCGCCTCTGTTAAACACCATTTTTCCGACGATAGACGAACTGTTTCGGTCAAGTTAAATGATCAGTCTGCGTACAACAAGTTTCCCGATCTACCATACAATACCCTTACTTTCTGTGAGAACTATTCTGTGAGAACTATTTCTCTTTGACCAAACCACACCCCGCAGACCCACCTTTACCGCTTTTGAGTGCAACACCCCCATCTCAGCACCCGACCAACAGCCGACACGTGGAAACAAGACCTCAACAATTTAAATATTAACATCCCCTACGCTACATCCCCTGTGAGCAAAGAGCTGCTGTTGTGCGTGTTTCCCCAGGATCAAACCTTTTGGTCAGATGAATACCTAAAACATGTGTCTGTGTGCTGGAGCAGACCATCTAAAATGGTCAAAAACGTGCACCTTTCAATGAATTAACCACATGACATCTGTGATTTATTTATTAAAGACATGTTTAGAGACGCGTGCAAAGAAAATAGCGTTTCCACTCGGTTCGTCTTGTGACCCCACATCGTAGTCAGACAAGAAAGATTACCTAAAAGAAATATCATTTGTTTAGTCTTAAGCAGTGTCGTGTAGAAGGGCTGTCATTTAATTGATCAATAAAAATCAATTCTGTTGTTGTATTTCTTTTGAGAGTTCAATCCTGTTAACCCTAATTACAGAATTATGCAATATCGGTAAATGATCAGACAAGTCTGAATATAAAACACCAGATTTAATTTCTTCACTTAGAGAAATTGTCAAATTTGTTGAATTTTCCTTAACTCTTGTAGGTTTATGAATAAGAGGAAAATAATAACTAGAATAAAGAATATTAAGAAAATCTACAGTAAGGATATCAAATTTCTCTGAACCCCCAACTATGTTACCGTGGTGAAGAATAATTATTTTGTCCTCCCTCTCGATCCATCTCAGCTATCATTGAGGTTTTGTCTGTCTGTCTGTCTTTTGGCCAGGTTTTTGATTGAATGTATCGTTTTAAGGTGTGCAGAATGCGTTAGATCGGTGTATGAACTATATGCGTGATGGATATTTATGTGTTTTGAACATATTTTCAAGTTTGGTGTAAGTATGTTTCTGTTTGAGAACTTGTTGGTAATTCACATGTTGTGAACTTGCAGACAAGATTCTATTTGACAGCGCTTAACGGATATGAGTTTTATAGTATTTGATAAATGTTTTATAAAGCATTTTCATAAGAGGAATGTATTGAAGTGGTCGTTTAACAAGTTTGAAATGTTTTAATGTTCCTGTTTAAGAGTGTAATATTCAGCATACTGTAAATAAAGCAGTTAAATGAGCACATGGTATTATTTCAACTAATTCCGTGTTAACAAACAGTACGTACTTCAGCGGTTCTTTGTGTGATTTCATAATAAAAGCATCTAAATTGTTAACAAACTATTATCTTTTATATTAAAACTTAATAAAAACGTTCAGTAACGCACAGTTGTGTAAGACACGAACCAAAACATCACGTTAATATGTTATCAGTCCTTTTACACATATTACCTGCGTTATCGATTTTTAAGAGCGTGGTTTATCGCGCATGCAGATTATATTTTAAAGTTGTTAAGCCAAATCAACGGGTTTATAAGGTTTATTGGTTTATTCTTTCTACAGGCTTATACTTTAGAGATGTAGAACACATCCACGTTTATGTGTAGGCTATTCGATATCCTTCGGTCGTGACTCGTACCCGACATGAAGGATCGATGAATGAAACCGTGACCACAAACATCATCAGGTTAAATGAACAAAAGACGATACGCATTCACACGGTTAAATTTATTTGGATGTTTCACTGATATAAAATAACCCCGAGTTGTTAGAAAACAGATGTACACTGACATCACCGCGAGACGACTTAAGGAGACTATGAACCGGTTCGTTGAACCGAACTGTGGGAAAGAATCGATTCGCGGAAATGAATCAGACTTTGCATCACTAACAGAGATCGTACAAAAAAAAATAAATAAATAAATAAATAAACAACTAAAGGGGTTGTAACATCACAACACGGAAGACGCGTATTCTTCACAAAAAGTGTAGAAATGCGAGTCTTTTTATATAGGGTATCTGAGCGTGCGTATAATCAGAAGTCCGAAGATTTAGAGCTCTGTCACGTATGAGCATTTTGGGATATGGATCCCCGACGGCCATGTTTGAAGTCTGAGGTGCATGCTGGGTATTGTAGTTCACAGACCTGAAAGTCCGCGACGTTTGAATGAGGTATTAGTCACACGCCTTCAATTTAACATCTTTGTAAAAACAAAAACAAAAATAATTGTTAAAACGTATTTAGCCTAAACAAATATATATACGAAGAATACGATATACTCATGGTAAAACATACTTGACATGTATATGTTGAAACGGAGCAACCGTTGTTGTGTTATTTCGTGAAATAGCATTAGGATTCGGTTGTGTGTTCTTGAAATCAAATCTTAAGAAAAAGTCAGTCAGTCCCATCTGCTATCTGAATATTCAGTCTGTCTTCGTCGTGAAATTATGAACCCGCCATCAGCACCATTCTGGAGAACGTGTGTTGTGTTAAGACAGTTTGCTTCACGACCCCAAGTTTGTTGTGTTCGCTACCTCTGCATGTCTTCATCTAATTGAACGTTACCAGTATTTTTAATGACTGTTAGCTCACGCCTGTATTTTCTAGTTTCATCATAAACTAGGTAAGCAGGGGACCTTGTAATAATATGTTGAACATCTGATAAGGTGGTCAATCACACATCTTACTGCGGTGCTATAATACATTTTCTGCAATGGTTGTACTTCTTGTTAGAATGCTTCAAATTGGGTCCAGGCTTGTTTTATGAGCGTACCCTTGTTTGTCAAACTAGTCTTAAGTGATATTGTTCACATTTTTAGTGTTAAACAAGTTAATGACCTCTTTCATCATCCATACTTGTAATAATGCATAAATAATTTCATTATAGGGTTTCAGCTGCAGGTAAATGATAAAACAAACTTAAGAATGTTGTTGGCAGTTTGTGGGGTGTCTGAGAAAGCTACGTGCGTGAGCTAGTTTGAATGAAAAATGTTTTAGGTTAAAGATGTGATTAACTACAAACTACAGGCATCCTACAAGCGTACAATAATGTTTCATGTACTCACTGGTCACTGTATACATATTCAAGAGAAATGCACAACCCCGGTTGTTTTAATCAACCTAAAGTTTTTAGTCTGTCATTATAATATCTTAAAAGAAAAGTCTTTCATACATTCTATTTTCATCTGTCCCGGGGGGGTCTGTTACACAAAAAGCAACTGAGTGTGGTTGTGAATCCTATATGAAAGTTAAAAATGGCCTTTTAAATTATTTTTAACAGTAATATTGAACTTTACACACATTTGACACATACGTAACATCTTAACACATCTGTTTCAGTAAGATATTAATGTCATCACAAACCGTAAGACACATCAGCTTGGGTGATAAGATGGACTTGTCAAATATTTGATTGTTTCTTATATCAATTATTTGATCAAATCGTAGTAAAATAAAACTATAAAGACCCTGTTGTTTTTATTTTAATAAAATAAAACATTATAGTGTGAAAAAATAAATATGTTGTATTTTAAACAGCATGGTTAATAATACCATTTTTCAAGTGAGAAAGAAAGTCTAATCTGTTGTAAAGATGAGACATTTTTTGCACCTTGTTTAAGACGCTCTTTTGTTGTAAACAACATTACAACAGCTAATTTTAGTCTATTTTAGATCTAATTCATAAAGAAAAATCTCTGTAAGCGCATTGCATTCATCAGAGGATCATTTGACAACTTCTGATCCTCATCATGGTTTTAGGTGTGAAAGATCTAAAATCTACAAAACTTAACTTATTTGTTAAAACAAAAGTTACATCGTTTAATCATACTGCTTTCCATCGTCTTGTAGAGATACCCAGTGTGATGCTAAAAGTTTTTATTTGTAAAAGGTTTTTATGCGACATCGTAAAAGTTTAAATGTTTAACTGCAGGGATTGTTTTAGTGTGTGTGTGTGTGTGTGTGTGTGTATGTTTGTTTTTTATGCGAGTGTTTGTGCTTTATTAAACTATTTTTAACAGTAATATTGAACTTTGCACGTGTTTTACACACGCTTAAACTCTTAACACATCTGTATCAGTAAGATATTTGTCACAAACCGTCAGACACATCAGGCGGGTTGATAAATTGGACTTATCAACTATTTGAATTATTTGCTCTGTCAACTATTTGATCAAATCTTAGTAAAATAAACCTATAAAGACACAGTTGTTTTTATTTTAATAAAATAAAACATTATACTGTGAAAAATAATGCTGCATTTAAACCCCCACGGTTAATAATAACATTTTTAAAGTGGAAAAGAAAGTCTAATCTGCTGTAAAGATCCTGTGAGACATTTGTAGCACCTTGTTTAGGATGTACTTTTGTTGCAGACAACCTTATGGCGTCTAATTTTTAGTCTAATTTAGGTCTAATTCATAAAGAAAAATTTTTGTAACCACCTTTGCATTCATCAGAGGACTTCTAATCCTTGCTTTAGAGCATCGCGGTTTTAGAAAGATTAACTTCAAAACTTAACTTCATGCTGCTTTTCGTCATCTTGTTTTAACTTCACCAGATATGTGTCGTAAAAAGGTTCAAAAGGCCACACACCCTTTGACCGGTCACTGAACTTTGCAGGTGCATGCCATAAATGGTGTCCTTTGATCACTGAATTTTAGGCAAAAAGTTCACCAGGACCGGAAGACCCCGCCGCACTCACAGGTGCATGTTGTAAAAAAAGGGTGCAATGGACATACTTTAATCAGTGAACATCTTAGAAGAAATATCTGTTTTGATCTCTGAACTTTGTCTGACACAACACCGCCGTTCAAATCGCCAGATCCCTCCAAACTCACTAGATTACAATTATAAAACAACCCCATAAAATTAATTTAGATGTTTTTACAATCTTTTGAAAAACAGTACGGCGGTATGAACGCATAATCATTCATCCCAGACGCCCATCGCGTTCTTGTTTCGTTGCACTGCGCGAGACGAGATATTTGCATTTCGTAGTATGTTGTAAAAGTTTAGACGTTGTGCATCTGTTTCAGCTGATAGATAACACACCCCAAGTGTTACGGCGAGAAATCAAAGAGGAATACTGTGTTGATTTTATTACGCGGTATGAAACAAAAACATGTGTTTCATTCTTGTTAAATATTTGTAGGCTGCGTGAATGTGTTTTAACCGATAGGCTACCCTATAGCACAGCGCCACAAATTCTGCACGCCATCTTCAAACCTTCTCTCGCTTCATTGCGATGCGTGAGCCGCGATATCTTGTATTTCGTGGAATGTTGTAAAAGTTTACACTTTCTACGTCTGTTTCAACTGATAAGAAGTCTTACTGCAAGAAAATCAAAGAGAAATCCTGTCTTGATTTATTACGCGGTATGAACCGAAAACATTTGGTTTCATTCCTGTTAGATATTTGTACGCGCATACGTGCGTTTTAACTGTTATACCACATCGCTAGTTTTAAGACTGATAAAAAACCAAAAGACCGATTAAAGGAATAACCATATTAAGTGTGAATAACTAAATAAAATTAAATCAAACAAAACAAAACAAACAACATTTTTCCTGCGGCTTAGAGGTGATTTTTATAAGGAAAAAGTTGTGTAACAATTCTTAAAGTGAAAAAAAGTCTGGGTTATATAGCACGCCAGAAGTCTTAAACTTGACAAAAATCAAAGGTCGATTAAAGGAATAGGTGAATTAAGTGTGAATAACTAGCCTGTGCCTTAGATGTGATTGTTTAGAAGAAAACTTGTATAGGCTAACCTATTTTTAAAGTGAAAAGTTTTAGGCTGAATGGTTTCATTAATTAAGAAATTTAAAAGATTTATTAAAAATAAGTCTTCGCGGTCTCTCCTCCGGTGTAGGGGACGGTTGTAGGTGTGGTTTGACTGGGGCCCGGATGTTACCATTCTGAGTCATCTTGATATTGTAACTATGGTGTATACGTCTTCAAACTGATATGCCCCACCGCAAGTTTTAAGATTGTCAAAAATAGAAGTGTAAATAAAGGATTCATGCTACTTAAATAAAATAAAACAAGACAAACAACATTTTCCTACGGCTTAGAGTTGAATGTTTACAATAAAACTTGTGTAGGCTAACCTATTTTTAAAGTGAAAAGTTTTAGGCTGAATGGTTTCATTAATTAAGAAATTTAAAAGATTTATTAAAAATAACGTTCGTTCTAATGTTAAAACATTACTTTGTTTAATTGTTTTAAATCTTTGCGTCGGTCTCTCCTTAAGGTGTTAGGGGCGGTGATGTAGGTGTGGTCTGACCTCAGCGCTCCTGAGCTCATTCTGAGTTTGACACGGTCCTGTGAGGATGTAGCAGCGTAAGATAGTCTACTCTTTTTATTTATTTATTTATTTTAGATCACAGCTATTTTTTTCCCTGCTTTTCTTTTCTAACTTGTAACAAACGCTAGCTTTTAAATTGTAATCTTACAAGATTTTGACGAGTAGCTTACTTAACGGTCTGATATTTTTGTTTTAGATCACTGCAAGATAGGCCTACGCTGTTCTTTTTCTTTTGTTTAACTAACTTTTAAAGTGTAATGTTACAAGATTTTGACAAGTATCTTATTGCTTAACGTTCGCTTCATGCTTTTTTTCTTTTACACCGCGGTAAGTCGCTCAGCTACTTTGTATACGTTAGCTTTTTTTTTAAAAGTGCAACATAGATTTTGAAAAGTATCTTATGCTGTTGTTTTAACGATCTCATAATTTTTGTTTTTTCACGGTAAGTCGTTCAGTAGCTACTTTACTTAACGTATAACAAACTCTAACTAGTTTTAAATTGAAACAGAAAAACTGCCGTATTGTTTAACGAACGCTCCTGATACATTTTTGTTTTAGAAGGTGGTAAGATTTACTTTGTCAAACTCTAACTAGTTTTTAAATGAACAACACTAGCTCTTCTTAACTTGCAAAGAAAAACAGTCATTTTTATTGCTCGTTTTACGCGTATGTTTGATGTTTTTTCTTGATGTGTGTGTGAAAAAATTAATAAAAACTTCCCCTTTATTCCATTTAACACTGTTTCACAATTTAAAGTTTAAAGCACATAGTTTTAACAGTTTGTACACCCCCACGCACAAAAACACATTTCCAAAAACAGTCATAAATTCCTTCGGATCGCTGGACTGGATAAAAACAGATGGCCCCGTTTAGATGGGTGGGGGTGTACAAACAGGTGTCCAAACAGGTGTCCAGTAAGGGGGTGGGGGGTGGGATTTTATGAGGGGCAATAAATCAAATTTTTGACACAAAGTGCACTACTCCTCTCTCTATCGACAGTGTCAAACGCAGCACTGAGATCTAATAGTACCAGCACTGTTATTTTGCCAGAATCAGAATTAAAGCGAATATCATTTATTATCTTAATGAGTGCTGTCTCTGTGCTGTGATGCGCTTGGAAACCAGACTGAAAATTGTCCAGGTGTCCATTTGAGTTTAAGTAGTTGTTGAGCTGATTAAAAGCTACCTTTTCAATAATCTTACCTATGAAAGGAAGATTTGATATTGGTCTATAGTTGCTCAATATGGTGTTATCAAGATTGTGCTTTTTCAGAAGGCTTTTTTCAGAAGGCTTAACAACTGCAGTTTTCAGGGAGTTTGGAAAAGTCCCAGAAAGAAGTGAGGCGTTCACCACTTCTAAGAGATCTGCTTCTAAACAGTTAAGCACACTTTTGAAAATAGATGTGGGAAGTGTGTCAAGATAGCAGGTTGATGATTTAAGGTGCTGTACTATTTCTTCCAAAATTTTGCTATCAATTGCTTCAAAAACAGACATGGTAACTTTTTGAAATTGCGGTCGAATCTGTCTGACCTCTGCATAATTTGAGGATGTGCTAATCGCCTTTCTGATATTATTGATCTTCTCAGAAAAGAAGGAAGCAAACTCATTGCATTTGCTTTCGGAGAGCATTTCACTGGGAATCTGACTTGGGGTTTTTCAGTCTCTCAACAGTAGCAAAAAGAGTGCAAGTGTTGTTTAAGTTACTGTTAATAAGGTTTGAGACGAAGGTCTGTCTAGCTGTGGCTAGTTTCACATTCATAGCATGAAGGCTGTCTTTATAGATGCTATAGTGAATTTCAAGTTTCGTCTTCCGCCACATCCGCTCAGCTTTTCTACATTGTCTTTTCATACTCTGAACTGCTGTTGATTTTCTCCAAGATGATTTTTGTCTGCCAGTCTTCTTACTGAGTTTTTCAGGAGCAATATCATCAATAGATGGATGGATCAAGATGGCGCCTCTGTGTTTGGCACGCCGTCTGCTGTTCTCCCCGTCTCTGCTGCTCTTAGTATTTATGTTTTTATCTGTGTCTATTTTCATCACTGGCTGTAAAATGGCGTTGGTGTATGATCGCCAGACACTTATGGACATTCGAAAAAGTCAGGACTGACACCTGTGCGTTTCGTCCCTCTCCGCCGCCTACCTATTCCTACTTCCCTTCACATCAGTACCGGCATGTTACAGACTTGCTGTGGAAAAAGAAGCGTCAGAAAAAAAGAGGAAAGCGTGCTGGACTTGCAGTTCGGCTGAGATCCTCTGCTGACTTGCTGTCTATCGGGCCTGGGATGATATGCGGATTAGATCTTCACTGGCGTTCGCTGGACTCATCGTATCGATGGCTTCGACCTGTTGTCCCTGGTTCTGTCTCTCCGCGCTGCCTCCTTCCACGTGTTCGTCATTGTGGAATAAATACTTCCAACCTTCGACTGATCCGAAGATCTACGCAACCCCAGGGAGAGGTGTCGCCATTCCATGTGGCTTTGATCAACGCGCGCTCTCTGGTAAAAAAGACATTTATATTAAATGACTTTTTTACTCTGCACGCTCTGGACGCCCTATGTATCACTGAAACTTGGATTAAACCTGGAGATTAAAGCCCATTCACTGAGCTGGTGCCGCAGGGCTGTAGCTTTTTAAATTCCCCTCGGTTATCTGGCCGTGGTGGGGGCTTGGCGAAAGTGTTTAAAGACTCGTAGCTCTGTCACAGTCTATCAACTAGGACTTATAGTTGTTTTGAGATTGTGCTGTTTCAACTTTCACTAGTCAACCCTGTGGTTTTTGCAGTTATATACCGACCACCTAACGTAAATAAGGAATTTCTAAATGAATTTGCTCAATTTATGAGTGAAATCGTCACCAGTCACGATAGGAGTTTAATACTGGGAGACTTTAACATCCATATGTGTTGCGATTCCAAACCACTATCCAAAGACTTTCTTGGATTACTTGATTCTTTTGACTTTGTGCAATGGGTATCTGGACCTACTCATGTTCAGGGACATACTTTGGACTTGATTTTATCTCATGGCGTGTCAGTGCTGGATATAAAAATTGAGGACGCTGGCATATCCGACCATCTGCCCATATTGTTCTCCGTGTCTCTTGATGGAAATACTCCCCAAGTCAATTATCATTGCCACGCTGGACTCGTATATATTTACAGACTGCTCAAGTAAAGTATTTTCTTCTAAGTATGAATTATTAGGTGCTACTCAGGATATGAACATCTTACCGGTCACCTGGATATTAACGAGCATCTTAGTATTTTCAACAATAATTGCTCCAATATCTTAAACTCTATTGCACTATTAAAGATGAAAAAACATAAACATAATCCAATACCTTGGCATAATAATACCACTCGTTCCCTTAGGCAGGCTTGTAGAAGGGCGGAACGTAAGTGGAAAAAAGATAGACTACAAGTCTCATATGAAATCTTACGGGAATCTCTCTGCCTTTCAGCGAGCTGCCAAGGCTACAAAGTGTAGATACTTCTCGGAGTTAATCACACAAAACAGTCATAAGCCAAATATTTTATTTTCCACTATTGAGTCTGCACTCCATCCAGCTGTCAATATTTTTCCTGAGGTATCTGTCTCTCTGTGTGAAAATTTTGCTAATTATTTTAATGACAAGATCTCTCAAATCATGTATGCTGTGTCAATGTCTTCATATGATTTGGTTGATGTTCCATACTCTGGTTCTACTTGGTCTCTTTTTGAGTCTGTTAACCTGAACACCTTAATCAAAACTCTGTCTAGCCTGAAAGCCACAATGTGTCCTCAGGACATTATTCCAACACGTTTTCTGGACAGATCATTGACACTGTCTGTCCTGATTTGTTGTCTATATATGTCTATTGTCTATTATCTGGGACTGTCCCCTATGACTTCAAAATTGCCACATTGCGACCACATCTTAAAAAACACATTTGAACTCGACATTGCTGGCTAATTTTCGTCCGATTTAAAATTTGCCTTTTTTATCAGAAATATTAGAGAAAATTGTCTCAAATCAACTTCAGTCTTATTTGTCTCACAGTTCTATTTATGAAAAATTTGAGTCTGGTTTTAAATCCTGCCACAGCACTGAGTCGGCCCTCTTAAGAGTTGTAAATGACGTCATGTTGACTACGGATTCTGGCCAGTTTACGGCTCTGGTTTTGTTAGACCTTAGCTCTGCCTTTGATCTGGTCAATCATGATGTTCTTATATCTCGTCTTGAGGCATGTGTTGGTTTATGGGGCACAGTATTACAGTGGTTTAGGTCATATCTTACAAATAGGAGATATATCGTCAACATTGGGCATCATTCCTCCTCTGAGATGCATTTAAGATCTGGTGTACTTCAAGGATCGATTCTTGGATCTAGTATTGTTCTCACTTTATATGCTTCCTCTAGGGTTTATTTTTAACAAGCATGGGGTCTCTTTCCAACTATATGCAGATGACACCCAAATTTACATCCCCTTAAAGCGTGGTAATAAGCATGCCATTAAGCCCATTTTGGATTGCCTGGAGGAACTGAAAATTTGGCTTGCAACAAATTTTTTATGCCTCGATGAGAGTAAAACTGAATTCATTATGTTTGGTCCCAATGATCAAAGTGTACACGATTTCGACACTACACTACACTACTGTACACTACATCTCTGTCACCATACAGTACCACTTGTGTCAGAAACTTGGGTGTTTGGTTTGACGATAACCTCAAATTTGACAAGCAGATAACTACCATTGTTAAGTCATGCTTTTATTATATCCGGCTTCTCTCAAAAGTGAAGTAATTTCTTTCATTAAAGAACCTTGAAATCGCAATACACGCATTTGTTACATCAAGGCTTGACTACTGTACCGTTGGTGTTCCTCAGTCCTGTGTCTCTCGCCTGCAGTTAGTCCACAACGCAGCAGCTCGGCTTCTTACTGGAAAGAGCAAATATGAGAGTATTACACCGGTTTTAATATCACTTCATTGGCTTCCAGTAAAGTACAGAATTGATTTTAAAATTCTGCTGTTTGTTTTTAAATCTCTTCACAGTCTGGCCCCACTGTACTTAACCGAGTTGTTACAGCCTCATACTTCGTCGAGATCGCTTAGCTCTACTAATTCTGACCTGCTGCATGTTCCTAGGACAAGGCTAAAAACGAGAGGTGACTGTGCCTTTTCTGTTGTCGGCCCAAAACTTTGTAATAGTCTGCACTCTCACATCAGAAATGCCTCAACCTTGTCTGTTTTTAAATCCACTCTAAAGACCTATTTTTTGTCGTTGGCGTTTGATATCCCATGACAAATTGTCTCTGACCTTGTTCTTAGGAACGCCACACATTTTTACAGTTTGTGTATATTACTGTGAATATTTAGGTATTATTACTATGCTTTTTATTTTTATTTATTTATTTATTTATTTTTTCTCTCCATTGCTGTGTTTTAATTTGCCTATTGTTTGCATAGTGTTGTAAAGCACTTTGGTCAACTCCGGTTGTTTTTAAACTGTGCTATATAAATAAAATTGTATTGTATTGTATTGTATTGTATAATAACATTCTTAACTTTTGAGTTAAAGGAATCAAGGAGAAGATCACCAGAGTCTGCAGAAATGCTTGGTGTTAAGGATATTGCCTTCATAAATAGCACACTAGTGTTCTCGTTAATGCATCTCTTTCTGACAGAGACAGATCTAGATTCAGTGGTAACAGAGATCAATATATCAAAGGAAATACAGAAGTGATCAGATAGTGCTACATCCTTAATAACAATGGATGAAATATTTAGACCTCTACTGATGAGTAAATCTAGAGTGTGTCCACGATTGTGTTTGGGTCCATGCACGTGCTGAATCTGGTCAAAAGTGTTTAAAACAGTTATAATTTCTTTTGTAGTTTTGAATTCTGCATTATCTATGTGAATATTAAAATCCCCTGCAATAGCAAAACTGTCAAACTCTGAGGAAATCATTGATAACAGTTCTCTGAACTCTTCAACAAAGGCTGGAGAGTATTTTGGAGGCCTGTAAATAATAATAAACAGAATGCGTGGGGCACCTTTCAGCACAATCCCTAGGTATTCAAAAGACAAGTACTGACCAAATGACACTTGCTTGCATTGATAGACATCTTTAAATAGAGCAGCTACACCTCCACCTCTCCTAACAGTCCAGCAGACACTTATAAAATTAAAGTTAAGAGGGGCTGTTTCATTGAGGACTCCCAGCAGGCACCAGACGTCTATGTAACGTCAGGTTGACGTTGGACATGACGTCGGACAGACGTTGCATTTTGGTTGAAAATGAAAATCGGGTTGACGTCAATATTTGACGTCAATTTGACGTTGACTTAACGTTGGATTTTGGTTGCACAACCTAAAAACAACAAAATCTCAACGTCAGCTGACGTCGGTATTGGACATCAATTTAACATTGACATTAGATGTTGAATGTACGTTGAATTTTGGTCACCCGACTTCGCAACCAAAATTTAACCAAATATGCCTGTTTTGTGCCTGCTGGGCTGTTGCGCTGCAGCTGTCTTCTAGCCATGTTTCATTTAGAAACATAAAATCCAGGTTGTTTGTGGTTATTAAGTCATTGATCAGAAATGATTTATTTTTTAGTGAGCGAATGTTTAAAAATGCTAACTTGATGACATTACTTTGTGTCTCTACAGCAATCTTAGTTTGATGCATAATAGGCCGCAGATTAGATGGGTCAGCCGTACGGCTTGAGAAGGCCTTAGACTTTCTATCACGTGATAAAACAGAAATAAAGAAAGCTACAGGCACACTGGGTTCCCGCTTGTTCTGTAAACATGTATGAATGTTGCTGCTATAATAACAGAGACTCAACACTGAGAGCTGTTATCAGTTGTTTTTGATTCACCTACAGCAGACAGAGGAGGGTTTCTCATAATTTCGTGATATAAACTCGCAATTGTGAGAATTGCAAGACAGAATTGCAAGACAAACTCACAAATCTGAGAAATAAAGTCAGAATTGTGAGACATAAATTAACAATTCTGACTTTTTTCTCAGAATAGCGAGTTTATATCTCACTATTGTGACTTTATAACACACAATTGCGAGTTATTAAGGACTTTATAACTCGCATTTGTGAGTTTATGTCTCACAATTCTGAGAAAAATTCAAACTCACATTTGCGAGGAAAAAAAAGTCAGAATTGCGAGTTTGTATCACGCAATCCCGAGAAAAAAGTCAGAATTGTGAGATAAAAAGTTGCAGTAACCTTTTTTTATTTTTATTCAGTGGCGGAAACGGGATTCCATAGATTCTAGGTCCTTTCCAGTACAAATAAATTCCATCAAGTAATGTATTCACTGAAACAAATAAAACAAATAAATTGGCAAAATACTAATTACTAAATTTGTTTGTAGATTAAATGCTTGTAAATATTATTTTTGAATTTTTTGCAAATTGTAAGTGAACTGTGTGCAGTGCTAATGAGATTCACTGTGAAGTTACACAATATATCATGATTTGTTTTCCCCCACATTGCCCAGTCAGGGTGTAGAGTGGGACACAGATACATTTGCATTGCACAATATTATTGTCAGGTTTTGTGGCAGCTTGACTGCCATGGCAACAAACAGCAGGACCTATTGACAACTGAGCAAAACATTATTTCATTTTAGGTGAAAATAAGTGGTTTAAGAGTGACAGATCATATCTGATCAGCGTTCATGTACAAATCATAGGAACCGGTGCTTATTTTTAACGCTTCACTTGTCTTTTATCTTCTACACTGTTATTCAAATTATTAATTTCAGATGGGAACTTACGTACTGTGATGCAGCCCCTCAGATTGACTGTTTGGTTGAGCCAGATTGTGATGGTAGTTATGCAGCGCACTCTCAAATAATGACTTCTAATGGCAGTTGTCTTGGGAAGTGTTTAGGAGCCAATTTTTCCGCATTAGTGCAGGTTGTGACGATGTGAAGGAAACGTGCGCGGGTTTGAAGGAAGGAGAAATGGAAGGGAAGGGGTCGCGGGGGGCCTCGGGGCTCTCCTGCTCACGACACCTCATTTATCAACAGAGGCCCTCAAACAGATGGTGCCATTCCAGATCCGCACAAGTACGTTGACATGATATGCCGTCAAAGGGAGAGATCGAATTGAACATACCTGAATTGAACTTTGAATTTAACTGAATTGAATTAAATGTGACAGATGGATGGTGTGATTAGAGTGGGGAAAAAAGGCAGAGATGAAAATTTACATAGAAGGAGCAAACACCACAAAGAAATCGAAGACCTATTCAGTTTTCAAGAGAGGGCAAGAAGGGAAAGTTGGCAGGAAAGAAGGACACACTCTCGCCGACTTTCCTCTGTCATCTACAAAGCAGTTAAATAAATCATTCTCTCATTCCGTATTCTCTCATCCCTCTCTCCTCTCTTTGCCTCCTTTAATCTCTCAGCACTGCTGCTGCTGTGCTCTCAAAAGCTCCAAATACAGACACTCCGCACCAGGAAGTGCTCTCAGCTCACACTCATAAGAGCTCTATTGGCTTTGTTTTATGTATATATGTGTGAGGCTGTCGATGTATATAAGAGAGTAAGAAAAGGAGATGTGAAGCAATTTTATGTTTGAGGTCAGTATATATATGTGTTGCATATACACTACATGGTGGCCAAAAAGTATGTGTAAACCTGCTTCTAATTAATGGGTTTTTAGCCATTTGCTATTAGTAGAATACTTTTCTGTTTCAGCATAACCGGCAGTGCACCTGTGCACAAAATAAGGTGCAAAAATAAATGGTTTACTGAGTGTGGTGTGAAAGAACTTGACTGGTCTGCACTAAGCGTGACCTGAACCTCACTGTACACCTTTGGAATAACTGGAAAGGTAATTGCAGTGAAGGTGACACAGCCATTCATTGATATTTTTTATTTATTTATTTTTTGTTAAATTAATCGTTGATGTTATGGTAAGTTTATTTTTTTAATGATGATAGATCTATTATGATTTAATTCTGAATTAATGGATTGATGAGTTTTATTTTGGTATAAGTTGTATATCAGCTTTTTTAATACCTTTTCGACCTCATTCAAAGTTTTTTTTTTTTTTTTTTTTTTTTTACACATTATAAAAGTATATATTTTAGTTTTAATAGGGCCCATGTTTTTATTTTTTCCAAAATTCCATTTTATCTTTTTCCAAATTCCATTTTTTTTTCTTTTTTCTAATTTTATTTTTCTAGACTCTGATTTAATGGTTAAATGAAAAATATTAGTCAAAAAGCATGTCTTATTCATTGAAATCATGAAACTTACACAATTAATTACACAATTAAATTTTCTGGATTCCATTTTAATGGTTTGATTAAATTTTAATAATAAAAAGCATCTCTAATTAATTGATTTTATACTTCACAAAGTGTCTTTTTGTCAAGTGGGTTTTGTTAAATGTGAGCCAAAATCATCACAATTAAAAGAACCAAAGACTTAAACTACTTCAGTCTGTGTGCATTGAATTTATTTAATACACAAGTTTCACAATTTGAGTTGAGTTAGTGAAATAAATGAACTTTTCCACGACATTCTAATTCACTGAGATGCACCTGTATGTGTGTAGTAAACGAAACTGCGCGTCTGCACCATTCATTCACACAGAGACACGCAGAACTTGCAGGATTCATATTTAAATAGTATTTTTGAAGCTTAATGTTCACAGACGCTAGTCCATATCACGTTTTGATTTAAGTGTACTGACCTACATTTGATTTAGTCTTCCAAATTTTAAAAAATTCTGTGGTATTCTGCGTTATACAGTAAATTCTACTTTAATGTTTGAATTTCACGATTCCATCCTCATTTTCTGCATCGTAGAAATCATAGGGCCTTAGTTTTACTTGTTACAGACTATGCTTTGTGGATCATTTTTGGAGTTTGTACGTGCAGCGAAAAATCTCTAAACCTTTTGCACCAACTGGGTAGTTCAATTTAAAGTCTGAAATTGATATTTTAAAGCATGAAATTAAAATTAATTTTTTAAAAATGAAACATAATTCATGTAATTCATAATTCATAAAAAAAGTCATAAATAGCATGCAATAACATTCAATAACAGGTTGGCATTTTTTAAATGCATGTTATTGATTTTAATGTGAATGATTTATCCAAAGTATGTTTCATTATTAGTATGTTCCTGAAGGTCTGGAATGTATTTACTCCTACTACATGCTTGAATCAGTGGGCGAACTAAAGAGCTAATGATGTAAAAGTAGGTGTTGATCTTCTTCTGCAGAGACCGTCTTTCGTCACACTATGACATCATATTGAGATTAAAAATGAAACGGGTCATTTTGACAACTTTTTTTCAATAAAAGCTATTTTTGGACTAACAAGGAAGTTTTGAGTTCTGGAAATTTGATTTCTCAATTCATGACCCCTTTAAATTTAAATCATTATCATAGACTTACTGTATTGAACCAAGTTAAGAACACAGGTTTTGAACACAGACGTTTTTGTTATGTACTTGCTAAAAATTCATTAATTTTTACCCCAAAATCTTCAGAAATGCACCTTCAGCCATGTTCTTAAATCTACTGGAAACCTTCCCAGATGAGTAGAAACTAGCTTCAAAGGCAAGACCAACTCTATTAATTCTCATGTTTTTGAAATTAAATGCCCACCAAGCATATACATATAGGTGTGTTGTTCAGGTCTCCACACACTTTCGGCCTTGTTGTCCTTGTCGGACTTGTGTCCTTCTTCTAGTCTAGTGGCATGCATGCAAAATAAAAAAAGGTGACAGGAAAGTCCAAAACCTGATCACTCACAGTAATTGTGCATTCCAAACACGGTGACAACTCATCTGTCTCATCTGTAAGCACAAATCATTTATACTGTGCTGGAGGAAAAACAAAACTTAATCAGTGGGATACCTCATTATATAGCTGAATGAATGTGATCGCTCACTACACACAGGGTTTCCTTAAAAAGCCATACAGCATCTCTTTCTCACGGTCCAAACCTGCAGCTTTCGGAAAATGATCATCGATACAAACTTTTTTCTGACTTTGAAGAATCAAAGCGTGCTGGGAGAGGTGGCGAGGGAGTGAGATTCACTCTGTGACCTCCCTCCCTCCCTCACTGGATCAACACTGCCCAGGTGTTTGTGTGTGCGTGTGTCTGCAGTCACAAAGTTCAGCCCCTCGAGCCTCACAGCCTGCTCATTTATGAGCCGGTGCTGCGTCTCTGTTGTCAAAAGCGAGGGACTTGGGGCTGCTGTTTGTGATTGACCCCAAAACTCTCTGGATGAGGATGGAATAAAAATATAATGGAGAAACGGTTGAAAGTACTTGAAGGGAGTTTGCTCCAATCATTCAGGATTCAAGGTGTGTGTGTGATTAGAGCATTGATTGATAATGTGTTTTTAAATAAATTGGTTATATAAATAACTGTAGTAGTGTTTTTAATGGCTATCGGCGGAGTTGAGAGGGCCATGTGACTGTTCCCTACTGTTCGCACTTATTAATTGACCAGTTGTAATGGGCCAAACCCTGTGCCCTCTTTATAGGCCACTCTTTCTCAACTCCCCAAAACTACCCCGTGGTATTGTTTAGCTCAGCCCTGAATGCATTTTTGCTATCCCACCAGGAACTTAGTTTTTTCATCAGCCTTTTGTTGTATTCAAGCACAATTAATTTTAGAGTAATGTCCCATACGGCCTATTGTAGCTCGCATATTTCTCTGCCGTGATTATTTCCATATTGCACGTTGTTGATAACAGCAATATCGTCTCCGAACACAGTCGGCGGCTTTCTCGAATGAAGGCTTTTTAGAAAAGGTCCAGCTATTTTGATGAGTGTCGGAGATGATAGCAGTGCCTGTGATTGCACAGGAATCATTTATGCCTCCCTTCGCTAGATATAACCATCAAATTGATGTCCACAAACGACGTAAAGCCAGATTCTAGAATGCTGTCCGTAATCTAAACAGCCTTTAGGTTGCGTAATTGAAAGAGGACATTATAAAGCTCTATCACTTCTTTGTGGGGTCTAAAATAGCTAAAATGTTGTGACGACAGTGCAACCACAAGCTGCTGGCAGCATACTGATGCAGGGCTGGGCTCTGCTGTGGTCATTTCATAGTCTGAGTCACACTTGATTTTGGGGTTGATTTCCATGTTTATGAAGTTTAGCGCTACAGGATTCAATTTATTTCATTGATCATTACATTTGATGATCTCTTTACTCGCTGTGATGTTAATTCTCCAGCTTCTGAGCAGAAATTGCTCTTGGCATTAGAGGTCATGTTGTGATGAGGTGAAGGCAGGAAAGGGGATTCTCTCACAAGCTGCTTAATGGAGCTATGAAGCACATGCCCCCGCACAAGTCTCTAGGCCTTGATTTCAAGGGTACCTGCAGACATCGCAGGTATTCTTTATGTGGATTATTGTTGGGTCGTTCCTGTGCTTTTTGTGTTGGAGTACCTTTTGAATTCTTAAACTTTTCTAAAATTAATATCCATAGCTGTAATTGAAAGTATTTTTATAAAATGGTTTACCAGACTTTTAGAAAAGTCTGGCTAACCTCAGACACTTAAACTTTTTTTTAATTACAATGGCAATGAACAAGATGGAACCTAACAGGGAGCAAATAAAGAACTACTGTTAGCCCTGTTTGTCCTTGATGTGTCAACTTGAAGTTAATTTTGATATTTTGAACCATTTTTTGGTAATATACAGAATTCTGTAATTTTATCAAACAAAATGGAGTGATAGAAAGTGAGACAAACCAATTCATCAGAATTGCTATTGTTAATACTATTTGAGCTATTGTTTTCCTACTAAAAAGCAATAAGTTTGTTTACTTCCTGGATGATGATGTCTTAACTTACAGCAATTATTTTTGCAATATGTATGTGTATTAGTGCTATTTTAGTATGCTTTATATACTATTAGTACATACTACTACTAGAATTTATATTCATTTTTGTTTTTATATTTTCAGTTTTCATTTTAAATTTAGCTTTTGTAAATTTGTTTTTTTGTTTTTTTTTTGTAATTTATAGGTTTTTTTTCTAAATACTGCATTTCTATATTACTTTTTTAGTAATTTTAGTATTCCAAGGCAAAATTTATTTATATATATATACATATATATATAAATGCCAAGCACAGTGTTAAAAATGCAACTGATTCAAAAATATACATTTATATTGAAGGCCAGATATCTGTAATATAATCATAATAGTGTGAAAAATGTAGAGAATTTGATGTATTTGATCACTTCAGCTCCTTTCCTGAATGTCATTATTACATAATTACGCCATTATAACTGAAGACATTACGCTGTTATTTGGTAGGTCAAATTAAAATATGCTTTTTAATGCATCTGACAGAGTTGACACAAATTAAGTTATGAAGTGAATAAATGTACATTTTTAGAAAAAAAGATTTTCAGAAAAGCCTGTTCCCTTACATGGTTCATTAGATGAGACCTTTCTCTACAACTATATAAATTTATAAGTAATGTATCATTAAATAATAGAAACTCACATTTTAAAATATGTATTGTTCCTTATCTCAGTGATATATAAATAATATTTTTGCTTATTTAATGATTATATATTTGTAAGTATAGATCTTCTAGTTCTTTTTTTTTTTTTTTTTTGTTTATTTAATGATTTTTGTGGTTAGTGAGAATGACCCAGATGAATCAGATGACTTCCAAAGAACCACAACTGTCCAGCTGAGAGAGAGTTTTGGTAACTCAGGCTGTTCCTGCTAGTGTAAAGTACAATAAATTGTGATATTGCTTGTTTGTTCTTGGGGCACTACCCCATGATGCCTTGCCCCTGTGGTGTCCTTGGGTGTGCTTGGCTGATTATGTTGTTGAGGTAGGTGGTGGTGGGGTGGGGGGGTTATAGTATTAGTGGTATGCCTCAGATTCTCCTGCACCTGCAGTCTCCTGATGTTTAACCCTGCACTCCATGGTAGTGTTGCACTGATTACTGGCCGTCCTGTGGGACATTGATTGTCCTGTTCCTCTCTGGCAAACCCCACACAATGCTGACGAATGAACTCCTGGCCCTGCCAAGTCCAATTAACTGTCAGTGCTGCATCGATGCGTCCCCTCCGTAACTGAGGAGAGGGAAGAAAAACAAACTTTTAATCAAATTGTGCTTCGGGCCCCAAGGTAACTGGGGTTTTATTCTGAATTCTGCTCCATTCTTCTCTGACGGCTGTTACACACTTTTCTTAAGAAGGTTGTTGAAAGAACAATTTGTTTTTGCATGATTAAGGATAAGGAACAACAGCCTTCACATTTTAATGACAGTTTCAACCAGCTATAATATATGAACTATATATTTAACATACGTATCTTTTCAGCTTCCAAATCCTAGTTGGCTTCCTACAGAGGCATTTTAAAGTGTAAGCAGGCTTCCGACATGAAGGCTGATCCAAACGGTAAACAAACTGATTTGGTTTCCTCTTAAGATACTTAGTTTTAGCCAAACTGTAAACTGCATCATGTCCCAGAATGCATTGCGACAGACTTAATGAAAACTAAAATCAAATATAATTAAAAATATTTCATTTAACACAGAAAAATATGGACACAAAATCCATTTTAATTAAATCCATTTAATTAAAAACAGATTATTGAGCAATATTTGTGTGCTATGGACATTTATGCTTACTAGATTATCACAGAGTTAGCTTGTTAACATGTTTAGTCTACGATAGCTATAATTTCCAGTTAGTAGATAACTTGCAACACCTTTGAGAAGACGACTATATGTGTTTTTAATGTTTATTGTGGCTTTACAACTTTGAAGTGCTCTATTTTTTTTTTTTTTTTGACATTACCCATCCGTTTAGAAGTTTAGAAAGAGCATCTTTGCTGTTTCATAATTTTTCATTATGTCTTCTGACTGACTGAGCTTCAGAGTCTCATACTGTTTGGTTTTCCTTTTTTTTAAGCTCAGGACAATGGCTATCTCTATGAACGTGGCCTTGCTGATGCTCCCAAGGTCGTGATAAACAACTCCAGACTGGCTTGCTTTGATTATCCTGATGCAGACATTAAAAGCCCTGAAATTCAATTAAATTCCTGCCTTTTGCCTTAGAGCAAAATGGAAGAGGCATAGGGAAAGAGAAAGGCCGGTGTGCATTGGTAAGGCTTAATAAGAGGAACAAAGGGATGGGGTTTGTGATATGTGCGTCTGAGAAAGGGCATCTAGACGATAAGGTTCAAAGGAGAGTTTTAAAGAACGTTTAGTTGCTTCCACAATTTCACACTTGTGCTCCTCTTTTGAATAAACTCCAAAGGAATTCAAGGTTACTGTCAGGGTTGTAATAAAATAGTGTGCTGTGGATTGCCTCAAACTCGTTGGTTTTGATTGAAAGTAAGAATAATTGTAGATTACGATTTGCCTTTGAGAAATTGAGAAACGGTTTGCTGTTAATAATTGTGAAAATAAAGATTTAACTGAAAAAAAAAAACTCTTAATCAGTATTGTCTTATCCTCTGGTAAGTATTATCTTTTAAACAATATACATCACTTAGCAAGCATAATTGCTTCAAATTTTTCTCAGAGAATATTTATTTAAATATATTTTTCTTGCCTGAATTTTTTCTGTTTTATACATAAATATAAATTAGAACATAATTAATAATTTATAAAGTTAATTGTACAATTAATGAAATCATATATTTATTTATATTTAAAAATATATTAAAATATATTCTACTCTATGCTACTTTGTTTCTAGATTAAATTTGTTTTAAGGATATTTTTAATAGAAAACAAGACATAAATGCTGATTAATTAAATAATTTTTTCGCAGTATTGATGTTGACAGCCGAGTCGAGAAATTTGATGTAATAAAAGTCTTTGTTACCTTCTGTAAGATTATATTAAATATCTTGTTCAGCATTGATTCTTTTTTCCCCAGTTGCGCGTCTATGAGAGTAAATACCAGCTATTGTGAGCCAGACTAATTTTAAGTCTGATTTAGATAAGATCATTTGCTTTTGTTCATCAGGGGAATAAAAAGGATTTTTTCCTCAGCAGATCAATACGGCAGCTTCTCTCTAGTAAACTTCACCAAAGAATGGAAGAATCCGATTTGGTTTTTTTTTTACATTCTATTTGTCTTCTCGTCAGACATCTGCAACTCTATCTGTCATGAGTGAAGTAACAAATAACTGCATTGGGAGTCTTGTGATTGCCAGTTGTTCTCAGTACCAAGCAGTTTTATTGCCATGCAAGAGATCATGACTAATAATCCATTAACTCGCACTAAAACTTCCCCAGCAACAAGCCTTTTTTTTCTTCAAATCTATTTTTGACTGTCAGTTAGAGAAAGAGATACACAATTGATTTCTCAGGGAGTCACTGATGTGTACCTTTGACTTCACTGTGACTTTGAGAATCCACAGGAATAATTCATGGGCCCCGGTGAGTTCCCAAAGACGAGAAGAACAAAACTGCATTCAGAGATCTTGCCGCTCATTCCGGATAATTCTGTGCCTCTGAACCTGCCAACCTTTTCCAGAGAGGCTGAGACTCTCCTGAGGGTTCTTCATGTGACTGCTGAGTGGATGAGGGAGGAGAGGGACAGCTGTGATTGACACACATTGGCCACTTCACAGGACCCTCAGACCCTCAGAGCACCGACCGCAGAAGCGGTTCTTCGTTCCAAAGCCTTCTTCAGCCACTGAGGCTGTTCCCTTACCTCCACTTTCGCTGCCACAGTCACTCCGCTAATGAAGCTTTAATGTGGTCCTTGCTTAAGTGGGCAGCTCTCTGATGGAGCTCAAGTGGCCATTTCCTGTGAACCCAATATTTCTCAAAACACCTCAATTCTTAGCATTTCGATTTTAAACGGCTGTTTGCATGGGTTATGGATGATTTAAAACAACCCACTTGTCTAATCCAACCATAACAACATTTACAAACACAACAGAAACGTCTCTTCTCATTTCACCCTAATGTTGATGATGTAAACACATGAAGTCATTGTTGCAAAGATAATCTGCTTTCCCACGCAAACTGATTCAAACGATGCACTCTGACCCTCGATGATGGAGCACGTCATTGTTGTTCTCCCGAGTCTGTCCTCCATGTTTAATCTCCATGGCTCTGGTGGGCAGACGGCCACCTGCCGAGAATCGTAAACCCCTCGCAAAGATTTATCTCCTTACAGTGAACATTAGCATAATGTCAGATCATTAAAAGCCAATTATACTGATCTGTGTGTGTGGTGAAAAGTGTTGGGAAAGTTTCTTGGAACATAAATTTTCTTGCTTTTTCGCTGTAGCCTTGTTGTACTGATGTGGCGGTATATCCAGAGGTGCTCGCAGGATCCATGGTGCGGAGAAGAATGTCCCCACAGACCACCCATCATTTCCAGTGTATTTACACAAGCATGATAGTTGTGAGAAACAATGAATCATGCGCTTACATGTTGATTGTTGAGTTGGTGAACAAACTGCAGGGTAAAACCATGAAGTGTAGGAGGCGGAGATGTTTTTCATCTAAAGACATGTTTAAAATAAATTTCATATCCCCTAGAGACATTCTATGAAAAACATCAAACTACAGGTCCTACTATCTCCTGTACACCATTCACAACACAAGCCAAACCCCTTAGACAAATTATTTATCATTATAGGATTCGATCACATACCAACAGGGCTACTCATGCCATATATTATTTACTAATTATAGGAATAAATATTACTTTGGCAATTTAAATTTAAATTGTGTTTTTTATTTGTTTTGTTTTGTTTTGTTTTGTTTTGTTTTGTTTTGTTCAAAAGTCCAATGCTTTTACCTGCCATTATATGTCATTATAGGGTCAACGGGGCCCAAGTCCACAATAATGTTCTGGATTCCATAAAGTAATTTCCGTGCAGGTTGGTTGAGTTTCGAGTTGGTTTTGTTTCAAGTTGATTGTGAAGGTGGTTGCATACAGTGGTTTGAAAGTGGATAAAGATGTAATTAAAAGTATTCTTTCTTTACACAATTAAATATTTCATCATAATTAAATTTTATTCCTCAAATGAAACTTTTTAACATTTTTTAAACCTGTTTATGTAAAATTATTTCTGAAGTTAAAGGGATAGTTCACCTGAAAATGAAAATTACCCCATGATTTACTGACTTTCTTCTTTCAGACGAATACAGTCAGAGTTATATTAAAAATGTCCTAGCTTTCCAAGCTTTATAATGGTGAATAGTGGTTGAGATTTTGAAGCCCAAAAAAGTGCATCCATCCATCATAAAAAGTACTGCACATGGATCCGGGGGGTTAATAAAGGCCTTCTGAAGTGAAGCGATGCATTTGTATAAGAAAAATATCAAAATTTAAAACTTTATTTTAAAACTAAAAGTGACATGTTGGTTCCACTACCATTATAAAGCATGGAAGAGCCAGGACATTTTTTAATATAACTCCGATTGTATAAATCTGAATGAAGAAAGTCATATACACCTTGGATGGCTTGAGAGTGAGTAATTCATGGGGTAATTTTCATATTTGAGTGAACTATCCCTTTAAGACTTTTTCATTGCGTATGCAGTCAACTTTTCCCATTCCCCTAGTTCTGCTTAGTGTAGAAGCGCCTACAACAGCAGTTACAGGCAGCTTTATTCCCACAGCTGCAATCAGAAGCAACAGACAGTGGATTGAGGGAGATAATTCAACCAGGAATTGTCTATCACTAGCATTTGTATTTGCCTGTAGGCATATGCATATACACGCACAAAATGTTTGCGGTCATAGGAAGACTTTGCCTTAGCCTTACATGAATTCAGTTTATGAAAATATTTGCTTTTACTCACACTGCATAATTCAATTCAAGTGTATTTGCATAGTGCTTTTCACAATACATATTGTTTCAAAGCTGCTTCATAGAAAATGCATGTTTCAGTGTTAGAGTCAGGAAGTATTCTATTATTAGTCAGAGATGAGTGTTTCAAAGTAATAATAATAATTAATAATTAATTCCTTACATTTATATAGCACTTCTCTGGGCACTCAAAGCGCTTTACATAGAAGGGGGTAATTTCCTCAACCACCACCAGTGTGCAGTATCCACCTGGATGATGCGACGGCAGCCATAGTGCGCCAGAACGCCCACCACACACCAGCTTATTGGTGGAGAGGAGAAGGAGTAATGAAGCCAATCAGAATATGGGGATGATTAGGAGGCCATGATGATGGACAGAGGGCGAATTTGGCCATGATGCCAGGGTTACACCCCTACTCTTTTTCAAAGGACATCCTGGGATTTTTAATGACCACAGAGAGTCAGGACTTCGGTTTAACGTCTCATCCGAAAGATGGTGCTTTTTGTCAGTATAGTGTCCCTATCCCTATACTGGGGCTCTAGGACCCACACAGACCACAGAGTGAGCACCCCCTGCTGGCCTCCCTAGCACCTCTTCCAGCGGCACCTGGTTTTCCCCAGAGGTCTACCATCCAGGTACTAATCAGGCTCAACCCTGCTTAGCTTCAGTGGGCAACCAGTCTTGGGCTGCAGAGTGATATGGCTGCTGGCCATATGCTGGTAATATACACTTAGTGGTTGATAAACATCATATATTCAGTTCAGCAGACACATTGAACATGTTAGGATGTCACTGCTATAAATACCATCCTTCCCAACATGCCAATGCATTGTTATTGTGAATCAATTTAAAAGGAAACACGAGCAATTCAACTCTTCTGTGCACGCTCTATATAAGACTTTTGAATGAGATACTTTCTTTTCACATAATAAGCAGTATACTATTGCCAGCACCTGCAGAATGAGTTCATGGTCAATAGACTAGCAGCAAACCTGAGGAAAGATATATAACATAACCTCATTTCTGTCCTCCCCCCTTACCAGTTTTCAGCAGGTGCAGATGCCATGGAAACCCATAATGCATTGGCAGTGTAGGTCAGGAGACATCTTCATCCAACATTACTCTGTCATTGTCCCTGTCCACACATGAGTTTTAATTGCCTTATTCTGGGTCTTCATTTCTGTTTATTTGCTTTTGGCATAATGGTCAAGTGGTTCAAGTAATGGATTCATAACGAGCAGTCTTCTGGTTTACAAAATAGGCACATATGCAAACCATGTGAAAATTTCCCAGGATTAGAAGACTCTTCCTGCTGTCTTTTGCTTTTTGCTTCTGGTATTGTATGTTTTATGTACGAGAGAACTGCATAGCTGTCCTTCACACCAATAAAATTATCCTCAAGTTTCTAGACTGTAGCTTTTAATAAAATGCTACACTGTAAAAAAGGTAGTAATTTTTAAAGTAAAATTCCTATATTTTAAAAAAATTTAATGTACGCATTGTCAGTAAATCACACGCAGAATTCTCCCCTCCCTTCAGCGCTTTTATGGAATTGTGCTCTAACGCTAATTTGCCTTGTTTAGTAAATCTGGCCCTTAGTTTGTTCAATAAACCACTGTTTAATAAAAAAGAAAAATAGTTAGTTTTTTCCCTTCTGTACCAAAAACATACTAAACCATAACTTCAAAACCTATAGGTAAGAACTGATACATCATTTTTGTGTACCCCTTACACCCCATAGGTGCATTAACATTATATAACTTAATGAAATATATGGTTATAAGTTGTAAAATACATACGCATCCTGTAAAGCTTGAAACATTGTCACAGTATATTTACGGTGAATTTCTGGCAACTGCAGCTGCCAGTTTTTACCGTAAATTTAACAGGATAATTTTCCAGTGTATGCAAGTCCAGTGCAATGAGCGGCCATGTTTTGTGATGAATGCATTGTGGATTATTGGTAATGCATCATGGTTGTTGTGATTTCAGCACTAGCTGGAGGAGGGGCTGCAACCGTCACCACATTGTAGCAACTTCATAATTAAACATACATCATGAAGCACCATTCTGTACGTCAGACCATTGGCGGGCACACAGCCTTCTACGCATATTGACTTGTGCTTGAACTATGTGGTATACTGCCCCCTGGTGAAAGAGTTTCACGCTTTTAGGAAAGAAATCAAGGCTAACGTGAGCATAACGCCCCCAGCTCTGATCAGGATATATGATAATATAAAATAATGATGTTAAAAAGCTGTTTAAATTGGTTTTAAATCACTAAATCTATGTGTATCGTTATCCAGCATTGGCGTAGAGTCACACTCTGTCCCATATGTGGATCACTCGCCTACATCTGCCGGGCCTCTCTATCATCGACCCTCTGCCACGGCCCCTGGCACCATCTACTTCATCCTAATTAGAATTAATAATTGAAAATAGGAAATCGATGGGTGCAAATTAAGAGCAGCGCGAGTGGGCTTTATTGGGTTGACATTGTCTCAAGAGCAGCGGTTGTTGGTCACTGCTGATCTCACATTTGTCTCGTGCATCTCCATCTCATACATATCTTTATTTCGAGTCGTTCCTTTCTGGGTGGAGCGTTGTAAAGAGCCTCTTTTCGTGCTTGTTGGCCTCGTGGCTTAGAGAATAGCTTGTGTTTTTCCCAAGGGAGGAGAGGAAGATAGAATTATTAATTTGGTAAAGCAACGGCCCATGTAACAATCTGCTGAGGAGGACACTTCTGACTTTTGTTGAATAAGCTACTGGTTTGCTGCACTAGGTCATGGCTTTTCTCGAATTATTCAGGAGTGCGATAATGACCTGACTTGTGCCTGCGTGATTCACTTCAAAGATCTCCTCACCCTCCACAAAAGATGCTGAGATTCGATAGTGCCATCCTGCAGGTTCTCTGTGAAAGGTCTGTAGCACTGTATTGAACAGAAGGTGACTTCTCAAGGCTGATATTGATCTGAGTTCACATCCTAGATATATCTCGAACAAATGACCTAGTTGTATCCACAGGGGAGCGTCTTTTCTAGACAGCGATTAGTCAGTGCTTAATTTGATATAGATGTCTCTAAACAACCTTCTTTGAAAACAAGGTGCTCAAGCAGGAGAAAAAATTTAATGCCCACTAAGTTGTCTTGGGTTTGAAAACATAATTCCAAGTTAACAGTGGCTTCAGCATCACATCTCTAAAAACCTAAATGTGTCTAATTATTGCATATTAATTCAAGACCTAAAATTCATACGGCACAGGACAGTTTTTTTTCTATAGGTATTCCCCCTTTCCACTTGGCAATGTTATATTACATGTCATTTAGCATTATCATAAATAATATTAAAGTACACTACTGTTCTGTTTTGGGGTAAAAAACATTTTAATATATTTAAAAACAGTCTCTTATGCTGAGTGACCATGCCTGCATTTATTTAATCGAAAATTCGGTAAAAACAGTAATGTTGTGAAATATTATTACAATTTAAGTTGAAAAACTGTTTTCTGTTTTAAAATCTTCAGTGTCACAAGATTCTTCAGAAATCATTGTAATTTGTCAATTTTATGCTCAGAAAACATAAAAATGGTGGTGTTACTTAATATTTTTTGGAAAACATGATACATTTTATTCCAGGATATGTTTTTTGAATAAAAAAAATCAAAAGAATAGCATTTGTTCTTCAAAAATAAATAAATAAATAAAAGAAATCTTGTGTAACATTATAAATGTCTTTGCTGTCACAGTTTGATAAAACAAATTCAAAAGAATAGCATTTATTCTTAAAATAAATAAATAAATCCTGTGTAACATTATGTTTGATCAAATCAATGCATTTCTGCTAGGTAAGACTAAACTTTAAATAAAACTACCTCCAGTCTTTTTAGTGATATTGTATAAAGTATTATTATTGGAATTATTAATTATATATATATATATATAATTATATATATATTTGTATATATGTATATATATATTTGTGTATATATATGTATATATAAGTAGTTTTGACAATTCTATGGGCATTCATTCATCTATATTTCTAAACCAGAAATTAAATCTGTTAACATACACAAGTTTGTTGATGAAATGTTAATTTACTGAAGATATTGTAATACATCAAAACAGTACAGTAAAAGTCTTTACATGTGAACCATAACACAGCGTGAGTCATAGCACGAAAAGATACGACATCAGCACATCCTTATGTTACGTGTCTCCCCTGAGGCTTTGGCTGGCAGGTCCCATGCTGTTCCTCTCTACTGGGGAAAGGAAACATGTAGCAGGGGCTTGTCTGAGATAAATTATGGTAAGAGGGACGCCCTGGTCCGTCGAGGCTGCCTGGCAGCTGCGGTGCAAGCGCTCCCCCCTCTGTTATTACAACTCAGCACTATCCACCCCACATGACTATTGGCAGTTCCTTCTATATATTTAGAATAGCATCCATCAGCTCTCCACCCCACATAATGTATCCCAAATTCCCTAATGTATCCCTAATTCATTCTTTAGCAGTCGGCTCTTTCAGCACACTAATAAATAACATAGTGATAAGTGTCATTGGAGCTCTAGACGGCCCAGTGGGCCATTTCACGGTGAGAGTATTGGCAGTTTTTACAACTGTACGTTTAACAGCATGTCCAGGAGACATTTATCATCCTAGTGTACTAAACAATCGTCACTTTTGTCCAAAAAAGAGCTATTTTTGTAAATGTATATCAAAGCACTATAGGTCTGTTCATCTGTTGCAGAACCAAGATGAATGTGGGAAATTTAAATGAAGAATGGTAGGAAAGAGGCGTATGTTTGTTTTTAATTTGAGCTGTAAAGGCACTTAAAGTGATGTTTGCCTTTCTGGAACTTCTGACAGTAGAACTGACCTTTCCATTTTCAAAATGCCAAAAAAGAATGACGTTTAGTTCCGTTAATGGTGCTCATTTTTCTGCAGATGTGGATGAAATATTGCACTAAAATACTCACAGAGTTTGATTCATCACTATTTAAAGTGATAGTTCACCCAAAAATTAAAATTCTGTCATTAATTTCTCACCCTCAAGATGTTCCAAACCCATAAGACCTTTGTTCATCTTTGGAACACAAATTAAGATATTTTTGATGAAATCTAAGAGCTTTCTGACCCTCCATAGACAGTAAGGGAACTATCACAATCAAGGCCCAGAAAGGTAGTAAGGACATTGTTAAAATAGTCCATGCGCATGGAATGTGAATGCGCATCGAAGACTGACACAGAAGAGAAGAAATTGTTGAATAAAGGTGATATTTGTGTTTTCTTTGCATACAAAAAGTATTCTCGTAGCTTCATAAAATTACGGTTGAACCACGGTTGAACCATTGATGTCACATGGACTATTTTAACATTGTCCTTACTACCTTTCTGTGCCTTCACCGTGGTAGTTGCATTGCTGTCTATAGGGGGTCAGAAAGCTCTCGGATTTCATCAAACATATCTTATTTTGTGTTCTGAAGATGAATGAAGGTCTTACGGGTTTGCAACAACATGAGGGTGAGTAATTAATGACAGAATTTTCATTTTTGGGTGAATTATTCCTTTAAATGTGCTTCACCACCACTGCTTAATCTATAGCACGAAACATGTTACCAGAGAAATCTGATTACTAAACAATGACATATGAACCTTTTTTTTTTTTTCTTTTTTTTTTTTTTTTAGTCAATCAAAAACATGCTCTATATGTTTTTGTTTCACAAAAAGGCAGTGTAGTCCAAGTATCAAAAGAATGACCCTTATGAGCCAGTTTATTTTTGTGAATCAGAAACATACATAACTCTCATTGTGGTCCAAATCTTGAATTAATTACTAATTAATTAATTACTATTAATTACTAAGAGCCAGTTATTGAAGGGATTCAGAAACATACAGTGCAGGCAGTTTAGTCCAATTCCCAAACAAATGACTCTTTTGAGTTCTTGTTAGTGAATCAAACGCAGCTTACAACTATGTTGTACTAAAGTCAGCGTAGTTAATACTGACTGTTGTTTACATGACAAAGTGTAATTAAAGATACACATAATGAGTTTTTATTAAATGACTGAATGAAATATGTAGTTAAGCCCACTCATTGGATAGCATTTATTCTACCTCTAAAAAGGCTGTTGTTAATGAATTTATTATTGAAATTATCTAATTTGGCAATCCTTCTTCTTCTTCTCCCTCCTCGCTAATCAGGATATCTGTCAGGTAATAGGAGTGCAGGACCGTTATTGTTTAAAATTTCTATGCTTGCAGCCTAAATTCAATCAGCCAAGGTTTCTGGGTGTATATGAACCTTCACTCATTTCTCACTGGACAGAATATTTTATCAGAGCACATTTGGATCTCGTTTGCTGTATATTTTAAAACCATCTTTTATAGTACTTTGCCCATATACTTTAATTTACTTTTGCCTTCTTTGAAGCTGCACACTGTTTAACATTCAGTGACTTAATAAGGATTCTGTATAACCTGTGCTCTGAAGAACACACTCAACTGGCACAAAACAGGTCTCACTCTAACCGTCATTGGGTGCCGAGTCAGACTTGAGTCACGTAGCACATGGTGCTATGACATTGCTCAGTAATTAAGACACTATGTCATGTAGAGACAAACTCCCATCCTGTATTCATCATGGCATAGCATAGATGAACCCAAACACAAGAGTTCAGCTGCCAAGCTTTGGGATCTTCATTTATCTGCAGGTTTAATTGTCTGGATGCACTTCCTCCAGTCATTAACCACAAAAGCTAAAACTTGGGTGTAAGGGGTTGACTAGAGTCTTCCCCTCCACCACTGGAGCTTTAATTAAAGGAGTGGAATGGGCTGGATTGGGTGCAAGGAAGTAGTAATTGGCCCTGGAGGCATTGTGTGCCACGATAGAGACAGTGTAATCACACTCTTGTACAGTGCTTCCTATTACACTATCTGATTCAGAAACCCTTGGCTCTGTTACAAACATCTAGATGGCTGCGGTCCATCTATTGGATAATCTACATGTAAAGATATTATATAGGTTTTACCTCTCTGTATGTAATTAGATTTTTGGGCCATTTGGCTTTATATGTCAGTTTGAGTAGAGACAGGGAATGCTAGAAGAGAAGGGATGCAAAGTTTTTAAATATGTTTATTAATTTATTTACCTGTTTTTTTTTTTTTCTTTAAATGGATTTTACCTTTACCTTTTTTTTTAAAACTAATTTTAACCAGATTTCTGCCATGAAAATAACATTGGATGCTGATGTGGCATAAAACAACCACATAATAAAATAAAACATTTACAAAAAAAAAAAAAAAAAACATGTTTTTATATTTAAAGTTTAATTATTGCCTTTATCTGACTCAGACAGAAAATGCTAAAAAAAAAAAAAAGGGGAGATGCAGTTTTAGACCTAGCCTTAGATTTTCACATGGTATAAAACAAATAGTAAAATAAATAAATTAATTAAATACATTTTTATTATATTAATTTTTAATATTTTTTTATTTTTTAAATTATATTTTGATTAATTTTGCCTTTATTTGACAGTTTGAGGAGAGACAGGAAGCTATAGAAGAGGAGAGATATGAAGCGCAGTTGCGAAATATGTAGGTGCACTACCCTGATGGCTAAGGCTCCGACACAAAACAGATTTTTAATAAAAACAGACAGCGTAAGCAGGGCTTCTATATTCCACAGGAGTGAGATATTTTGTCTTCATAGAAAATACATGAGTTTAGACTCTGGAATTCTCCCTAATTAGCCTTTTGTGATGTTCGTGTTTATTTAGCTGAGCACACAGCTCTAGGCAGAACGTAGCACCAAAATACATACAGTATTTTTCTTGTCAGCCTTAATAATTTTTAAATCAGGCCTGCAGCTGAAGGGGTTTTACTTGTTTTGTAATAAGGCTTGCCACGCTTATGAGAGAACTTCAAGTAGCAGCATTAGGTATTCTCACAGGATTGTGAGATCTGAGATCTTTCTCAACCACATGATCAAATCAGGTCGTTACATTTTTCTGCTTATCAAAGTACAGTACACAAACGCATGCTCACAGCTCAGTCCTGATGCCTCAGGGTGCAAGTTTGTTGTGAAGAGGAGCATCGGTTGTCTCCCCAAACTCACCCTTTGATTAGCCTGTTTGTGCAATGTTGAGCGCTTTTAATAGGGGTTGCGTTGCAAGTCGGCCGTTTGGTGTACTTACCATTGAATCTCTGCCCACACACACTGTCCATCGCCCCCAACGGGGCCCTCATTCGCTCTTCCTTCATCTCTTCTCCGATTAGACTCATCCTTATGGAAGCTTTCCTTTAGATACTTTAAACACAGAGAAATAGGAATAAGGCTGTGTGTTTTACAGCCTTGCCCGTGGCACCAAATGATCTCTGACTCTTTAATCACGGCTAAATGCTGTCAGAGGGCCCGCAGTGAGAGACTGTCTGCGGCGAGTCTGAAACTAAACGAGTGCAGAAGAGACGGGCCGAGATAATGGGCTTTAGGAGGAAATGTGCTGAGGCGTCTCGCTGTGGGGGGAAAAGAGGCTTTGAGTATTCAATGGCAACATTTTGTGCTGCTTCTGAGCACCAGAGAAAAAGACTTCTGCAAATTAAGCTCTGTCTAGATTTCCACTTTATTTGTCCTCCTCCGCAATGATTCAGAATGGCTGCAGATGAAGAGGCCGGCAGACTTGGATTTGCCGTGTTGAATGGGAGGGAAACTGTTTGCGTCCCAGTATGAGGCTTCTATGAAAGTGAAGCGCTCACTTTGGGGCTGATGGGGAGTTGACGAGGTCCGGGGGCCGGTGAGTGAGGCAAACGGTGGATGTGTTGTGTTTTTCTGCTCTTTTTCTCTCATCAGCGTGGGAGAGCTGAGAGGAGCGTGATGAGTACTGATTGACTGCGAGTGGAGCAGACGATGAGCGGCTCATCCGTCTTTGCTGAACTCCCGCAGGTTTCCTGCCTTTAATGTTAATGTGCCCTGGTCATTTGTGTGGTGTGAGAGCTCAACCGACAGGAGAACTCATCCATAGCAGATTTACTCAAATCAATAACGTGCCTCCTGCCCTCTTTCAGCTACTTAATGCGGCCTACGTCGCACCTCCTGGGAAAGACTCGCCACAGCACCAGGTTGTTCCGTGACCCCCTCTGTGCCAAGCTGTCTTCTTGAAGTGCTGATCATCTACCTCGTGTTTGTCTGGCATAGGCAACAGACGCTGGTGTCTCACAGCACACAGTCTTCATTAGGGCTCCATCCACTTTCAAAATAGCCTTCTGAGCTTAGTCAAGCATCTGGCACGTCAGTGGTTAAATGTGAACTAGTTTCTGAGGTTGTTTAAATCATACAATACCTTTAACATTGTATGTTGCTTTGGATGAAACCATCATCTAAATGACAGATACTGTTCAAAAGTATGGGATCTGTAAGAATTTGTTTTGGAAAAAAAAGTTACTCATGCACACTAAGGCTGCATTTATTTGATTAAAAATACAGAAAAAAAAGTAATATTACAAAATATTATTCAAATATAAATAATATTATTATTAATATAAATATTTATTTTCTAATTTAATATAAAATATAAAATTTTAAAATGTAATTTATTCTCGTGATGGCAAAGCTGGATTTTCAGCAGCCATTATTTCATGCTTACTCACATGATCCTTCAGAAATCATTCTAATATGCTGATCTGGTCCTCAAGAAACATGACATATGATACTGTTGTTTTTAGGATTCTTTGATTAATAGAAAGTTCGAAAAAACATATTTTGTAACATTTTAAATGTCTTAACTGTCACTTTTGATCAATTGATTGCATCCTTGCTGAATAAAAACATTAATTTCTTTCAAAAAAGGTCTTACTGACCTAAAAAATTTGAACAGTAGTATACAGTATATCATAAACGATGCAGAAATATCAACTAAGTTAGCATGAGGTAGTAGTTAGCACTTATTTTTTAGGTATGAGGTGAGGGAAACCACAAGTGCTCTTGTAATCAAATAAAATATCTCCAGATGCATGCAGTAAAATTAATGCAAGGATGTAAACAAATGTAAAAGAAAAAACATACAAAATTGATGTCTATGGTGGTTATGGCCCTATTTATGCTAGCTAATACCGTGTAAACACAAGAATGACTGTGTCAGTCTTTTATAGCATCTCTGGGCCACTTTAGGTGAGTTTGCAAGATTAGCTCCTTGCAGAACCCATTTTATTGATAGCGTTTGCTTTCAGCAAGGTATTAGCTTGTTGATAATTTAAAGAGAATATATAAGGGGATGTAAATAATCTATGCTTCAGCTAATCCCTACTCACAGTGGGATTCACTTGTATTGACAAAACACTGTACAAACTTACATACGTCAGCATATGTTCTGTGATAAAATTTTACGACTTCACAAATCTTGTGTCTTGGCAATTTCAGGAGTACAGGTCACCATTTCACAACCTGTTGTTTGGAACGTAATACAACCAAGTCGTACTGATAAGCAAGAGTTTCCGTCCTCAGCTCTAACTGGAGTGTGGCTGCATTTTAGTTGGCTGGTGTAAAAAAGCGTTCTTTCTTCTTCTCTGTGTTTCAGGTTGTGAAAGTGGCCACTGGGGGCCCCACTGCAGCAACCGCTGTCAGTGCAAGAATGGGGCCCTGTGTAACCCCATCACAGGAGCCTGTGTCTGCACAGACGGCTACCAAGGTTGGCGCTGTGAGGATCAATGTGAGCCTGGCTACTATGGCAAGGGCTGCCAGCTGCAATGTCAATGCCTCAACGGTGCCACCTGCCACCACGAGACGGGTGAATGCATATGTGCACCAGGCTACATGGGCCCCATGTGAGTACCAGAGATAAAACCGGTTTGCAATATAGAGATATGAAGGTTAATATGTCTTTCCTGAAATATATTCTTTATATAGAGGAGACAAGTTCAAGTTGTTACTCTAGTGAAAAGGGTAGGTTTATTTTTGAAAGTCAATTTCTGTATAGACACACACCTCTTGACTACAAAAAAGCTATTCAACCTTTCCAGCATCATTGCCAAGGAGCCACATTAACCTTTTGTGACCTTTTGTGTTGTCACAATGAGAACCTGCAGTTAAATAGTCTGTTCTTCAGCTAAATTAAAAAAGTATTGTTTTGTGCTTCATGAAATATGGAGATAGAAAAAATATCATTCAAATATACGCTACCATTCAAAAGTTTGGTGTCAATATGATTTTAGTTCTTTGAATAAAAAAATAAATACTTTTATTTTGTAAGGATTCATTGATCAAAAAAGACAGTAAAGACATTTAGGGCCAGATTTACTAAACAGGGCAAATTAGCTTTAGAGCGCAACTCCAAAAAGTGCCGATGGGAGCGCCGATTTACTGACAATGCGCACATTAAAGAACACAGACGCAGCCAGATCATTTCCATAATGACCAGCGCAATCTACCAAGAGCAGCACAAATTAGCGCCTGCTTTGAGACATGCTTTTTTTTTTTTGCTGTTAAATAATGGCGCAAATACCAGTAATTTGATGAGCGCAAACGTTAGTAAATCACGTTGCATGATTCATTTTAATACTCTCCCATCAATTTTGCGTCTGAAAGGGAAACTCCTACAAATGCATATTCAATAAGGTCAGGCACAAAAATAACTGTGTCCAAGGCTTTTCAGTGCTAATTCTTCACTGCGCGTCTTTAGTAAATCCTGACAGTACTATTTTAACGCCAAAAGACGGTTTGCTCTGGCGCAAGCTTAAATCTGGCCCTTATAATGTTATAAAATATTTAGATTTTGCATAAATACTGCTCTTTTTACATATACTGTTCTTAGTTTACACAAAGAAAACTTTTTTTTATCATTGATAATAAGAAAGGTTTCTTAAGCAGCAAATTAGCATATTACAATTATTTCTGAAGGATCATGTGACACTGAAGACTGGAGTAATGATGCTGAAAATTCAGTTTTGCGGTCACAGAAATAAATTAAATTTTAAAATACATTAAAATAGAAAAGTTATTTTAAATTGACGTAAACTGTCACAATATTACAGTTTGCACTGTATTTTGATCAAATAAATACAGCTTTTGTGAGCATATTAAGAGACTTCTTTCAAAAAAAACATGAAATCTTAGCCACCCAAACTTTTGAACAGAAGTGTATCTCTTTTTTTTATGGGGGAAAAACTGAATATCCTTAAAATATCAATTGTTTTGGGCCTGGAGATTTTTAACCTAAAAACTTTTAGGTACTTTCACATGTGACAACTAGCCCCAGTCTCCCATGCTAATCTACATACTATATACTATATACTATATTCATGTCTATATTCATTGTTAGCATAGAGAAAACACTGTGAAGTTCTTGTGAGGTTACTTAAAACAATATGGTTGGATTTTTTTTTTTTTAAAGCATTTGTTCTAAAGTCTTTGAACGTTCTTGTGTTTTATGTTGCAATCCTTTGCAATGACTGCCTGAGTTTCAAGTGTTTGCTCTTGTGGTTCGGCAGCTGTGGAGAGCGATGTCCCTCTGGAAGTCACGGGCCACAGTGCGAACAGCGCTGCCCCTGTCAGAACGGAGGAACCTGCCATCACATCACTGGAGAATGCTCCTGCCCTGCTGGATGGACGGTAAGAAGCTGCACACGGGGGACTGAAAGGGTGGAGAAGTGGGGGACAAAGGGAAAGTGACTGAGAGAATAAAAGACAGAAAAGAAACAGAGAGGAATAAAGATGAGGAGACAGATGATAAGGAATGTGGGGCAGAAAGTGAAGGAGAGTAAAAGGGCAAGATACTGAAGTGACGGAAGAGGTGAGTCACGCTTAAAAGGAAGTAAGGAAGGAAAAGAGAGAGTAATTAGAAGGAGAAAGGGAGGGTTAAGTGAATGGAGGGAAGGTGAAAGAGTTTAAGAGGTAAATGAAGGAAGGGTGGAGGAGAATCTGAATGTAGAATCCGAAGTGGGGAAGAAATGACACTGATCTGAGTCTTGCAGAGCAGATGAAGTTATTATTTGGAAGTAAATTGTGTGAAGTTTGCTGAGCCTCATTATTGCTCCTTTTGCATCATCTCAAACTCGTAAAGAGGACATATCAAAAACACAAGTTTCCTTTCTCTTCTGAAAAGAGTTTAATGTGCTACAGTATGTAGACATACTCTAGTATTCACAAAGCAATGCTCCATCTTCAGTTCATCGTTTATTAAAACTAAACAGCAAAAATGGGTCATTTAGAAATTGTAATAGTATTGACCTCATAACTGTACATTATCATATGAGCTGTTTACATATAAACGTCTATTCAGTGATTAAGGAACCTTGCTTAAAGGTCTTAAATGTACAGTAGCAAACTTGATAGTGATCATGTAATATGCTCAGCTTTACATAAGTGGCTACAGATATAGAAAAATATGGCCTCTTTTAGGGGGCCAAATTTGATGTTTCTATGCAATTCTTTAATTCTATAGATAAAATATACTGATTCTATATAATGTATGTTCACCCATTTATTCTCTCATGTTGTTTCAAACCTGTATGAGAAATGCTATTCTAAATGTTTGTAAGTAGTTGAGTAGTTGTTCAGTGAAAATTGCTATTAATTGTCTACATCTTTTTACATGGCACCGGCTTGACATCAGTGTGATGATTGCATGTCATGTGACTGATCACATTAGAGTGAATTGTAATGTGCGGAAGTGAGAATAAGAGTTAAGCCATGTTCACACCAAGGATAACTATAAAGTTTTAGTAATTGTATGAGAAAAGGAAGTCCACACCACAGCTACAACGATAACAACATATATTATATGATAACAAACTATATTGTTGAAATCACTTTAAGAAGTTTTTTCAAGCTGAAGAACAATAAAAACATTGACAGCAAATCAGAATCTACCCTACTTAAAAAACTGGAGCATTTAAAGCGGCAGACAACATAACTGCAGCACACTTGTTATAACATAAAGCCAATATAGTTATTGCTATACAGTAGTTATTTTTCATGGTGTGAACAGGCCTTAAACGTGTTTCTCCTTTTGAAAGAATAAAGGTCACATTGGTTTGAAATGGGGAGTAAATGTTGACAGAATTTTGAGTGCATTGTTCCTGTAAATCAGTGCAGCTTTAATGGTCATGAATCACATTTATCTGATTCTCAAACGTAAATTTTCTCTGCTCTCTTGCTCAACAGGGGTCTGTGTGTGCCCAGCCATGCCCATTCGGCAAATACGGGATCAACTGCAGCAAGGAATGCTCGTGCCGCAATGGAGGACTGTGTGACCACATTACAGGACAGTGCCAATGTATGGCAGGATACAGTGGCCACAGGTAAAATAAATACCCAACCAGGTAAAACAAATACCTAGTTCCGATTATGTTTCTGTTATTATTCCTCTGTGTCTTTAGTAAAGCTACCACAAAAGCAGTTTGTTAACAAGCCTGAAAAATTTGGTTGCTGAATAATTGATTGTTTTTTTTACTGCTCTGTGTTTACATTCCCTGTGTCCACTGATCCCACTCCGAGATCCACACTGGTCTGTTAAGTTTCTGCCCATTAATTACCAGTAATGGAGTTTTATTAGGATCCAACTGAAATTGCTCAGTGCCTTTATTTCCCCGTGTCTTCTGCAGCAGCTTAGGGTTTATTAGCGCAGTTAAGTGATTGTCTGCAGAATGAAAACACTTTCAGGACAGACACTTCTTATCCTCTAATATTTAACAAAATTGCCCTCATTCATTTGGTCTGTGACAGGTGAATTAGCCCAGCAGGAATAATCTCAGATTGCGTTAGTACCCCCTCCTCCCTTCCCCTAAGTCCTTCTCACACCCATCTCTCCTGATAAAAACGACGCTGGTGTAATTTCAACATGAAACATACCTAGTCCGTTTTATAATTTAATTGAGCTATTTATCTGTCTCCTAATGGCTTCTTTGGACACTCAAGATTGATGTTCTGCCAGGATTGTATATTGAAGATCTTGTGGAAGTCGTTGTTCCTTAAGTCACTTTGCTATTCAACAGAGAGAATGAGCCAGGGTCTAATTGTATTCACGATAATTAATGACTGCAGTCTTAGTTTGCTGTCGCCCCAGGTGAAGCCAAGGGGCTGATGAACCTGAGGTACCAAAGAAGATGCCCCTTGACCCTTGACCCTTAGATTAGAATGACTCTGTAGTCTACTAGTTCTGCTTGTGTTATTCTGACGGGCTCCTTTTCTTACAGAGCCGCTCTGAGTAACGAATAATGTAAACAAAACATTGCTTTGGGGTTTTCTTCTCTCACTGTTCCCAGGTGCCAGGAAGAGTGTCCGGTTGGCACATACGGACCCCAGTGTGCCCTCCACTGCGACTGTCAGAACGGGGCCAAGTGTTACCACATCAACGGGGCGTGTTTGTGTGATACAGGTTTCAAAGGGCCTCACTGCCAGGACAGGTTCTGTCCACCAGGGCTCTACGGTCTCATCTGTGACAAATACTGCCCATGTAATGCCACCAACACACTCAGGTGAGACACACTACCACACGTCAGTACACACTAGAATGATAACCTTGGAACTGACAAGAATCAGTAGACTAGGAATGCATATCGGTACCATAATGGTTATCAGCCGATATTACAGTTTTTTTTTTTTTTTTTTTAGTTGATTGGTATTGGCCAATATTGGATATTTAATTTTGCATGCTCATATACCCTGTTTTTACAGTTAGAGTAAAATTGTCTAATCCTTTTAAAGAATTGTCTAATTGTATCCTTTGTAATCGGTTAATGCTCACTTAAAGTTAATGGTTAATACTGTTAAATGTAATCTCATTTTTGTATTCTACAGTGATGCTTAAATTCATTTGTAGCATTTAAAACTATTGTAGTTTTTAGTGCTGTTTATTTATTTTATTCTAGACAAAATAGTAAAGAATTTTAATATTGTCCATAACATCAAATTTCAGTTCGAATTTTGCAGTAATTTAACTACTGTAATATTAGTGCATCCCTACAATGCAATTTATTTCCCTGCAAAGAAAAAAAAACAGTGTAAACCAGTGTATTTCTGGATGCATTGTATCTAAGACTGTCAATTGAGTAAAAATTATTTGAATTAGTTACATTATATGCTTGTTAATCAAATTAATTTAATATAATATACAGTGTTGGGTGTTACTAGTTACTAAGTAATTAGTTACTGTAATTTAATTACTTTTCCCTTGAAAAGGTAAAGTAAGGGATTACTCTTATTTTTCTGTAATTTAATTACAGTTACTTCTTATGTAATTTAACTTAATATTGTCTATAGACTGTAGAACATTTATATACAATACAATATTGGATTTACCATAAAAATTTAAAGTCTAACCTTAATGTACTCTTCTCACTTTAAATAGTTTGGTGAGTTAATAAGAATATTGGTGATTTAGTGTCCAGTTCTCACTATTAACTAGTAGGTTATTATTAGCATGAATATTACTGGGATATTGGCAGTTTATTATTACTTAAAAAGCACATAATAATGTCTTTTTCTGCAAGACCTTATTCTAAATCCTTAATCCTACCCAGTCCTTAAACTTAACAACTACTTTTCTAAGTATTAATAAACAGTAATTAGGAGTATATTGAGGCAAAAGTGATAGTTAATAGTTAGTTAATTGTGGGAATTGGACCCTAATGTAAAGTGTGACCAGAATAATGTATGTAATTATTTATTATTTATTTGAAAGAATTAAAAGAACCGTTTCATGTCCATCCTTGTATCATTAACTTGTTAAGATTGATATAGGATTTAGAAAGTAATTAGTATTAAGTAATTAAATACTTTTTGGAGAGGGTAATTACGGCTTACGGTAATCTAATTACACTGTTGAAGATGTAATTAGTAACTAGTAATTAATTACTTTTTTACAGTAACTTAGCCAACACTGATAATATATTAATATTTGCTGGGAAGATCCACCAATTTAAGACATTTCTATGGCAGACAAATAAATCAAGAAATAGACAGTACAAAAATATACTTTCCAAGTCAAATTACTGTTTGTTTTGTTTTATTTCCATATCATTTGTCATTTTCCATGCATTTTTGCATTTCTTTTGTGCCAATTTTATAATGTTGTTCTATATATACAATTCAAAGGAATGACTCAGAAGACATGATTAAATTCATCATGTTTATATCATTAATTATACTAAATTACAGCCCTAATTAGATCATAATTTCCTCACACTTTGAAGATAACAATTCAACTAAGTTATTTCATACACACAAACATTAAATCTTTGTGGAGACCCTATGGTTAAACTGAACCTTCAGTCCTACAATCATCACTTTTCTATCAAACTCTTCTCAAGCTAACCTCTGGAGCCATGGGTGAGTAAAGAGCTCCATTTGAGTCCATTTGACTTCATTTGACTTGCAAGTAAAAATTCGAACACCTTTCAACAGTAGCATAGCACTTGCTCTTTATCGCGACCTGTGCTTCATTCATTATTTCTTAGCCGCGTTCCTGGCTAATGCAATGTTAATGCCTGGTATGGGTAGATTAGGCCCTGAGACACTGGGGCTCATTACTATATGAAGGAGAGAAAGGACACCCCATTTATCTGAGTGGAGCTCACAGACACCAGGATGGATGAACTCAAATGGTTTTAGTCCTCAGATTTGGCTCCCTTGTTCTGGAAACCAAAGTGTTTCTGTTTAGATGCCATATACACAACGTATCTTTAGGCATATTTGTACCTAAATGTCGATCTTTCATTCTCTTTTTCAGCTGCCACCCCCTGACAGGTGAATGTTCGTGTACAGCAGGATGGACGGGTCTATACTGCAATGAGACCTGTCCCCCAGGTTACTATGGAGAAGGATGTAGTGTGCCGTGCCAGTGCGCTAATGGAGCAGACTGCCACAGTCTCGCTGGGGCCTGTATCTGTGCCCCAGGCTACACAGTGAGTCCATGTATATCATTTATCATTGTCTACATTCATTAAATGCTAGTAAATCTTGCCATGCTGAAATATTATCACATGAAATTGACTGCTGAGCATTGATGATTTTAGGTGCTAATGTTCTGAACTAAAGGATGTTTTTTTTTCATATGCTCTGACATATAGGCCCCCTATACACCTGGCATTAACATCACTCAAACCTCTCATTTGTAGCGTAAACACTGATATGTCCTAGACAACAGTTATAGACCACCTACCAATCTGTCTATAAAGCACTGCATCAAGAAAAAAGGATTTTAATTGTCAACTACATATGGCTTTACAATATCTGTCGGATCTGAACATTTTTGTACTATATTTTTATTAGTACAACTGCTTAATCAAATTAATTAAATTATATACTGGTTAATTAATTGAATTAATTGTTCACATATATAAGTACCTGCTCAGAAAAGGTTTGTGGTTGTTAAAATTAAAAATTATAGTTTATTATAATTTTATATTTATTTTTATTTACTGTTATTTGTTATTCTATTTTATTTTATAATTTTTTTATTTTATTTTATTGTGGCAGACTAGTAAATCATAAAACAGACATTATAATTAGTGACTTCCCTAGTAAAAAAAGTGGTATATTTAAAGAGATCATATGATGCGATTTCAAGTTCCTCTTCAGGAACTCGAGCTGCGTCGAAACGCTATGGGAACGCCTTCAGCGTGACCGGCTCTGAATACAAGTGTAATCTGTCCAAAGGATGGGCGAGACGTCACGGGCGAGGTGACGTAATGACCAGCTGGTATAAAAGCACGTGCGGTGAAACCGGCATCAGCTTTCTGTCATTCAGCTAGCGCTCTGTGTCTAAACTGTGTGTCTTATTTGGTGTTGTCTGTCCTTTGAAATTAATCATGTCAAAGAGCCAGTATAAGGCTAAGCATGTGAAGGGCGAGAGCAGATCACAATACAAGCTGTGTGTTCCTCCCTGCAAACGCTATTTGTCTGCAGGTGATACACACAGCTTGTGTGTGGTTTGTTTGGGAGCGAGGCACGCAGAGTCGGCTCTCGAGGGAGCCGACTGCCAGCACTGCGAGTGTCTCCCGCTGCGTACGCTTCGCTCCCGAAAGGCCCTTTTTTCCGAGGAGGGTTCTTTCATCAGCGTTCCCCGCGGCGATGGCCCCGCTTCCGCTGAGGCGGAACGGCGGCGGCGCTCGTGGGGTTCGCAGCGGGATCTGATTGAGGGATCGGAGACGAGCGAGTCTCTATCTCCATCCTCACCCATTAGATCCGGTGACCGCTCCCCGAGATCGGAAGCCCGCCATGCGGTTACTTCTCCTCGGGCAGCGGGCTCGGCACTTCTCCTGTCTTCCTCCGAGGAGATTGACGTGGAGAGCGCCGAGTATGTTTCGCCCTCTCTTTCGCCCCAATATGAGGAGCTTGTGGAGGTGGTCACTCGTGCTGTGGCCAGATTAAACATCGATTGGCCGGCCGAGTGTCGTGTTGAACCGCAGAGAAGCAAGTTGGACGAACGCTTTCTGCGGTTTAAGACTCCACCTCCACATCGGAGCCTGCCGTTTTTTCCCGACCTCCACACCGAGGTGTCGAGGTCGTGGGGAAAACCATTCTCGGCCCGCCTCTTCGTCCCCTCGTCCGATTACTACGGTAACGTGGCGGGGACGAGTGAGCGCGGTTACAGAGCGATGCCTCGGGTGGAACAGACGCTCGCGAGCTGTCTGTCCCCTGACGCTGCGTCGTCTCTGAAGGCTCCGACCTTGCCCACCAAGCCGCTGCGCACATCGTCAGCCCTGGTGGGCAAGGGGTACGCGGCAGCAGGTCAGGCTGGTTCGTGTCTGCACACCATGGCAGTGCTGCAGGCGTACCAGGCTGACCTGCTCAAAGACCTAGATGAGGGTGAGGGAATTAATGCGGACGATATCAGCGAGCTCCGCAAAACCGCTGATTTGTCTCTCCGCGCCACCAAGGAGACCGCCCGTGCTATTGGGCGGTCTATGGCAGCCCTGGTGGCGGCGGAGAGGCATCTCTGGTTGACCCTGTCAGATATTAAAGACCGTGACAGGGTCTTCCTCCTGGACGCCCCGCTTTCACCTTCTGGCCTGTTCGGCAACGCTGTTGGTTCCGTTGTCGACAGGCACCAGGAGGCCAGGAAGCAGGCGGCAGCGTTCCAGCGGTTTCTCCCTCGCCGCTCTCTAGCTCAGGGGGCTGCTGGGCGAGAGCAGCCCCTGCCGCGTGCTGGCTCCTCACATAGAGGGGTGCAGAAAGAGAGTGTCACCACCCGTGCTCCCCCGCGGCGGAGCCGGGGCGGTAAGAAAGGCTCTCGGTCGGGGGCCTCGAAGCCTAAGCCGGATCTACGGACCGTCCTTCAGGCAAAGAGGTCTTCGGCCAAGAGGCCCTGATGCTTATGGCCCAGGGCTTATGAGGGTAGCTCCCGCTGGGGAAGAGCGGCGTTCACCGCATTACACGGTGCCCGTCTCTCCTCAGTGCCCTCAGGAGATCGTTCTGCTAACCCTGCCACGTACGGTGTTCCAGGGCGCAGCGATCTCCAGCGAGCACATATCTCAGTTCTCTCCGCCCGGAAACGTAGCGGAGCTGAGATGCTCGCCACCCCTTCGGGGATCTCTAGAGCAGCTAGTTCGGTTGTCTCCTGCCGGTGTGCCGTTCCAGGACACCGAACTAGCCACTCTGATTACAACAGAGGCCAGTCTCGAGAGACTGGTTCCCTTAGTAGACTATTTTGCAGCGTGGAAACTACTGCCGAATGTGTCTCAGTGGGTCCTGCACACTGTAGAGAGAGGTTACAGAATCCAGTTCGGTTCTCCTCCGCCTCGATTCAACGGGGTGAATCCCACTCTGGTGGGTCCCGAGCAGGCTCTGGTAATGGAACGAGAAGTAATTACTCTCTTAAGAAAGGAAGCCATCGAGGTGGTCCCTCCTCACGAGAGAGAGTCCGGGTTCTACAGCCGGTACTTTATAGTTCCAAAGAAGGATGGAGGGTTGCGTCCCATTTTAGATCTGCGTCAGCTGAACCGCTCAGTCAGCAGACTGAGGTTCAAGTTGCTCACGCTCAAACAGGTTGTCTCTCAGATCAGGTCCCAGGACTGGTTTGTTACAATCGATCTAAAAGACGCATACTTCCATGTCTCCATCCTTCCTACTCACAGGAAGTTCCTGAGGTTTGCTTTCGGGGGCGAAGCTTACCAGTATCGGGTTCTTCCCTTCGGCCTAGCACTCTCACCCCGCACTTTTACGAAGTGTGTGGATGCCGCGTTAGCTCCGTTGCGGCTACAAGGCATCCGCATACTCAATTACATCAACGATTGGTTGATTCTCGCTCATTCAGAGCAGATGGCGGCTCAACATCGAGATGTTGTTCTCGCTCATATGAAAGCGTTGGGGTTAAGACTGAACGCCAAGAAGAGTGTGCTTTCTCCATTACAGAGGACCACTTATCTTGGTGTGGTGTGGGATTCGACCACGATGCAGGCACGTATGTCGCCTGCTCGGATCGAGTCGATCCTCACGGCAGTCAGGAGAGTGAAAGAAGGCCAGTCACTCACTATCAAGCAGTTTCAGAGACTGCTGGGTCTGATGGCAGCTGCGTCCAACGTGATACCTATTGGCCTGCTGTATATGAGACCCCTACAGTGGTGGCTCAAGACCAAGGGGTTCTTCCCGAGAGGGAACCCACTTCGCATGATCAAGGTCACGCGGCGGTGCCTACGTGCCTTAGACATGTGGAGACAACCTTGGTTCTTGTCTCAGGGCCCAGTGCTGGGAGCTCCGTGTCGCCGCGTATCGCTAGCGACGGACGCATCCCTCACTGGCTGGGGAGCGGTCATGAGTGGCCACCCTGCCCGCGGTCTGTGGAGTGGTCGCCATCTCACGTGGCACATCAATTGGCTGGAGATGCTGGCTGTGTTTCAGGCTCTGAAACACTTTCTCCCAGACCTAAGAGATCGCCATGTGTTGGTGCGCGCCGACAACACGGCAGTGGTCTCTTACATCAACCACCAAGGAGGTCTGCGGTCGCGCCCCCTGTACAGGCTGGCGCACCAGATCCTTGTGTGGTCCCAGGGCAAACTCCTCTCGCTGAGAGCAGTGTACATCCCTGGGCATCTCAATGTGGGAGCAGACATCCTGTCGAGACAGGGGCCGAGGCCCGGGGAATGGATGCTTCACCCAGAGGTGGTGAAGCAGATTTGGAGAGTGTTTGGCCAGGCTCAGGTGGACCTATTTGCGACTTGGGAGACATCGCAATGTCCCCTCTGGTACTCTCTGACTCATCCAGCTCCACTGGGGCTGGATGCCATGGTACAGACTTGGCAGAGGCTTCGTCTGTACGTCTTTCCCCCGATTGCTCTGCTCCCCGGAGTTCTGGAGAGAGTGCGCCGGGACGGGGTCCGGCTGCTGTTAGTAGCCCCGTTCTGGCCGGGCCGAGTATGGTTCTCGGACCTGATTTCTCTCCTCGACGGCTCTCCATGGGAGATTCCCGTCAGGGGGGATCTCCTCTCACAGGCAGGGGGCACCCTTGTGCACCCCCGCCCGGAGTTGTGGAAGCTGTGGGTATGGCCCCTGAAGGGGCACAGCTCATAGCTTCCGGTCTTTCAACCGAGGTTGTTGAGACCATCCTCCAATCCAGAGCTCCCTCAACGAGGAAACTGTATGCCTTGAAGTGGAAACTTTTCACTTCATGGTGCGGAGACCGCCAGCTCGACCCAGTCAACTGCCCGGTTGGTACAGTGCTGGAGTTCCTGCAGGCTCGACTCTCCACAGGGTTAACCCACTCCACCTTGAAGGTTTATGTGGCGGTGATTTCGGCCTACCACACCTCTCTTGGTGGACAGTCAGTGGGCAGACACCCCCTGGTTACACGTTTCCTCCGCGGTGCGCTGAGGCTGAGGCCCCCAGTACGGTCCCGTGTTCCTCTATGGGACCTGGCTGTGGTGTTGGATGCTCTCTGTAGGCCTCCTTTCGAGCCTATTGAGGAGATCTCTGATCGCCATCTCACTCTGAAGACTGTTTTTCTTCTGGCGATTTCTTCTCTTAAGAGAGTTGGGGATCTGCAGGCCCTCTCAGTGGCCCCTACTCATTTGGATTTTGCGCCTGGTATGGCCAAAGCCTTTTTGTACCCTCGTGCAGGGTACGTCCCCAAAGTTCCTTCTGTCACGCCACAGCCTGTCGTACTGCAGGCCTTCAGTCCTCCTCCCTTCAGGGAGCCAGACCAGCAGAAGCATAACTGTATGTGTCCAGTGCGAGCGCTGGATGCATACGTCCACAGAACTGCCCTGTGGAGAAGGGTGGACCAACTGCTGATTTGCTATGGTCCCCCTAAGAGAGGTCTTTCTGCTTCCAAACAGACCCTCAGTCGGTGGATTGTGGAGGCCATTATCATGGCCTATGAGTCCTCTGATCTCCCCTCGCCGATGGGAGTCAGAGCTCACTCCACACGAAGTGTGGCGGCCTCCAAGGCCTTTCTCGCAGGTGTCCCATTACAGGACATCTGCAACGCTGCGGGATGGTCTACGCCCCTGACCTTTGTCAGGTTTTATGGCCTTGACATGCGGGCCACTCCAGGCTCTTCCGTCCTCTCGCCCTAGATGTGCTCCGCAGGGATACACACTGGGCAGGGACTTGGAAGCCTGGCGGCGTGGGCATCTCGTTCCCATAGCGTTTCGACGCAGCTCGAGTTCCTGAAGAGGAACGCCTCTAGGTTACGTATGTAACCCTAGTTCCTCGAGGGAACGAGACGCTGCGTCTCGAGGCCACACTTCCGGCATCCCTGCCCGCGCTTGCTTCACTCCTAGAAGCTGATGCCGGTTTCACCGCACGTGCTTTTATACCAGCTGGTCATTACGTCACCTCGCCCGTGACGTCTCGCCCATCCTTTGGACAGATTACACTTGTATTCAGAGCCGGTCACGCTGAAGGCGTTCCCATAGCGTTTCGACGCAGCGTCTCGTTCCCTCGAGGAACTAGGGTTACATACGTAACCTAGAGGCGTTTTCCTTTCTCTTTGGAGCGTTACAAGCTGTTTGTGCATAGATAAGATCCCTGAAGTTGCAAAGACTAAAGTCTCCAAAGAGATAGATAGTCTCCAAAGAGATAGTCTTTATAAAAGTTAAGACTCGACCACGCCCCCCTAAAACGGCTCATTCAAACACGCCCCCACATGTCTACGTCACGGTGTGGGGAGATTTGCAAAACACTGCCCAAACGTATACGCAATGAAAGAGAGCCTGATTTTTATTCTCGCTGTAGTATTGTTGCTGCCGCCAGCACCATGTCCAGGAGACGCTGTGTTTTGTTGTGAAAGTGAAACTACTTTGTTTGGGCTTCCAAAAGAGGACACAACTAGAAATCAGTGGTTAAGTTGTATTTACAACACTGTTCCAGAACAGTTCAACCCAAATATTTGAGTGTGTGCATCGCATTTTACGGAGGACTCTTTCCTGAACCTGGGAGTAGCCTGCCAGCTGCTCAAAGACTGTTTCTATAAAGTGGGGCAATTCCAACTTTGCAAGGACAGTCTGGCGCTTCTGACTCACAGCCTGTAAGTATGTTTTCATATTTAAAGAATTTGCCACTGACTATTAAAACGCGAGTTTAGAGCTGTGTAGAGTTGTGCTTGTTGTTTGTCGTTTCTCCAATCACAAAGGCAGACATGGTAATGTTTACGCGGCGCGATGCAACGCGACGCGTAAAAAGACACTATAAGTCATTATAATCAGTAATTATGTCCCCACTGGATGCAACAAATGCCTCATTTGTAATTGTATTGTCTGTATTGTTTTTGTGTCGTCGCGCCGGGACACGGCATCACAATACGGTGAGGGGCGTAACATTTCAGTCTCACGCTTGAGGTATTTGGCCAATCACAACGCACTGGATTGCTGGCCAGTCAGAGCATGCCTCGCTTCTCAGAACGATGAGCTTTGTAAAAATCGGCGCGTTTCAGAAAGGCGGGGCATAGAGGAGCAACAATAATGTACAGTATAAAATAATGTGTTTTTTGAACCTTAAACCGCACAAACACATTGCATTACACCAAATACACAAAATAATGTTCTTTTTGGCAACATCATATGACCCCTTTAACATACATTTATTTCATACTAAGTATAGTTGAAGTCTATTAACATATTCACTGACATATTGCTTGAGACTTACTGATATAAAATTATATTTAAACTTTATTTGGAGTACTACTCAATTTAAGCTTGTAGAATTTAAAGTTTGAACTTATAAGTATATTTTACTTGGAACTGTTTGTTATTTTTACAAAGACTGTTTAAGTAAATATCAAAGTCATGATCCCGTTGTTCCCATCATGCACTTGGACATGAATAATTAATAAGGGTAATTTTTTTGAATTTTTGAACTCCCCGAGATGACTCGTTCTTCCCGAGTCACATTAAAGATTCGTTCAAAATAAACGAATCGTTCAGGAACGACCCATCACTAGTGCAAACAGCAATGTGTCTTGGCTCACCACTTGTGATCGGATGAACCAAGATAGAAGATACCTAGTCTAAACAGGGCCATAGATATGACATATGAAGGTGGCAAAACTCATAATTACATAATAAAGGTTTATGATTGTGGATTTTAAGTGAAAACTAGAAGCATCTTTCAGAGAACATTTCTAGTCAGCACTTCCCTTGATCTTTCTTTGAAAAGTTTTTGTGTCCTGATACTTAAAGCAGAAGTGTCAGCGAATACAGTTTATTGCTTTAAAAATGATCTCTATACTGGTCTCACACACACACACACACACACACACATACATACATAAACACATCACCTCCTGCAGGGAGGCTGGGAACAAGGTGAGAGTCTCAGCAACGCTACTTTCGCAATGCTTGTGTCTTATTACACAGCAGGTTTAGACTTAACACAAAGACCTTGCCAAACAAAGAAAGAAGCACTAGATACAAGGACTCCAAAATAGATTGTGATTTCTAGGCAAGACTCTTTATGACATAAATAACAAATCATTTTGTTATCCAGTTGGTTGCACATGACACACAATCTTCCCGGCTTTGTGTTCTCTGATGAACAAAGGGGATGCTAAAATGAAAGTGATAAGATGCAAGGAAAGAGCATGAAAAAGACAGAGAGATGATCATATCAGTAATCTGAATTTATTTTAGAGAGATGTTAAAATAGATGGATGGCTTGTTCTTTTGCTTCACTGAATGCATCATAGTATTGCTTACAGTCCTGTTCATCTTGAAGCAAATGTGCTTTCCTTTAGAACTAGTAGCTTTAGAGTTGGAGAACTAAGAGAAACCAAAACAATTATTTGGGAGTAAGTAAAACTAAAAGTAGCACTAGCAACTTCTAAATTATACTTCTAAATTCACCCAGAAATTACAATTTGTCACCATTTACTAACTTTCATGTTGTTCAGCCAAAGTAAAATATTTAGTAACATTTTTCTATTTGTTTTCTATGTTTTTGTATGTCTTTGTCTTATATTGACTATATTATATGTTTTTTTTTTTTTTTTAAGATATTGCATCTTTAAAAAGTTTGGGGGCAGTAAGAGTTTTTATTTATTTATTTATTTTTGATACTTTCATTCATCAAGGATGCATTAAGTTGATCAGAAGAGACAGTAGAGACATTTATGATGTTACAAAAATATTTCTGTTTGAAATAAATGCTGTTCTTTTGAGCTTTAAATTCATCAAAGATTTCTGAAAAAAAAATGTTTTTTTAATTTTTTTTCAACTTAGATAATGAGAAATCTGGAAAATTCAGCATTGTCCTTACTGGAATAAATCACATTTTAAAATATACTGTATTAAAACAGAAAACTTTCATAATATTATATTTTTACTGTATTTTTGAACAAATTAATGTAACTTTGGTGAGGTAACAACTTTGGTAATTTTTTCTGAAAATTAGAAGAATACTACCAACTCCAAACTTTTAAATGGTAGTGTAGCTTAAATGTTGCTAGCTACTTTTTGTTAACTTGTAGCGTATTGTACATTATCACTAGCGTCACTTAAAGTTATGAGTAAGATGTAACATGGAAAGCTACAGTTTCAATTATATTCCCGCCGCTGAACTGATTTCACTCCCGCTGCATTCAGAAACAGTGGAAATATTGCAAAGCAGATAAAATTAAGACAGTGCCGCAGGTAAAGAACGGCAGTGATGATTAAGATAAACTCTGTACCAGAGGCTGTAGCCAACTCCTGCCTTGGCTGTAACTGTTGCTGTGTCCTGTGGCAGAGCTACTACAGCGATTTGAACTAGCAGGCGGAGGCACAGACTGTATCTTTATTTTCACCACCTGTTCTTTGTGTTGGATTTGGGGGGCCTGCTGCCAGTTCTATTAAACACTGCTCGAGGAGCTTTGGCCAAGGAGTCTGACCGAGATGCAATGGAATTGGGACACGACACTCCATTTCCAGGCCAGCTCTTTCATTTGGACCTATAGAACAACAAAGGTTAACAATTTGACCGCAGTCTGGTTGAAAATAAGAGGGGTAATGGCCACCAAAACTTTCATCCGTAGAGTTCTGGGAGAGTGATATTTATAGGGGTGGGAAAGGAACATATATATGCTTATGCTGCTGGTACTGGAGAGAGCACAGGTGGGGAAATGAGGGACCAAATGTGCTGGTAGTACCATGATGAAAGCACACATGCCACTTTCATGTGTGCTTTCATGACACTTCACCAGAATGCACAGATGCACTAGTAGGAATTTTAATGCTTTAAAATAACATTCATCATCAAAACACTTGTAAATACTGTATGAATGACCACTAATTTAGCATTTTTCTAAATTATAAAAATATTATATTATCAACATAACTACTTCACTTACTGAAAAAATAACATGAATTTAAGAATGTTTTGTTATGCTGTTTTCCAGCAAGCTCAAATGATCAGTGTAATAAATTTGCTTAATAATATTAATTAGAGTATTTGTTTCTTTTTCTTGTTGTTGTTTTAACCTAAAACTGATTATTTTTAAATGTACTAAAAAATACAGAATCCCAGATTTTCTTTTTTTTTTTTTTTTTTTTTTTTTTTTTTTTGGATCTCACTGAATGTGAAAATGTATAATTCAAAGCTTTAAGACATTTCTAGCTCTTTGTATGTGCTAACAATTTGTGTTAATGTTATTGTAAAGTGAATATTTGAGAATATTCACTGTTTTCCAGCATGATGTGAGAATTATCCAAAGAGAATTTTGTGCTTCAATGGAAACAAAACTGACTTTTTGCACAAAGAATCTCAAATGATCAATGTAATAAATTTGCTTATCTATATTAATTAGAATATCATTTTATATAATAATAATTATTTTTTCTTGATTTTTTTTATCCTAAAAATGATTATTTTAATATTTAAAAAAAAATACTGTATCCCAGATTTTCAATGTGATCTCAGATTTTTGGACCCTGTTGAATATATAATTATACCATTTAAAGCTTGAAAACATTTCTAGCTTTTTGAATGTACTAATTGTTTGTGTTAATGTTATTATAAAGTGAATATTTAAGAATATTTTTTTTTTCCAACATCATGTGAGAATTATCCAAAGAGAATTTTGTGCTTCAATGGAAACAAAACTGACTTTTTGCACAAAGAAGCTCAGATGATCAGTGCATTAAATTTGCTTATCAAAATTAGTTAGAATATAATTCAAATATAATTTTATATAATAATTCTTTTTTTTTTTCTCTTTTTTTTTTTATCCTAAAGTGATTTTTTTTTTTTTTAATATTTAAAAAATACTGTATCCCAGATTTTCAATGTGGTCTTAGATTTTTGGACCTCACTAAATATGAAAATGTTCCATTCAAAACTTGAAAACATTTCTAGCTTGTTGAATGTATTAATTGTTTGTGTTGATTTTATTATAAAGTAAATATTTAAGAATATTTAACCTCTAAACATAAGTCTGACTTTAGCCTGCTTTTAGAGGAGTTTAGTCACCCAGTTGAATGAGTGCTCTCAGGCCTGTGTCAGTGTAATCTGGAGCATTCACGGGTCTCACTAAATCCCCGTGGTCATTTGTGAGCCAGAGACTCTTTTACCTCCTCCAACCCATTCACCAGTAAATTGCAGGTCTGCTGAAAACTCGAACAAACTAACTTTCTCGCCCCATATTCGGCTGCCTGCACCGATAGTTTTAAGTCTTTTTCCATAGAACAGAACTGCCATTGTTAGCAGTCTGCTTGCTGTCAATTTTGAGCGGAACAAAGATAACTGCACGTAGATTGATGAAAAATTAATCCACAGATGTAAGCTTTTCATGTGAGGAGTGGATGGACGAGCGAAGCAGATGGAGAGGTAGAATATTTGAAATGGGGAATACAATGGGGGAATGTGGGAGAGTGAGAATGAAAAAGAAAGAGAGCATACAAGAAAGAAAAGAGTGGGAGTAAGAAAAAATATTGGAGATGATTGTATCAAAGTGAGCGAGCGAGATAAATTATGACAGATTGAAAGAAGGAAAGAGAGGGGAGAAACAAAAAATATATAGAGAGAGAGCAAGAGTCGGTCCCACTCGGTGCCCATGGTGTCCTGTGGCATATCTCATCCTGCCTTCCACTCAGACCTAGTTCCAGATGATAATGAGAGAGTGGGTCCTTTGCTGCTCGATCCCCGGCACCGGGGAGACGGAGGCAGGAGGCGCGCAGCACACTGCCATTACCCCACTAATTGGGAGTCTAAATCATTTTGTCAGCTGTCAGTCAGAGCCAGGGATGAGGCAAAAAGACACCGGCGATGGCCGGCATTGGGATGCAGGCGACTCCCCTGCTGAGCCTGGTAAAGCACAGAGATTGTGCTGGTGTTGTTTGGCTGGGGAGCAGGGTTTAAGAACACAGTGTCTGTCAGTCATCAGCAATGGTTTTCTGGGGGATGGACGGAGGCGCCGAGGGCCAGGGGCTGTCAGCTCATTAATGCGGCTGGGGAAAGTGGGCCTTTAGCTCTGAGCGTCCGCTGCCACACTCTGTGTGACTGCAACAAGGAGACTAGCTACACACAGACTTCAGGTTTGCTGCTGTGCAAATCTGCTCTCCACCTCTCTACTTACTTGAACTGTTTCGAACTCGTATGCCGCCCTGTTGCAGAGAATGTTTTGCAGGAAATTTTCTGTTGAAGTTTCACAGAATCCTCAGATGGGATTTGGAGTCACACTTCACAGCACAGTGCTTATGTTAGAGTGTAAAATTACATAAGTAAGTAGAGGAAAATTCTGATAACTAAAATCTTAGATTTTCTGAAAGAAATGTGTGCCTGCCTGAGCAAAACTCACTTCTACGATGTTAGGGTGTTGTTAGTGGTTGCCAGGGTGTTGCTGTGTAGCTATGTTCTGGGTGGTTTTGCATATTGTTGTAGGTTGCTGGGTGATTTGGGTGGTTTCTAAGGTGCTATTCTATTGCTAGGCTATTTTGGGTGGTTGCGGTGGGCGATATACCAGTGATTAGACATATACCAGTATAGACATGATTAACTGGTAGAAATTTGTCAACTGGTAGAGATTTTGGACTATCGTCTTTCTTTATCGCAGTTATGCGCTCACGTCGCTGTGCACCGTGGTCATGAAAATGTATTGTTTGTATTGCGGTTTAAAAACAAGTGATTTTAAGCCATTGAAATGCAAACAACAGCACTATATGTGTGCGCTGTCTATGAGATTATTTCTGATAGAGCATGTGGGTATTTTTGTTGCTTTATTGACCTTGAACGGTTAAATACATAATACTCACACTGCATTCCAAATTATTATGCAAGTGACATATCAGTAGTCAAGCAGGGTTTCCATTTACCTAAGAAGAACTGGCAAACTATTGAACAAACCTGTCTGAGATTGATACCAGCTAACTAAAAAGATGTGAAAAACAACACAAACAAAAATCTGACTCTTTATTGTACCGAAATCCTATTGATATATCACTTGCATAATAATTTGGAATGCAGTGTATATGTGTCATAATGCCCGTCTTTGCAAGTATCCTCGTAAACATTTAGGTCTAGAAAACACATGTGTAACAGTATATTGGATCCAGGCAGCTCTTAATGTGACAGCAGTCAAATATTCCTGCTGTCTTTCATTCATGTTAATCAAACAACAGTGAGAGAAAATCTCTCACTGCTCTTGACTAAATCACTTTTGTAACTTTAATAATAAGAAATTTAATTTACACATTTACAAAACTATGCAGTTTTTTTTTATTTCTTTATACAATGTATGTAGCATTTCTTATTTATTTATTGTAGTTTTTTGTCCTATTGCTTGTAATTAGTTTCTTATTCTTATTTCATCACTGACTGTTTACTTATCTTCAGTGAGCTTGAGTTTTTCTCTTTTTTTAGACGTGTATTTTTTTGTGATATTGACACTGGTGACAAGACTTATGAAAATAAGTAACTGTATTGTGATATATATCATTATCGTGAAAAAAAATTACTCATATTGTGATATAAAATTTTTGTCATATCACCCACCACTAGTGTTGCTATATAGTTGCTAAAATGTTCTGGGTGGTTTCACACATTAGTGTACAGTTGATACATTGTGGTAGGTAGTTGCCAGAGCAAAATTTATTTAATATATATTTCTTGAACAGTTCATCTCTGTGTGTTTTTCAGGGAGACGACTGTTCCCAAACCTGCCCACGTGGACTATACGGTACTAACTGCACTTCCACCTGCCACTGCCACAACCAGGCATCCTGCTCACCAATCGATGGCTCCTGCATCTGTAAAGAAGGTACGGCATAATGTGCTCTCTTTCTTCATTTCATCCTGATTCCCTCATTTTTCTTATAGACATGAATAGTGAGAAAGCCATGAGAGACTATGGGTTTACAGCCAACCTGATAACAAAATTATAGCTTGACCTACAAATAAATCAATAAGCAATCAATACACGCAATCAAATGCTAAGAAAAAGTCGTAATCTTTACATTCGATTACTCTGGGACTAATTAATCATTTTCTAATTCCCTTTAAAACAGATGTCAATGTTTAGAGAATTAACTATGTCTATAAATTCAAATTCTGAATGCCTGACAAGCCTGTTATATTCTAAAAACACTTTCTGGACATCAGACATAAAAAAGTAAATAATATCCCCATCCGTTCTCTATATATCCATCTCTGTCATAATGGAAAAACTGTTGTTTCAATATCAAAGGATCCAAAGTCTCTCCAGGTCACTTTCAAAGGATACATAACCACTTAGCACTTACATGCACATATGGCCTTTTTAGGCTGTAATAGCATAAAAAATGCAGCGTGAATCCACAAGAGCCCTGTGAGTGCTCAGCGTTTGGCTGACCGCAGCTAACCGTACCTGCGGGACGGTCCTTATTGTTGCATAAACATGGACTCATCCTTAAAGGCCTGCACCAGCAGAGTATTCATTCAGGTCCCTTCAGTTTGGAAGGAAGCTCATTAGATACAGTACCTTTAAAATCCTCACCCCATTCATAATGCAGAACCCCAGTGTGCTACACAACTTCTCTGCCTATCCCACTCTGCTCTTATGTTGACCTCAAACCACGCATATATTCAACTCATTGACTGCTTTGCGATGTGATCCGAGGGAGACAAGAATCCTCTGGCTTCTGTCAAGACGTGATCTCATTTCCCCCTCTTCCCGCTCTATTAATTGAACACTGTTATAAACTAGAGAAGGTTTGGCTAGAACTCAAAAAAAGAATGTTAAACCCTCAGTTTTTAGACAAATAAATTAACAAATGTCTGTACCATCTCCCTTTGCTTTACAGGTTGGCAGGGTGTAGACTGCTCAATCCTGTGCTCCAGCGGGACCTGGGGATTGGGCTGTAACCAGACTTGTTTGTGTGCCAATGGTGCGGCTTGTGACCCAAACGACGGCTCCTGTACCTGTACCTCAGGCTGGAGAGGGGAACGCTGCCAGCAGCCCTGCCCCGTGAGTATCTTCCCGGGACTGGTTCCATTGTCTCTCTGCCAGAGGCTAGCAGGATTGGCCATTAAATATTTGTCATGACAGGGCAGTTTAAGCTTAGCAAGATGGTTTGTGTGTGTGGTTATTCAGGATGGCACATACGGGCTGGAGTGTCGCGAGCGTTGTGACTGTAACCACGCTGATGGATGCGACCCTGTGAGTGGATTCTGTCGCTGTTTGCCAGGATGGACGGGTGAGCGTAAGACCAGTGACATAATCACATCGACATGTTAAAACAGGCTTTTATAAAGGAACATAGATGCTGGAGTGAATTACTCACTCATTGTTGAAAGAAGAATTGATGCTATTTAAACACGCAGTGACAGGCACATAGGACGCATTCAATTTATGAAAGGTGACAGTAAAGACTTTCCACATTGAACTTTCTATTCATCAAATAATCGGAAAAACATGTATCAAGGTTTGCAAAACAAATTGCAGCACATCTGTTTTTAACATTCATAAAAATAAGAAATGTTTCTTGAGCACCAAATCATCATATTAGAATGATTTCTGAAGGATCATGTGACTCTGAAGACTGGAGTAATAACTGATGAAAATTCAGCTTTGCCATCACAGGAATATATTACATTTTAAATATATATTAAATTAGAAAACTGTTATTTTAAATTTGAATAATATTTCACAATTGTTACAGTATTTTTGATTTAATTAATGTAGGTTTGGTGAGCATAAGAGACTTATTTCAGACTTTAAAAATATTACCAATCCCAAACTTTTTAACACTATGTAAACACTTTGAGGTTCGGGTTTTGTTCCATGTACAGGTGCATCTCAATAAATTAGAATGTCGTGGAAAAGTTCATTTAGTTCAGTAATTCAACTCAAATTGTGAAACTCGTGTATTAAATAAATTCAGTGCACACAGACTGAAGTAGTTTAAGTCTTTGGTTCTTTTAATTGTGATGATTTTGGCTCACATTTAACAAAAAAACACCAATTCACTATCTCAACAAATTAGAATATGGTGACATGCCAATCAGCTAATCAACTCAAAACACCTGCAAAGGTTTCCTGAGCCTTCAAAATGGTCTCTCAGTTTGGTTCACTAGGCTACACAATCATGGGGAAGACTGCTGACCTGTCAGTTGTCCAGAAGACAATCATTGACACCCTTCACAAGGAGGGTAAGCCACAAACATTCATTGCCAAAGAAGCTGGCTGTTCACAGAGTGCTGTATCCAAGCATGTTAACAGAAAGTTGAGTGGAAGGAAAAAGTGTGGAAGAAAAAGATGCACAACCAACCGAGAGAACCGCAGTCTTATGAGGATTGTCAAGCAAAATCGATTCAAGAATTTGGGTGAACTTCACAAGGAATGGACTGAGGCTGGGGTCAAGGCATCAAGAGCCACCACACACAGACGTGTCAAGGAATTTGGCTACAGTTGTCGTATTCCTCTTGTTAAGCCACTCCTGAACCACAGACAACGTCAGAGGTGTCTTACCTGGGCTAAGGAGAAGAAGAACTGGACTGTTGCCCAGTGGTCCAAAGTCCTCTTTTCAGATGAGAGCAAGTTTTGTATTTCATTTGGAAACCAAGGTCCTAGAATCTGGAGGAAGGGTGGAGAAGCTCATAGCCCAAGTTGCTTGAAGTCTAGTGTTAAGTTTCCACAGTCTGTGATGATTTGGGGTGCAATGTCATTTGCTGGTGTCCATTGTGTTTTTTTGAAAACCAAAGTCACTGCACCCGTTTACCAAGAAATTTTGGAGCACTTCATGCTTCCTTCTGCTGACCAACTTTTTAAAGATGCTGATTTAATTTTCCAGCAGGATTTGGCACCTGCCCACACTGCCAAAAGCACCAAAAGTTGGTTAAATGACCATGGTGTTGGTGTGCTTGACTGGCCAGCAAACTCACCAGACCTGAACCCCATAGAGAATCTGAGAAAATGAGAAACAAGAGACCAAAAAATGCAGATGAGCTGAAGGCCACTGTCAAAGAAACCTGGGCTTCCATACCACCTCAGCAGTGCCACAATCTGATCACCTCCATGCCACGCCGAATTGAGGCAATAATTAAAGCAAAAGGAGCTCCTACCAAGTATTGAGTACATATACAGTAAATGAACATACTTTCTAGAAGGCCAACAATTCACTAAATTTTTTTTTTTTTTATTGGTCTTATGAAGTATTCTAATTTGTTGAGATAGTGAATTGGTGGGTTTTTGTTAAATGTGAGCCAAAATCATCACAATTAAAAGAACCAAAGACTTAAACTACTTCAGTCTGTGTGCACTGAATTTATTTAATACACGAGTTTCACAATTTGAGTTGAATTACTGAAATAAATTAAGTTTTCCACGACATTCTAATTTATTGAGATGCACCTGTAGATTCATTTCCTCCATTTGAAGGTATATGTGACCCCTCTCCTCATGTAAATTAGATTTCGTGTAGATTAAGGCCAGATTTACTAAACAGGGCAAATTAGCATTAGAGCGCAGTTCCATAAAAGCGCCGATGGGAGGGGAAAATTCTGCGTGTGATTTACTGGCAATGCGCACATTAAAGAACACAGATGCAGCCAGATCATTTCCATAATGACCAGCGCAATCTACTAAGAGCCGCGCAAATTAGCGCCTGCTTTAAGACATGCTTTTTTTGGGCGTTAAATAATGGTGCAAATACCAGTAATTGGACGAATGCAAATGTTCGTAAATTGCGTTGCGTGATTTTAATACTCTCCTCCCATAAATTTTGGTTCTGAAAGGGAAACTCCGAGAAATACTTATTCAATAAGGTCAGGCGCAAAAATAGCTGTATTCACGCCTGTTCAGAGCTAATTCTTCACTGCGTGTCTTTAGTAAATCCTGACAGTTCTATTTTAGCGGCAAAAGATGGTTTGCACTGGCGCAATCTGTTAGTAAATCTGGCCATAAGTTTTCAAGATGATCAACTACAAATTATCTGTAGCCCATTTTATATGTCATGGCCATTGTTATAGGAATACTCACTGTGGTTATCCATAAATGACTTTATATTCTGTATAGAGCTGCAGTTCTGTTACGCTGCAGAAATACTGTCAGTGTGAAAGTACAATGAGACCCTGCTGTTACAGTTACGCTGCAGCACTGCTTGCTCAAGCTGTGTGAAACAGACTTACTACTAGTTGTAATACTACTGCTAATCATTATAAGAGTCAGCTGGTAGAATTTTGAAGATATTGAGGTCTCTCAAGATACCACAGTGTCTTCATTAGACAAATATAATATATAAAATCCACCCAGAAGCATCTGCTGTAGTTTATTATTAGAATGTAATGGATTGTCCAACAAAATATTGCAGTATTAATTTTTAAAATAATCCAAAAATAATAAAATCAGTGATTTCTTTGTAATCATGAAAGTATTAATCTTTCAGCTGCATTCATTTTGAGGGAAAACTCATGACTCATTTTTTTTTCTGAAATATAATTATGAAAGCAAATGAAATCCTGTTTTGTTTCAATAGCAAAGCAATAGCAGCTCCTGCTAATGTTGTATGTTTAAACTGATTCTACATATGTGTGCATATATAGTTCAGGTTATTCTACACAGGACCACCATGCCCCCAAAAGATGTTATCATAGGACACACAGCCTGCAGGCAGATTAATATGAAATCTCTGAAAGCATGAAGCATTTATAATAACTGTTGCTGAACATGTTACCTAATTAGATCGCACTGACCCAGAATGAAGCAATCGTTCTGCGGTTTGCATATATGGCTTTCACACTGCGCTTACACCTTCTGTTGCAGCGGTCTCAGCACTGTGTGTCCAAGAAAGAGATATGAGAGGCAGTGGACATGTTTGAATATCACAGAAGGGCTGTGTTTACAAGTTCTTCAGCATGTGAACGTGTTATACAAGAAGCGAAAGGAAGCAGGTTGAGATAGTAGATGCGGCTTTGCCTGCAGGCCCTCCATAACTCTCTCCGTTCAAGTCTCTGAATTCTGACCATGTGTACTGGGAAATGATGTGGCTTTCATTATCTGCAAGAAGGAGCCAGCTACGCAGAAATCTCATGCTCTGCATCCTGCCCAGGTCTCCGCCATCTGCCAGGCCTAATCGAGTCACCAGGGTGCAAATAGGCCTCAGAGACTGCGAGCATCTGAACAAAGACACTATGCAGAGCAGTGATTTATGGAAGCGATCGCGAGAGAGAGACAGAGCTAGACTTACATAGTGCATATGTGAGAAGATAGCATCAGGTCTAAGACTTTAAGAGAATGAGCTACACATGAGATGGAGAGAGAGAAATTGCATAAGAATATATGATAAGGAATCTCATGTGGAGCCATGTTTTTGAGGTTGTTCATTTCAATAGGTCACATCATCAAATTTTAATTGATCTTCTGAAATAAGAGTTTGTACTATAAAGTCTATACTATAACTATAAAGCCCTGCAACTGTATATACTGTATATAACTGTATATATATATATATACAGTAATCACAAACTGGAAAGGTCATGTAAATTGGCCAAAAAATTACATAAAAATATTTAATAATTACAAAAGCATATACATAGAAATCTTAATAGTACAGAAGTAGCAAAAAAAATCCCATTTAATTCTAAGGGCCAGAGATAGTTTGTAAATTGGTTGTTAAAAAAAAAGGCTAATAAATTATCACAAATAAAATGTATATGACTCCTTTAATTATGAACTCAGTAAGGTAAGAAAGCAAATGGACTGTCTTTGAAGAGCAGTAGTTGGAAGATTTTTGTGATAAAAATGAAAAGTATTACTAAAGAAAGGAGGAGTACAACATACAGAAAGATATGCCCAAGGACAGACAAGCTGAGAGTGTGTTTTATCAAAAGAGAGAAAGAGGGATGTGTGAGACGGGAATTAAATGGTCACTTTCAATAAAAGGGTGCGTGCGTCTAATGGAGGGAGGAAGAGAAAGAGACAAAATAACTAGGAAAGAGATAGAGTGAGAAAGCAAAGAAATGTGGACGTGTGATATTAGATGCTCCAGGGGCCTTAGACTGAAGGATCATGGGTATAACACAGAGTGTCCTGCAGAAACCTTTGCATTACGTGTGCAGGCATGTGCGCCCGTGTGTCCACTTAACATGTAAAGTGCGGTGGAAAGTGATGGTATATGATGGTACTTGCTCTTCACTCATTAATTGGCTGCCGGTCCCCCTAGCAGTTCTCTTCTAGAAAAGTCTCATATGCAGAGAGTCACTTCTCCTCTTTCTTCTCCCTCGCTCTGCTCAAAAGCCCCTGTTTGTCACCATTAGGCTTTCACGGCACTCTTCTATTTTCATTCATTGCTGACAATAAAGGAAGTGCAGAACTTTTTTTTCTGCCCAGCCCAGCAGAAGCTCAAACAGGCTTGCCCCTCCTTTGATGTACGGTGGCTGGGCTTGTCTTAACTGCACATCCCCGTTGCCTCTCCATCCGAACACTTCTCTGTTCTGCCACAGAGGTGAAGCAGGAATGATGCCTGTCCCTGAAGTTTAGACCCAGTCTAATTCAAAGCCCTGGGACTAATGCCGTTTTAATGGGCCGTGCCACTCGCTCAGAAAGTCTCTGTCAAAGGAAATTGTAAATGAGGTTCCTGAGCTGCAGCTTGAAAGGATGTGTGTGAGAATATGTGTGTGCACATCGTTTCTCCTTTCTATGCCATCTTGCTTATGGAGTGTGAAATATATAGATGCTAATTTATTTAAGTTGTATTATTAAAGCAATAAGCCACTCGAGGATGAACATTACACTGATTTTACGAAAGGTAAATGGTGTACTTATGCAAAACTGTGGTCAGTTCACTGTAGTTCATATCTCTAAATGACTAATGGCTTTTTTTAAACTGATGGCAGCAGTCACACCAGCTGGGTAGATTACTTACAAATTGAAATCCGTTACTGATACCAAATTACATGACAAAAAAATATAGTTAGTAATGTAATCCATTACATTACACATTTTAAGTAATATAATAAGACTACTTTTAGATTACTTTTGACCTGTCTCATTTTTCAAATTGATTTAAATAGGATAATCTTGTACCACATTGATATATACAAATATACAAAGTGTAAGAAAATGTATTCCATTTGTTGTTATCAACAACATGAAGTGCATTAAACATTATATTACATCAAGGTTTTTGAAGAAACTGCAGAGGGTTTATGAGTTTGAGGAAAAGCTAGTAATTAATTAAATCATAAAAATACCTGCATGTCATGTGACCATAACCAACTTTAGAGAACCATGCACATGCAAATGTGATACTTCATTATTAAAATATTTATTTTAAATTCTCAGGGGTACTTGAAATAAAAATATATTAGGTGAAAGAGGATCAGATGACAAAAAAGTTGGTGAATGTTTGCGTTTTTATGTTTAAAAAAAATGCATTCCAGAGTAATGCATGGTAAAATAACCGACTGAGTGATAATTCAAGTAAATTCAAGTAAAAATTAATGTGTTCATCAGTAGTTGATGCAGTGTTGAAACACTTCTTAAACCTGAAATGATTTTTGTAAATCCAGTGGTCAAATGCTGTGTAGCCACCTGACTAGTGACTGATCTCTGTGTGAATGTCCACAAAACTGGAAGACTTTCTGAGTGTATATAAGTGGTAGGCTATTTTAGAAAGGAAAATTAAAAAGATGAAAAAGAGGAATTCGGGAGAATAAATAAATTATTGCTATTGTGTAAATACGATGTAATCCATGTACGATGTAATCCATAAATAGTAACTATAGTCTGATTACGAGTATTTTAAAATTTAATTTAATCCAATTACAAGTAATTAATTTTTGGAATCAGATTACATAATCCAGATTACATGTAATCTGTTACTACACACACACACAATTTATGTATATGTTATTAATATTATTAATTAGAATTGTGGTAGAAATTCCCCTATCCACCTGACTTAAGTTAAACCGGGTGTCTCCTTACACCAAAAGTTATCCTCAGATGACTTTTCTGAAAGTGAATCATGATAACTCTGACTGCACTGGGGAACCAGGCCTAAGACAGTTCAGATAAGAATTGCAGCTACCCAACTCCTAAGAGAGTCTCACTCTGAGTCAGATGACGTCTCGCCCCCTATGAACACTATCACTTGGGACTAAGATCTCTAGTGTTCCACTACACCTTCTACACAGCAGTAACCAGACAGACTCCAGAAAATGCCTTTGAATATGTTTTAATCACAGCCAGGAGGACCTCATACCAATCACAGAGAATCTCCTGAACAAAAGGAAAAAAACAGTTTATATAGCATAGGTGCATGGCAAAGATTCATTACATCATTTTTCTCTAATGTAATTGGTTCTTCATAAGTGAAATCCAGCAAACCTCTCCTCTGTTACTTGCAAAACAAATTTGGTTTTTCATTACTTAAGATCATTACTCAAGTCATGGGTTGTTATGGTTTTTTTTATATTCAGACAGACGTCTGGCTGTCTTGTCCATATGCATCTATAATTGCAACTAACTGAAGTGTTGGTACATTTTTTTCTCAAAAGCATACAAAAATTAGTCCTGCAAGGAAAAGACAAATGTTAAGCCTGCAAGGAAGTTTTGGTAGGATTGCTAGTTATGATTTAATTTAGTACAATTAATAATAAATCTATCTATACATATATACTGCATATTGTGCCTGTTCTACTATTTCGTTATATATTTATATTATGTTTTATATGTATTTTTTTACATTTTTATTATTTCTGTTATTATCATCATCTGTTTTATAGTGTGTATATATAGCATTTAGCTCTTTGTCTGCTGTGCTGGTTCTGTTCTAAGCTTGTTTGTGAGAATGTGTGTCCATGTGCCTTGTTGTTTTCCTGTTTTTGTTGTAACCCCAGCATGACCAGCTAATGTCATTACATTACAACTCTTTGAAACAATATAGTAGGTCTCTAGTTTATATATTTGTGTGTGTGTGTGTGTGAGTGCGTACTTGAGCGTGTCCCTAGTGGAACTCTACACACAAACCAGCTGAAAGAGAATGGGAGAGGAGGCTCAACCACTCGAGGGACTTGGCCCTGTTAATGAACACTCTGCACTGGCAAGGAGGCCCAGTCTGATCAAAAATACATACAGAGTACAGCACAGAGCAGCCCAGTGCTGCGGCCAAGAGATGCCTGAACCTACACACACCCCACGCTTTTGAAACCAGGACTTGTGCTTTCAGAGAAGCCTGCTTGGTACTCTGCTGCTGTCCCAATAGAAAATGTGATACTAGCTTACTATAAAAGCAGTGCTCTTAAGGTTCAGGCATCCCCCACCGCACGTCTCTTTTCCAAACAAGCATCTGTTTTATTTTGCTTTTGTTTGTTTCGCTTTCCTGCATCTATTCCCACTTCTGTTTTCTGCTATAATAGTAAATATGGAAGCACACGGAGAACATGCAGCGATACTTCCCTCATTCTTTTAACAGGTATCCACTGTGACAGCATCTGCCCTCAAGGCTTCTGGGGGCCTAACTGCTCCATGACCTGTTCATGCCAGAACGGAGGCTCCTGCTCTCCTGAAGACGGGACCTGCGTGTGTGCTCCCGGCTACCGCGGGACTTCCTGCAAGAGAAGTAAGCTTCCTGTCAACCTCCTTTCTCCTTCCAGTGACACTCTTTACACAATGTCACCTTCTCAAAGCCTGTCACATAAGTGGTTTATTTGAAGACACTTCAGCCGAGACGATAAACAACTGGTGGGGATGAGAGGGGGTCACGATTGTTACATCCAGACTCTGACCCTCTGGGAGTGGAGTGGGGACGGTTGAAGAGGGAAGCACTTAGTGGAGAGTCATGAACGTGTGCGAGCAAATCTTTAATCACACACGTCTTAATCACTTCAGGCCTGAATCGCTGTAGAGATGCAGTGTACATGTGGGGCTCTCATCAGCCTCTCCATGAGGAGAAGTGTTTACTCTGCCTCTCAAGGGTCTGCTTCTTAAGGCACTGTTTTGCTCTTGCTGTTTCTTTTAACAACACTGTGCCCTCAACAGATAAGCTGACTGATTGCTGGTCATTTTCAAGGATCAAAGATAGTCTGTATATGATAAAGTGTGTATATGGCAGGAGACAGGTGAATATCAGAAAAACATGTTCAGGTAAAGGTATCTATCTATCTATCTATCTATCTATCTATCTATCTATCTATCTATCTATCTATCTATCTATCTGTCTATCTATCTATCATCGTTCTATCATTCTATCATTCTATCTATCCATTTTCATTAAATATATTTTCAATAAATAAAATGGGTAAATTTATTTTACATATAAATTTTAGTTTTACTTTTGAGGTTTTTTTGTAATCTTCCATTATTATCATTCAGTCTCATTGTGTTCCAATTTCTATTTTAATAGTAAGTTGTACTGTACTTTTACAGTTAAAAAAAACACACTGAAATAATCCATTAAGTAAACACTGATATTTTTTAAAATATAAAAAACTGCATAAAATAAAGGCAGTACAATATGATCGGATGTATAATATTTAAACTTCTAAATAGCTAAATACAATTGAAATGTTGATTATGTTGAAATGATATAGTATATATTTTTCTTTTGTTTTCAAATTACAGTAATGAGAATGGGATTTTCTGCATTACAGTGAGGAGAATTTGGGGTGTCAAAATGCACAAAATATTAATAGATTTTTCTTTAAGTGAAATATGATTATTTATTTTTCTTGATTTTGGGGTAAAAAATGATCTAGACATGTGTCATGAGATTCATTCAGTAAGTAGGTGTGTGTGCAAGTGTGTGTTCAAAGATTACAGCGAGAAAGGAAAGGGAATGCGATTAATCTTCACCACACTGTTCGTTGTTGTACAATTATCTTAATTACAAAGGCCCACCACCCATGGTGGAAAGGTCAGCACACACTACTCTCCTGCATTACACAAATCTACAGCAATTAAAGCGAATCAAGACTCTAATAAAGAAAAATGACCCACAGAATCTCCCGTCTCGGACAGAGCTGAGTGACAGAGACAGACTGAGCCCTCATGCTCTGTGAAACAATGAGCCTGACCATGAGGACGACAAAACCCCCTCATTATTTCTGCCTATATTACTTGTACAGATGACAGTGGCTCCGTGGTTTAGGGTTAAACGCTAGTACCTGGAGGAATGTTTCAAACCTCAAGTGGCCATAGATTGTAAAATTACTGAAATGGTTTCAGAACTGTTAAATGAAGTGCTAAAGTATATTTCTATACACTGCCATTCAAAACTTTGAGGTTGGTAAGATTTTCTTATGCTCATCAAGGCTACATTTATTTGATCAAAAATACAGTAAAGAGTAATAATGTGAAATATTATTAGAATTTAAAATAACATTTTTCTATTTTAATATATTTAAAATTTTTATTTATTCCTGTGATGAAAAGCAGAATTTGAAATCTTTTTTAACATTATAAACTACTGTCACTTTTGATCAGTTTAATGCCTCCTTGATAAATAAGAGCATATAGTAATTTATTTTTTTAAAAATCATACCGACCCAACACTTTTGAATGGTAGAGTACATAATATTTTATTTTACTGAATAACAGGACAAAAATATTGATGTTTCTATATGTTATGTGTGAATGCGAACTGTTTTGTACAATATTTTTGTAACAATAATTGCCTGTATGTTTGCTAAGTCCTTCTATGTAATAATACAGATTTGATTCACATTTATATTAGGTGGCCTTAACTACTATGCACTTACATTAAAAAATAAGTACAATGTACTTAGTGTGTTCATATTGTATTCCAAAACACTTTTGCTGCTGCTATTGAGGTGGGATACAGGGAAGGTTAGGGACAGGTTTGGTGGTATGGGTAGGTTTAAGAGAGTGGGTTAAGGTGTATTATAAATGTAATTACAGAAATTACTTATAGATGTAATTACATGCAGGTATTTTTAAATATAAGTACAATGTAAAAATATGTATTTACACAATAAGTGCATTAAATGATTAGGCCTAATTTAAATGTAAAGGCCACCTAATATAAAGTGGGACCCAGATTTGTATTCATATTTTCCATGTTTTAAGTCTCTAATTTGTCATTTCTTGCTTTCCCACTTCATCCTTCCTTCCAAATCTTTGTTGTCCTTTCTGTTTTGTTCCTCTCCTCCCCTTCCTGTCCTTTACCCTATGACAGTTTGCCCTCCTGGTTTCTACGGGCACCGCTGCAGCCAGTCATGCTCACAGTGTGTGCACAGCACAGGGCCGTGCCACCACGTCACGGGTCACTGTGAGTGCCTGGCCGGGTTCTTCGGCTCGCTTTGCAACCAAGGCAAGTAGCTCTCATTCCTCTCCGTCTGTTTCTCTGCTTTCTCTCTCGATTTTTCTCTCCTTCTCACCCACGGACCCTACAGATCCTTGGAGGCTAGTTGTGCTTGGAGAGAGGTATGAGAGAAGTATGGTCACATCACTGTCCAACTACCTTTACTATAATTACAGTATTTTTCAATTGGAAAACACTATGACTGAATCAATACACTAAGGCATCCATTTCTCATGATAATGTGCCAGAAATATGCAGTTTCTGCAAAACTGTTGACACATTCTTCACATTCACAATCTGCAGTTCTGGTGGACTTTTTGCTTTTTGCTGAACTCTCAGGGGCCAATGTGAAAATGTTTCAGGCCAGTTGATGGAAATGTTGCTGTCAATAATTATGCATTGAAAACTTTTTGTGTATTAAACCATGTTGTTGCAAATTCTGGTGGTTTAAACTTGTCACCAACTGGCTGACATAGATTAACATACAAGATTTTCGAGATCGTGAGAGTGACTTATAGTGATAGTTTTGGAAGCATCAGTAAAAAGTTAAGTTACAAACTAGTTATAGTTTTGCAGCAACAGTGTGTTAATGAATTATAGCTGCTGTGGAGTTTCCTTATAGCTTTTTTTAAATAATAATTTTAGTTAGATTTATTTTGAAATTTCTAAAATGAAAATACTATATTTATAATTTTTTATTTATTAGCATTTATCATTAAAATAAAACATTTACTGGTACATTTAAAATGTGTATAAAAATACATAAAATAATTTATCATTTTTGTTGTGGGGCCAGTGAAACTTGCCTGAGAAAATCTAGCTGAAGATTTTTTCCTCATTTTAAAAATGCATGATTCAAACCCATATAAGCAGGTGACTCTTCTGGAAGCAATTCACACAAACTGTAATGAAATCAAAGGTCTTTCCTTCTAGTTGCTACTTCCCCTGCTGATGAACCAGAGTGAAACAGAATCGATTATGTAGATGAAATTATGTGTGTATTCTGTGTGTTCGCTCTGCCATTGGCAATATGCCCATCCGCAGAATGCCACGCTGACTCTGCGGCTCCGGCATACTGAAAATAATTGGCATTATCACTGACACTCTGACAAATAACCTTCAGAGGAAATCTGAATATTGCTGAGCTAATTCTTCAGAGCGAGACAAACACTGAAGAGTCAGGTCGATATCACCGCTTTCCATTTTTGTTTAGCTCCTGTGGAAAACCAGAGACAGCATAGAGACAATAATTTGTTAATTTCCACTAATATACTTCATGCTTTACGTCTCAAGATTTACGTCTAGGAGGTCTATAATACCTGGAGAGAGCTATCCGTTAACATTCCCATTCATCATTCTCCTTCAGTTGTGCTGCTTATGGATAACCCGCTCCCTGAGAAGTGCACAGTTTGAAATCTGCCATCTCTGGCTGATGGCAAAACATCTACTGTAATATAATGACATATCTGCATAGATGTTGCTTGAAAAACAAATTTATTTCGTCAGAAAGCATGGCAACTTTCGAATGGCTGTCAATGGAGAAAGATGCAATGAAAATGTCATAGTTATGACTTTCTACCAGCAGGGTTTGACCAGAATAAACCCTGCGTCCCTGATATACTTTTCTCATGGAATCGTTTCTATAAGGTGATTCTGTTCACTTTTTAAAAGTTATTCAACTGTCCTTAACCCATTTGTGCCCAAATTTTTCTAAATGGTTTCATGCATATAGTTGTGTTAATAGTGTCCTATGTGAACATGTTTTGCATTTATTTTCCACAGGTTTTTCTTGAAAATCGTATTTGAATGTGCGGCAACTATAGTTGCCGGTGGGCAAATATGTTGTATGTACCCCTTCAATGTCATTTTTGAATAGGAGGAGAACATTTGGCATCTAACTCAAAATAACTGCTTTCAACAGACCAATCTTTATTCATGAACAAATTTATTATGTATAAAAGTCGAAGAACATTCGATGCAAACCCAAAAAAGCTGCATCTAGCTTATAATCTCTTGAATATGAATACACAACAAACAACAAATCCATTTGTCATAAAGTGGGGGAACATAGTGCAGAAACAAAAGTGCAGCCATTAAGTTGCCCCAACAGGGCATTGTGTATCAAAAAGTTAAATGAAAATATATAAATAAAAATAAATAAATATGTACAGTGCCCTCCAATAATATTGGCACCCTTGGTAAATAAAAGCAAAAGCGGCTGTGAAAATAAACCTGCATTGTTTATCCTTTTGATCTTCCATTAAAAAAATTCACAAAATTCTAACCTATCACTGAAGTAAAACAACTGAAAGTGGGGTGAGGGGTGTCATTGTGAAATAAATGTTTTCTCTAGTTCATGTTGGCCACAATTATTGGCACCCAATTATTGCAACGTCCTTTTCCCAAGATAACAGCTCTGAGTTTTCTCCTGTAATGCCTGATGAGTTTGGAGACCATCTGATAAGAGATCAGAGAACATTCCTTCATACAGAATCTCTCCAGATCCTTCAGATTCACAGCTCCATGTTGGTGCTTCTCCTCTTTAGTTCACCTCACTCATTTTCTATAGGGTTCAGGTCAGAGGACAGGGACGGCCATGGCAGAAGCTTCATTTTGTGCTCAGTGACATATTTTTGGGTTGATTTTGATGTTTGGTTTGGATTACTGTCCTGGTGGAAGATCCAACCACGGCCCATTATAAGATTTCTAACAGAGGCAGTCAAGTTTGGATTTTTTTTTTTAAATTTTATCAGTTGGCATTTATAATCCTGTGGAACAGGAAGTCATGGCTGGACAATGTCATGCTCCTTGTCACCTGGGTGTGCTAAAAAAATGTAAATATGAATGGGAATAAACTTCAGAGATATTTTACTCATAAGAATTTCTAGGGGTGCCAATAATTGTGGCCAACATGCATTGGAGAAAAAAAAAAACATTTATTTCATCATGAGATTTTCTCCCCACTTTCAATTGTTTTACTTCAATTGTTTTTGTGATTTTTTTGAATGAAAGATCAAAAACATAAACGATGCAGATTTATTTTCACAGCCGCCTTTGCTCATATTTACCAAGGGTGCCAATATTAGTGGAGGGCACTGTACATTTTCCAACAGGGTCTGGCTGCAGACTTGCACTTGCATTTTCAGACTTGCACTCTCAGACTTGCACTCTCAGGCACCTGCACTTTCGCAAGTGACGTCACTTGCAGTTTTTTTTTTTTTTTTTTTTAATTATTTTTTAAATTGAATCTCTCAACATTTTACACAAGTAGCCAGGTGGTGAAGACAAGAAAAAAGAAACTAAATTACAATGTCACTTGCAGTTGCCGCTTGCACTTTTTGCTACCTGTGATGTCACTTGCAATCCACAAAAACCGTGCATGTTGCCAATGGAGACGAGACGCTGTGGTGGTAAAACGATTAAAACTAATTTAATATCATTACATACAGGGTCTTGCAAGTCATCTGTAAGAGAAAAAGACAAGACCCACAAATCCGCGGCCACAGAACAGCAGAATATTCACGCAATGTGCAAAGTCTCTCGTTAAGCACTTTTAAACCTCCAGTAGAAAACCATAAACACTTAATATCGCTGATAGTGCTATTAAAAGATCAAATTCAATATATAGTTTATTAATTTAATGTGCTACAAGGCAAGCATATGTCCATGAACACAACGAGCAAACTTTCCTCCCACACAGCAAAACACTTAATGTGGCATAATAACGAACTAAGATGATAAAGACCAAATTCAGTAGGCTATTTCTTATTGTTGATGAAAACTATACAGACCATATGAACGCGCATTAAGAAATGCATTAAATGATATTAAAGGACCAACTCCGTGCAGGCAAGCAGATGAGCCCAGAACGCAATGCGTTAAGTTGCACATTAAACGTTTTCCTCCCGTAGAAAATCATTACAATACATAACGTAGCTTAATGGACAAAGACAATGATCCAAAAGTGCTTAGACATTTTATTCTAAATGGGAAAACGCAAAACTTTGCATGTTGCATTTATTCTGGGCTCACTTATCTGTACATATTAATTATGTTTTAATAATGAAGAGGAGCATATTGCATTTGGTCTTTATAATCTTAGTCCGTTATGCCACGTTGTGCGGTATGGGAGGAAAACACTACATACATATACATTATATTAATAAACTGTATATTGAATTTGATCCTTTAATAGCACTATCTTAACACATGAAGCCATATTAAGTGTTTATGATTTTCTACTGGAGGTTTAAAAGCGCTTAACGAGAGACTTCGCACATTGCATGAATATTCTGCTGTTCTGTGGCCGCGGATTTGTGGGTCTTGTCTTTTTCTCTTACAGATGACTTGCAGGACCCTGTACGTTATGATATTAAATTAGTTTTAATCATTTAACCACCACAGCGTCTCGTCTCCATTGGCGACACGCACGGTTTTTGTGAATTGCAAGTGACGTCACAGGTAGCAAAAAGTGCAAGCGGCGATTGCAAGCGACATTGTAATTTATTTCTTTTTTCTTTTCTTCACCACCTGGCTACTTGTGTAAAATGTTGAGAGATTCAATTTAAAAAATAATTAATAAATACAATAAAATAAAAAATAAAAAAGACTGCAAGTGACATCACTTGTAGAAGTGCAGGTGTCTGAGAGTGCAAGTCTGAAAATGCAAGTGCAAGTCTGCAGCCTGACCTTTCTCACATTTTCTGAAGAAAATGTGAGTGGTGCTTGTCGTGGGAAAATTCGGCACTGGGCACTAATAGTAACTCTAATCATGTTAGCATCATGTTAACAACATGCTAACAACATGTTAATTGTGTTAGCATTATGCTAACAACATGTTAACACAAGTAAATATTAAAACTAAATTAGAATGATTAGCATGTTGCTAGCATGATGTTAACATGTTTTAAACAAGCTGATAATATGCAACATACTAACATGATTAACATGTTAGCATGATTAGCATGTTGCTAGCATGATGCCAACAAGCTGTTTTTAACAAGAAGGTAACATGAGTAGCATGATGCTAGCAACAGTATACCCCCATTTCCCCATGATATATGTTATATGTACTTACAAGTCATTTGCCCACCGGCAACTATAGTTGCCACTTGGACTTTTGACTAAGTATACAAAAAACTATAGATCTCTTGTAAGATTTGTGTTGTTTGGATGATTATAGAGACCTTCATGATAATGTAGATGTATATATGGCAACAAAAAATACTTATTAGTAACATGAAAATAACCTTTCTTTGGGAGGTTTTGCCTTTTCCATGCTTCCTGAAAATGGGAGTAAGAAGTTGACAGCCTCATGTGACAGGAAGGAAATGAATACCTTTTTTTCCCCCTTGAAATCCTTTATTTGGTTGTTAGCTTGCATGTCATTGAGGCATCAAACATGGATAACATCTAGAAAAATACTTACAAAAGGAAAATGACAACTATCAACTGCGGCAACTATAGTTGTCGGTGGGCTTTAATGGGTTAAGAGAGCGCTGTAAATATTGACTTCATGTTATATAGATGTATACATAGTTACAGTATTCTGACTTAAGTTTCAGGTCAATGAGGCAGATTTTCAACTCAAACTAATAAACCATAACATTCACTTCCCTTTCCACAGCACCCATAATAACCCATAATAATTAACCAGTCTTTTCATGAATTAAGGAAAGGCTGTATGAATATATAGAATTCACTTTCATTGCTTTCAGAGCCGTCTTGTGAATAAATATTTAATATGTTAAAGCAAAAGAAGAAGGTTCGAGAAAAGGCTTGTTTTAATTTGTCCAGATAATAATTACTGGATGAAAGGCAGGCCTCGGGGGGATCATGGCTAGCTCACATACCTACTTTTTTGTAGTTTGGTCTACGCTGGCGTCCTCCGATGTTTTGAGCCCACGTTCACCCGTCTCAGAACGAGCTAATGAACTTCAGCTAGTCACAGTTGGAATGAAACGGAGCTTGTGACATGACGGGGCCACTAACTAATAAGAGGAAGCTTTGAGTTAGTTGAAAGAGTTTCCACAAAATGAGAAGAGTGTGGAAATATAATTATTAAAAGCCAGTGGCACAAAGATTTAGCTTCAGCTTCACCTCAGCGGACGAACTGTCTGATTGCAACATCTGACTGTGTTGTGTGGCCGTATTTCAACTCTCATGAGAAGCCGAAGATATATATGTTGTCTTCCACAAGGGACGCATCCCATTGTATGTACCTTGCTCTGAACTCACTAGAAGGGGTGAAAAACATGATGGGCTTTAAACTAAACCGAAAATTTCTAATTGAGGCAAGTGTCAGAGCATGGTGAAATATTCATTTTATTAAAAATGTACACAAGCTCTATTTTTAATTTCGTAGTACATCAGTCGAACCTATTCTTGACGGTGCCGAGCGAAGCTGGCAAAGATGGATAATTGGACAGTGTGACAGAAGCACATGTTTGAAGGGTGATTCAGCTTTGAAGTACATGCAGACACGACTTATAATCACTGCTGCACGTGTCACTCTGGTTTATCATCAGTTACTTCTCATGCTGAACTATTATAGAACTTACAATCACACATTATGATCTATGAAAAGTTTTAGAGGTGAATTGCAAGATGTTACAGTGAAGTTTAATTCAGAAACTATAATTACGTCTAAATTAGTTCATGTCAGAAATATTATTTAACATCACTGAATCAGCATTTCAAAAGTTTGCTGTCAAGATTTATTTTTGAAAGAAATTAGTACTTTAATATTCACCAAGGTTGCATTAAATTAATCAAAAGTGACAGTAAAGACATTTGTAATGTTACTTAAGATTTCTGTTTTTCTACAAATTTCAGTTTTTTCACAATTCCACAAAAATATTAAGTAACCCAACCATTTTTAGCATTGATGATAATAAGAAATGTTTCTTAAACACCAAATCAGCAAATTATAATGATTTCTGAAGGATCATGTGACACTAAAGACTGGAGCAATGATGCTGAAAATCCAGCTTCGCCATCACAGGAATAACTGAAAGAAATATATGAAATTGATTTTGAAATACATTAAAATAGAAAACAGTTCTTTTAAATTGTAATAATATTTCATAATATTACTGTTTTGTACTGTATTTTTAATCAAACGAATGCAGCCTTGGTGAATATAAGAGGATTTTGTTTTTTCAGAAGTTGGTTGACAGGGGTGGAGCTGTATTAGAGTTTGGGAAATAAGCATTATTATTTTTCATCATTTCAATCTTAAATTGTTTAGTGCCGCTGCTGACGCACTTCACCTTCATTTCACTGAAAGCAAAAGCTATTTCATAAGGATATGCAATTTGAATGCAAATATTTAACTCGAAAACACAATAACGTTACTGTGAACTAAGATCAGTGATAGTAGGAGTAAAATCATTGTTAGCATCCTCCAGACATGCTGTGATTACCATTGAAAGAATGACTCACAGGTTTAAGTGTTGTGATTTTGTCCCATCAGTGTGTCCCAGTGGCAAATACGGGAAAGCTTGTGCTGAGATCTGCGTGTGCACTAACAATGGCACCTGTAACCCCATAGACGGTTCTTGCCAATGTTTCCCAGGCTGGACTGGAGACGACTGCTCACAAAGTACGAACCAATTTGTCCTTCTCTTTGTTTGCATTTTCAGTTTCACCTTCTTTTATTTGTTCCACTCTTAGTGTTTGATCCTACTATTTCCCATCCATTTTCATCCATTTGTCTTTCATGGTTGTCTCATGTCTTAGTGCCTCATAAATCATGACCATGTCTATTTTTCTTTGCCAAATACCCCACAAACACCGCTGATGGAGACCAACAATTTCTTCAATAAATTACTTGATAGCACACTCTCAATAATTTACACAGCGCAAGAGAGCGGCAATATGAAATAGAGACGAGAGCAACAATGTTCCGGAGAATTTATCGCTCACCCTCGCGCCCCCCTCCCCTCTCACGCTGTTAATCTAACACTGTTTGCTGTAAGTGAAGGGGTGAGGACTGGATGAGGGATTTCAATTATTAATTCCAAACAGTGACATTTTCAGCTTATACTGTAGCTGTGGCCCTCATTTCAATTTGATTTCTTCTTTATTTTGGTTGTACCACATTTTATTTGCAAAACATGCAAATTTTACATCAAATCTTTTTGTATACGTTATGTCAGTTAGGGGGCTGTAAATGTGCGTTTAGACGCGTGTTTTACACATGTATGAGTCTTCATTTGACAGTGTCTCTGGCTCCGCAGTTTGTCCTATAGGTCAGTGGGGCCCTGACTGCTTGAACTCATGTAACTGTCACAACGGAGCCCAATGTAGTGCCTACGATGGAGAGTGCAGGTGCAGCCTGGGCTGGACCGGCCTCTACTGCACGCAGCGTGAGTCTCTCACACACAAGTACACACACATTCACAGTTATTAAATGTACAAACAAGCCACTATTACACACACACAAACACTCTCCCGCACACATAATAAACATAAAGTGACACAGTGACATCTGTTGGCAGTATTTCAGAACTGCACCAGGGGGTTGTGAAATCTCAAGATGTTATGATGCCACTGAGTGGTCCTTGATAATAAATGCACGTTTTTTCACGTCAGTCATTTAACTCATTATATGACCTTGCTCAAGGCTGATATCAAAAACCATCAACATCACGCCTGCAAAAAAAAAAAAACAGACTCCATCTTTCATTATGTCAATCATTTCTCGATCCCTCCTCTGCTGCCACTCTGTTTGAAACTTTATTTTATGACGGCAGTGATATAAACTCTTTCTTGAGGAGTGATGAAATCAGTTTGTGTTTTGCTGCAATGTTTGCTCCAGTAGGCTTGTTATCTTTAGTGGCCAGACTGTCTTTGCGTGTTTATGTACAGTACGTGTGTTTGTCTACGAATTGCTATTAGTGTACGAGGCCGTCGTGAAAGGGGAAACACTGCCATGCTAATATAGTTCGATTGACCCTTCGCAAAAACCCGCCCTCCTTAGTTACTGTTGCTATGTCCGACAAGTCATGCTGCCACACATCATGTTGTCATGCAGTGAAAAATACATCACAGAGCAAAGAAGACACTGAAAACACGCCGACAGACAAGACAGAGCAAGTTACTTGTAATATGAAACAAGGTCTCTATGGCAAGCTGTTTTAGCTTAAAATGTTCCCAGCATTACTCGTCGTTATTGCATTTTTACTAGTAAGAATTTCATTACAGAGCTCTACAATTCAGTTCTTACTAGTAAAAATTACAATTAGAGAGCTCTCTTATTCAAATCTTACTTGTAACAATTATGATTAGAGAGCTCACTAATTCAATTCTTACTAGTAAGGATTCCAATTACAGAGCTCTCTAATTCAATTCTTGTTAGTAACAATTACAATTAGAGAGCTCTTTAGTGCAATTCTTACTAGTAAAAATTGAATTAGAATGCAAATGAAGAGCTCTCCAATTCAATTAGAGAGCTCTGCAATTGCATTCTTACTTGTAACAGTTGAATTAGAGAGCTCTACAATGCAATTCTTACTAGTAAGGATTACAATTACAGAGCTCTCTAATTCAGTTTTTACTAGTAACAATTGCAGTTACAGAGCTGTCTAATGCAATTCTTACTAGTAAAAACTGAATTAGATAGCTCTCCAATTGAATTAAAGAACTCTCTAATTCAGTTGTTACTAGTAAGTTCAGCTCTTACTAGTAAGAATTGAATTGTAGAGCTCTCTAATTCAGTTGTTACAAGAATGCAATTGCAGAGCTCTCTAATCAAATATAGAGCTTTCTAATTCAAATGTTACTAGTACAAATCGAATTAAAGAGCTCTCTAATGGTAATTCTTACTAGTAAGAATTGAATTATAGAGCTCTCAAATTCAATTGTTACTAGTACAAATTGCATTAAAGAGCTCTCTAATTGAATTCTTACTAGTAAAAATGTAATTGTGGAGCTCTCTAACTGAATTGTTACTAGTAAAAATGTAATTACGATTAGTAACGATGGGAATTTTTTAAACTAAAATGGCTTTCCATAGGTCCCACCTTTCAAATTTTGATTTGAAATTCAAACAATAAATACCGTTTTATGGCTCTTTAATGTGTCGTGACAGATCACTGTAGCGCCTCAGTTCAAGCGGCACGTGAACCGATTGTCATATTTCCTTTAAGCACAAAATAAACATGAAAGAACATCAGAACGTATGTTATTTCAACTGTGGAAAGACGTCAATACACACTTCTTTTTTTTTTTGTCGGACAAAATAGCGGATTCAGCTTTTTGTTTGGTCAGATTACCTGTCAATCAAGCTTTTTGTGAAGGGTCAATTAGGTACATGATATAACAAATTCTGGTCAATTATCGAATTCGAATGTCGAGGCTTCTCTTTCACTCTGGGTTCCTGTTGCTGGCGCCATCAGCGTACACCAATTGTGCTGCAGGTTAATGTGATGTAGCAGGATATCTCTTTCCTTCAGGCTGTCCCTCAGGGTTTTATGGGCGAGACTGTGCAGAGGTGTGCCGCTGTCAAAATGGAGCTGACTGTGATCATATCACTGGCCAGTGTGCCTGTCGGACTGGCTTTATTGGGACCAACTGTGAACAGAGTGAGTGTTGTAGCCTCTTTAAGAATTGTGTGTTCTTGTGTTAGGGGGTTGCGAGAATGTCAATCGAAATAGACGTTTAGCAGCCCTGATGATGATGGTGGTGATTGATGATCTGTGTGTGTGACTGTGTTCTTCATCCTCCATCCCAGGCAGTCGATCACAACATGAGTCTGAGTGTTTGTTTTACATGCTGTTGGCCCAGGTGTTTGGCTAATTGTGTTGGTGTATGTGTTTTTATACAGAGTGTCCTCCTGGGACGTTTGGCTATGGCTGTCAGCAGCTGTGTGAATGTATGAACAATGCCACCTGCGACTACGTGACCGGAACGTGCTACTGCAGCCCGGGATACAAAGGAATCCGCTGTGACCAGGGTAATGCTTGCTTTCTTTACGTCCTTTTTCATCTGGGGTGAAAAGAAACATATGGAAAAATCCTATAGGTTTATACTGAATGAAAAAACCTGATATGTTTTAAAGTTGGGCACCTAAACGACCACATAGCAAGGTGCTAGCAACCACCTAGAACACTGTAGCAACTACATAGAAACACATTAAAAACCACTCGGACCCTTAGCAACCAACAGGAGCACACTTAAAAACACTTAGACCCTTAGCAATCACATAGAACATCCTAGCAACTACATAGCAACACACTAACAACCAGTCACGTTTTGTGCAACCACATAGCAGCACAGTAACAACCACTCAGATTCTTAGCAACTGCATAGAACACCTTAACAACTACATAGCAACACACTAACAACCTGTCAGACCCTTAGCAACTGCATAGAATACCTTAACAACTACATGGCAACACACTAACAACCAATCAAACCCTTAGCAACCACATAGAACACCCGAACAACTCCATAGCAGCACACTAACACCTACTCAAACCCTTAGCAACCACATAGAACACCCAAACAACTACATGGCAACACACTAACAACCACTCAGACGCTTATCAAATGCATAGAACACCATAACCACTCAGATGCTTAGCAATTGCATAGAACATCGTGTTTGCATCGCATTTGGTTAGTTGCCGTTGCTAGGAAACGCTTGTTTTGTTTACTGTGTTGAGACTTGCTGAAATCGCGTTTGGTCTCGTACTGTATCGCGTACCTTCTCCGTGTCTGCGCTTGCTTGGCTATTTGTTGTGATAAACAGGAAAGTGTGTCCAGCTGAATTCAATTTCCGTTTTGTCAAACGGGTATGAAAAAGGTTAGTATACTGCGGCAGCCCTCGTGTGAAGCCCTCGTCGTGTGAAGACCGAAGAGTGTAAAGACCATCGACTCTACCGTGCGACTCCACCGGGCAGGGAAACCGGCAAGGGACATAAGTATCGCTTCTTATTTATTCTCTTTCCTACTAATTGTTTCACTTCTGTTTTAGTTTTCTTATAACCAATTCTTACTATGTGTTTCACTACTATCACTACCACTCGCAAACCACGCATCACACACTGTAGGCAGCGCAATCCTAACAACCTACACACTTTGCCTATGTCTGCTAATACATAACTTTCTTTTTCTATTGGTCTCTGGAATTGTCAGTCTGCTGTCAACAAAGCTGATTTCATTACTTCCATTACTAGTCATTTAAGTCTAAACCTCATGGCCCTGACAGAGACCTGGATCAAACCAGAGGACAATGCTACAAACCTGCGGCACTCCAGTAATTTCTCCTTTTCCCACACCCCCCATTTAACTGGAAGAGGTGGAGGTACTGGTCTGCTCATCTCTAATAACTGGAAATGTACTCCTTTACCTTCTCTGGGTATCAACAGCTCCTTTGAATCATATTCAGTTACTATTACCTACCCTCTTAAAATCCATTTTGTAGTTGTTTAGGTAACTTAGGACCACTAGGTAACTTCGTGGAAGAATTAGATGTGTTGCTCTCAACCTTTCCTGAGGATGGTACTCCCTTAGTTATACTTGGAGACTTCAAAATCCACCTCGATAAACCTCAAGCTCCAGACTTCCACACTCTGCTTGCCTCTTTTGATCTCAAGAGAGTGTTAACTACGGCTACTCACAAATCAGGCAACCAACTGGACCTTATTTGAACATGACACTGCTCCACTGATCATGTGCTGGTTACGCCACTGCACACCTCGGATCACTTCCTACTCACTCTTAACCTCAACATGATTCCTGACACAACGCATACCCTTCCACATGTCACTTTGCGACGTAACTTACACTCACTCTTACCCTCCTGGCTATCTGCTATGGTTTCATCGTCGCTTCCTTCCCCTAAACAGTTATCATCTCTTGATGCTAACAGTGCTACTGATACTTCTGTTCCACTCTGTCATCTTTTTTAGACACTTTCTGCCCCTTATCTTACAGTCCAGCCCGTACCACCCCTTCTGCCTCTTGGCTATCTGATGTTCTCTGCGAACATCGTTCTAAGCTCAGGGCTTCAGAAAGGGTATGGCGCAAATCACAAAATCCTACTGACCTTAATTTATATCGATCACTCCTCTCTGTCTTCTCTGCTAATGTCTCCACTGCTAAATGGACATACTATCACAACAAAATTAACAATTTGCCTAACTCTCGCATGCTCTTTAAAGCATTTTCCTCCCTCCTTTGTCCTCCTTCTCCCCCTCCTTCATCAACTCTAACAGCTGACGACTTTGCCACATTCTTCATTAATAAAATTACAAATCTCATTGCACAATTCTCCCCACCTCAAAGTGTCAAACACATCTTACAAGCAAACATACACTCGTTCATATCCTTCTCTCCACTCTCTGAGGCAGAAGTCTCTAAACTTATCATTTCCAGTCATCCTACTACTTGTCCGCTTGATCCTATTCCATCTCTTCTCCTTCAAGCCATTTCTCCTGCAGTTGTACCTGCACTCACTCACATCGTTAACACATCCCTTCACACTGGAGTTTTTCCCTCAGCATTTAAACAGGCTTGTATAACCCCACTTCTTAAGAAACCCACTCTTAACCCAACTCTTTTAGGGAACTGTAGACCGGTTTCCCTTCTGCCTTTCATTGCAAAAACACTTGAACGAGTTGTGTTCAACCAAGTCTCTGCCTTTCTCACACAGAACGACCTCCTGGACAGCAACCAATCTGGCTTCAGAAGTGGACATTTGACCGAAACTGCCTTGCTCTCAGTTGTTGAAGCCCTAAGACTTGCCAAAGCAGCTTCCAAGTCTTCATTACTTATCTTGCTGGATCTGTCCGCTGCTTTTGATACGGTCAACCACCAGATCCTCCTGTCAACCCTATTGAGAAAGGGCATCTCAGGAACCGCACTCCAGTGGTTTGAGTCTTACTTCTCAGATAGGTCCTTCAAGGTATCTTGGAGAGTTGAGGTATCCAAGTCGCAACATCTAGCTACTGGGGTGCCTCAGGGCTCAGTTCTTGGACCACTTCTCTTCTCTGTCTACATGACATCACTAGGCTCTGTCATTCAGAAACATGGCTTTTCGTATCACTGCTATGCTGATGACACTCAACTCTACCTCTTATTCCATCCTGATGATCCGACGATAGCTGCTCACATCTCAGCATGTCTAACAGACATTTCTTGCTGGATGAAGGACTGCTTGTAGTTTCAGCAAACCCATCACTTCATCACAATTTCACCTTCCAGTTAGGCTCATCAACCATAACTCCTTCAAAAACAGCCAGAAACCTTGGAGTTGTGATTGATGATAAGCTGAATTTCTCAGACCAGATTGCTAAAACTGCCCGGTCCTGATATTAGGAAGATCAGGCCCTTTCTTTCGGAACATGCAACACAACTCCTTGTTCAAGCTCTTGTTCTGTCCAGACTTGACTTTTGCAATGCTCTCTTGGCAGGTCTTCCAGCCAATTCCATCAAACCTCTACAATTAATCCAAAATGCTGCTGCAAGATTAATCTTTAATGAACTGAAAAGAACGCACATCACACCTCTGTTCATCAATTTGCACTGGCTACCAATAGCTGCTCGCATAAAATTCAAGTCATTAATGTTTGCCTACAAAACCAACTCTGGCTCTGCACCCCTTTACCTAAATTCAGTACTTCAGACCTATGTGCCCTCTAGAAGCTTGCGTTCTGCAAGTGAATGACGCATTATTGTGCCATCCCAAAAAGGCATAAAATCACTTTCACTGACTTTTTTATTCACTGTTCCCACCTGGTGGAATGACCTGCCCAACTCAATCCGAGCAGCTGAATCCTTAGCCATCTTCAACAAACGACTAAAAACACATCTCTTCCATCTTTATTTGACCCTCTAACTCTATCATTCTCTATTCTAATTCTATTTTATCCATCTGTCTTCTTTTTATTTAAAAAAAAAAAAAACACACACACCCTTGACCCTCTATCAATTGCATATTTATTCTCTAACTGCTACTTTTTCTTTAAAAAGTAACACTAGCTTTCTTTTTTTTCTATTCTATCTACTTTTTTTTCATTAAAAATAAATAAATAAAAAAACACTAGGTTTCTTTTTTCTATATTCTATCTACTTGTTTTCTATTTAAAAAAAAAAATAAAAAATTGCTATGTGTACTGCGTTAAGCTAACCGAGACTTGTTATATCGCTTGCATGTTGTTGCTCTTTTGTTGGTTTTGATTGCTTCTATTGTCCTCTTTTGTAAGTCACTTTGGATAAAAGCGTCTGCTAAATAAAAAAATGTAAATGTAACACCTTAACAACTACACAGCAAAACACTAACAACCACTCAGATGCTTAGCAACTGCACAGAACACCTTAACCACTCAGATGCTTAGCAACTGCATAGAACACCTTAACAACTACACAGCAACACACTAACACCCACTCAAACCCTTAGCAACTGCATAGAACACCTTAACAACTACATAGCAACACACTAACAACCACTCAGATGCTTAGCAACTGCATAGAACACCTTAACCACTCAGACGCTTAGCAACTGCATAGAACACCTTCACATCTACATAGGAACACACTAACAACCACTCAGTCCCTTAGCAACTGCATAGAACACCTTAACAACTACATAGCAACACATTAATAACCACTCAGACCCTTAACAAAGACATAACAACACAATAACAATCTCTCAAACCCTTAACAACTACTCATACTCTTAGCAACCACATAGCAACACACTAACACCCACTCAAACCCTTAGCAACCACCCAGAACGCCATAGCAACCACATAGCCACACACTAAAAGCCAATCAGACTAGGGTTGGGCGATATCTACAAAATTGGCATCGGACGATGTCTGCAGTGAAACATCGCGATGGACGATGACATCGGAGGGCAGGGGCGGGGGGTGGAGTTAGGGGGTGTGCCTGAAGCGTAAATCTGTATTCAGAATGGCAAGGAAAACAAAAAACGATTGTCAACGCTTGCCTGTTACATTACAGTACATAAAATTTCACTTAACACATAAACAGACAGAGTAAGGAGGAGAGATGACTGAAGCTGGTGGCACACTGGACAAGAAGAGTCTTTAAAATTCAGAAGAAGTCTTTAAAATTCAAACACATTTTCTATGAGCGTACACACACCGGCGGTGCCATTTGGCATCTGTCCATGGCGCCTAGCACGATTCAATACAATGTAAAGAAGTGGCGCAATGCGGCGCTGCTCTTCTCGTCCAGTGTGCCACCAGCTTGAGACGATGGCGAATGATTTGCAGATCCCGAGCACAACTGACAAGCATCTGATCTTGTAAAATGTGTGGTAAGTACTGCCGCTCCATAGTATAAAGAGAGTACATGCGATCGCGAATCTCGAAAGTGAAAGTGAAACTAAAAAGCGATCGCACAAAAAGCAGTTTCAGTGCCAGGCATAATAGCGGCTCCCTGATGCCCGCAATTTAGGCTATATACAGTATAATTACCCAATGATATAACTGTGAGAGAAAGTAGGCTACTGAAATATATATTTTCCTCCCATTTCTCGTATTTTTTCCCTTTTGGGGTCCTGTAGTACACGTCATTTTCTTTCCGAACACGGTACGGGGATGCGGCGGATTGCAGGGGGGTAGGGGGGTGGGGGGGTATGCCGGCTCAACATCGTGATGTCTATCAGCCATCGGCGATGGATGATGGCATTGTCTATCGGCCCAACCCTAACTCAGACCTTTAGCAACCACATAGAACACCCTAGCAACTGTATAGCAACAAACTAACAACCAGTCAGACTCTTAGCAACTGCATAGAACACCTTAACAACTACATAGCAACACACTAACAACTACTCAAACCCTTAGCAACCACATAGTACAACCGAACAACTACATAGCAACACACTAACAACCACTCAGACGCTTAGCAACTGCATAGAACACCTTAACCACTCAGATGCTTAGCAACTGCATAGAACACCTTAACCACTCAGATGCTTAGCAACCACATAGAACACCCTAGCAACTGCATAGCAACACACTAACAACTACTCATACTCTTAGCAACCACATAGCAACACACTAACGCCTACTCAAACCCTTACCACCACACAGAACACCGTAGCAACTGCACAGCAACACACTAAGAACTACTCAGACCCTTAGCAACCACACAGAACACCCTAGCAACTGTATAGCAACACACTAACAACTACTCAGACTCTTAGCAACCACATAGCAATACAAAAACACCCTCTCAAACCCTAATCAACCACATGGAACACCTAGTAGCTGCATAGCAACACACTAACACCCACTCAAACCCTTAGCAATGACACAGAACACCCTAACAACTACATAGCAACACACTAACCACTCAGACTCGTAGCAACGGCATGATACCAGCCATATTTTCCCCACAAAATCTTGATTATTGTAGTTTTTGTGGTATCTGCTGTCATACAGTATATGCAACATGAGATTAGCATGCATATGAATTCTACTGTCCCTGTACTTTTGGGATTGAATTACCTGATCTGTAATCATATTCTGTCTCCCAGCGGCTCTAGTGATGGAGGAGCTGAACCCCTACACTAAGATCAGTCCTTCTCTGGGTTCAGAGCGGCAGTCCGCAGGTGCTGTGATGGGCATCATCTTCCTGCTGGTGATCATCATGGGCATGCTCAGCTTGTTTGTTTGGTTCAGGCAAAGACAGAGAGACAAAGGCCAGGAAATGCCCAGTGTCTCCTACACCCCAGCCCTGCGTGTCACCAACACTGACTACTCCCTCTCTGGTGAGAACCTCCTTTGAGACTAATCATCAGATATTGAATAGGCTGCTATGAACAACTTCAGATGCTCCATGAATGTTTTTACAAGTATGACTTATATAATTCATATTTTTGAAAGGTGTGTAGTGGCTTTTTATGTCTGTTCAGTAACTGGAAGTAAAAGCAACAGTTTCAGCATTGTATTATTGTTATCACAGTACTGATAACCTTCACTGAAGTATTAAATGATAATTTTAATCATGTGAAAATACTGCATATTTATGGTCATTTTTAATCCCAGTTGCATGGGCTAGTTTTGATGATGTGGCTGTAAATGGCTTGACCGATTCCATTAAGTATCATGAATTTTGGTCCATTAAACTGCCCTCTTCTACTTTGTTATTGCGGGAGCAGAATGTCATGCATTATCAGACAGGAGTTTAGTAAACTTTTACACTGTGGTATGTAGAAGTTATGAATACATTTGCCTTGCTCTCTCCCTTAGAAACATCTCAGAGCAGCAGCGGTGGCCAGTGCTTCTCCAATCCCAGCTACCACACTGTGGCACAGTGCAACATCTCATCCTCCATCACAAACAACCTGGATGGCACTCTTGCTCTTAAGGTGAGGACATAGACACATTTGCATTACAGCAGAGGTTCTCATCCTTGAGCTCGCAACTACATGACGGTTCGCCAGATAAACTATTTTCAAAAACAATTTTTTAAAGGGGTCATGAACTGCCTCTGTTTTTTATTTTGTACTGTTCTCTGAGGTCCACTTATAATGTTATCAAGATTTTAACATAAAATAAGTAGTAATAGGCTATTTTCTGTCCTGTTTTGACACCCCCTAATCAGAACGCTCTGTTTGAATAGGCGTGCTGGATTGTAGACTCTGAAGTAAACGCCCACTGCTATGATTGGCTAATACTTGTGTATGTTTGACAGCCTATATCCTACACAGATGGACGCTGCTGTGATTTAGGTTAAAACGCATAAATACTCATATCAAATAATGTTTAACAAAGCAATAGTGATCACGTAATAAAAACAGTTACTCACACTTGTGTGCTGCGACGTTACTGTCGGATTCAATATAGTCGCACGGCATCATCTTTTAGTTTCAATCTTTCTGAAAATCCCGCATCAAATTATGCCTTGTTTATAAACAAATTTGCGGTAAAATTAAGTGAACAAAGGACCGAGTTCTTACTGACGCGGTTCATCCACTCGTTCCTAACATTGGGATCAGAAGGATTTTTTTTTTCACATCTTGGCACTACACAACATCTTGTTGTCTTTGGATCATCTTTATAGTTTGTTTTCTGCGTAGACCTGTGCGTTCGCTTCTCTCGTAAACAATACATGTGTGAATTGGTGGGCGGGGCTAAACAGGCAGTGATGTAGAAGCAGGCATTGATCTTCTGCAGAGGCAGTGTTTAGCCACACTATTACATTACAGAGTCGTACATTCCACAAGCTGTCGTTTGAAGGAAGTCTGCCAAAATGACAGCTTTTGGAATGTTCTACTCTATGATATAATTGTAGTGTGGGTAAGCACCGCCTCCGCAGAAGAAGATCAGCGTCACTGCCTGTTTAGCCCCGCCCACCGATTCACGCATTTAGTGTTTACGAGAGAGCTGAACTTGCAGGTCTATGCAGAAATCAAACGATAAAGATGGCGCTGAATATAACAAGACGTTATGCAGTGCCAGTTGTGGAAAAACAGTCTTTGCATTGCCTTCCTTCTGGAAAGAGTGGATGATTTATTTCTAATGAAGAACTCGGTCCTTTGTACACTTCATTTTACCACGGATTCATTTACAAACAAGGCACAGTTTAATGCGGGATTTTCAAAAAGATTGAAACTAAAAGACGATGCTGCACCGACCAGATTGGATCCAACAGCAATGTCGCAACACAAGCGTGAGTAACTGTTTTCATTACATGGTCACTATTGCTTTGTCTCTTCTTACAGATTGTTTGACATGTATTAAGTTATTTATATGTTTTAAACCTAAATCAGCAGCGTCCATCTATGAGGAATGTACGCTGTTAGCCAGTCGTAGCAGTGGGCGTTTAATTCCGATTCTACAATCTGCCACGCCTATTCAAATGGAGCGTTGTGATGAGGGGGGTTAAAAACAGGACAGAAAATAGCTTATTACTTCTAAATTATGATGTTTTCTGATGTAAAAATCTTGATAACATAAGTGGACCTCAGAGAACAGTACAAAAAAAACAATGGCAGTTCATGATGCCTTGAAACATAATTTTTATGGCCATAGTAGCTGCTCATGCTTAAATTATTACAGAAAAACATGCTACAACAAGACCCATTTTTTAAAGAAATAAATACTTTTTTCAACAAGGATGCATTAAATTAATCAAAAGTGACAGTGAAGACATCTATAATGTTACAAAGATTTCTGTTTCAAATAAATTCTGTTCTGTTCATTAAAGAATCCTCAAAAAATTTATTAGTTTCCACAGAGATATTAAGAAGCACAGCTGTTTTCAGCATTGATAATTATAAAAGATATTTCTTTAGCACCAAATTATCATATTAGAATTGTAGCAAATTAGCTCGAAAGGGAAATATTTATAATTAATAATAACTGGTTATAATTAATTATTAATATTTAGATCAGATCTTAGAATTAACTGTAGCAGAATCAATATTACAATGATTTAATCTGTTCATCCACCGACAGTATAATCATTTATCAATTCTAGGAAAGATTATTTTCCTGGCCAAGAAAGAATAACTTTCCTACTTCATACAGTACTAGCATTAACTTAGCATGTAGCAAGATCAACATTCAGTGACTCCGAATTGTGAGCAGCACACAGAGGCAATCAATTGTGAATATAATGAATTTAATAAATGAAACTACAGCTAACATACAACTAGACTAAGCAAAACACATATATACAGAATGAAGGAAAGTAAGGAAAGAGAGAGAGAGAGAGAGAGAGAGAGAGAGAGAGAGAGAGAGAGAGAGAGAGAAGAACAAAGAATGGCAGTATTTAGCATCAATTAACCACAACCTAGTGAGAATCATCAGAGAATCAAAAATCACCTTAACAAAGGGGCCCAAACTTAGACACGCATCTAACTAGTTGGAAACGGTTACTTGCATTGGCTTTGTTGCTGAACAAGAGTCCGGATGCAGTAGACAACAGAGGTTCTTGATGAGTTCAGTAGGAGTGAGCTGGAGGCTTTCGTCGAGTTGTTCTGAAGATCGGAGAGTCCACAGTGAGTTGACAAAGTTACTTGAGGATAAAAACTGCCACAAGGTCCGACTCAAGGGTGATGAGTCTTGTAGAGTGTGTCTCAAAGGGATTGAGCAATGACGGGTTTGGGTTAGGGCCTTTTAACGGTCCGTGGTCACACCCATCTTTGGCAGATTGACCAATGTAAAGGTGTTCATTTTGAGCGGGAGAGGTTCCTTTGTCTCACGCAACACCTTATTTGCATGGTTTATGGTGGTCTAGAGGATTTGTCCAATATTAAGTCAAAGTATGGTAAAAAAGAGCATGGTGCAAATTATGGTGACATAATATACACCATTAATCCAGGAATAGGAAGACAGTCATTTTGATACCTAACATGCCAGGGTTTGGAAAACACTGAGGCAGTGATACATTCATATGTCTAGATCCAAGTAATTGGAGCTTCACTACAGTACTACAGAGTTATAACTAAGCTACTATAACCTAGGAACATGCATACAACACAGGAATACACTATATACATTTTGGAACAGTTTGATTGTGGATAAATGGAGCCAATGTCCTTTTCTATGTGTATTGTGGCTTTTGAGTGTGTCTGGGCTACGGGTAGTGGCTCCTCATGGGGATGGGGGAATCGTTCCTTCCCCCCCGGAATCTCTTTGAAGCTCAAAGAGAAAGTTGACGACTGTCCCTGCTAGCGTTGGAGAAGATAGCAGAGGTGCTAACACCCTTTGAATCAGAGGTGGACGTTAGATATGCATCTATAATTGCATCTGTAATTTCATTACAACAAGGGAGGAGGGAAAGTTTGCGATGCCTAAAACCTGATCGAACATCTTGATTGCATTCAAATGCTCCAGAATGATTTCTCAAGAATCACGTGAAACTGAAGACTGGAATAATGGCAGGTAAAAATTCTGTTTTGCGATCACATTTTAAATTGTAAAAAATAGTTTACACTATTGTTGTTTTTAATCAAATAAATGCAACCTTGGTGAGCATAAGAGACTTTTAAAAACATTAAAAATCTTACTGACCACAAACTTTTAAACAGTAGTATACATTAGACAGGATTAGTATAGCAATAAAGGCTGACCAAACAATGTGTTAGTTACAACAGAGCCAATAACAATAAAATTGACTTATAAAATGTGTTGTTGTTCTTAAAAATATAATTTTCTAGTTAGGTAATCATGCTTGTGAGATAAATTTTACAGCTTTATTCGGACTTAATTCAATTGGTTTCAACTTTAGAGCATAAAAAATGGGTCACGGACCAAAAAAGGTCAAGAATCCCTGCATTACGCTGTTTCATCAAGGCTATCAGGGCAATGATCTTTCAACATCTTTGATGTTTTTTGTCTTTTTTCCCTTTTAGAAAGGAGACAGGAACAGTTCAGAATGGAGAGCGTACTGCAATCTCAATGACCTGGGTCAGTGTCCTCACTTAATTTCTTATCTCACCCCCTATTCAAACCATCTTCTATCTGTTCCCGTCAGATAAAGCCTGAAAAGTACTCATGCAATTTGAAATGGATCAGATATATCGTTCTTTTCTCCACTCAGCCTATTCCGCAAAACAAATAAGACATTTGTTTTCCATTGAAGCACCAGAGAATTAAACTACTTACTCATTCCTGTGGGTTGTAACGAACAGAAGACGGCGCTTCTGGCACCAGAGCAAGACCTCCGCCTGCTGCGTTTTTAATAAGCCCTTACTTTAGGTGGCACACGCACATGCTGGAAGGTCAGACTTTGCCTATATTATCCAAGGTCACTCAGACTAGGGGGGAGAGAGTTCATTACCTCTCTGACTTCCCATCCCAAGCCACCTCACCCCATTATGTCTACCTGCAGGTCTGCTGATAAGGCTTCAGCAGAGCATACGAGGCCTCAGAGACTGGTTGGAGGTTGGGTATTTCAATCATGTTCAGTTGCAAGCCCATAGAGGAAGTGAAATAGGGCCAGTGACCACAAGTTCAAAGTGGGACAGTGATTTAATCTTTTTATAAGAAGTTTTTCTGATTTCTGATCACAGTTGTTAACTTGTAGATGACAACCTGTTTATAAATGGGAAGTTATTTCAAAGCCTGGAGATTATAAAGACATTGTCTTCTTGATGAATCGTTTACTATAAGACAAAGAATCTATGTGAGTAAATGAGAACAGTTTTGATTGAAGTCAAATAAAGTACAAGTACAAACTGTCCTTTTCTTTAAACAGACTAAACTACGTCACATTTGTATAGAGGAAAAACCCAAGCGTACACTGTAACTCTACTGCTGTCATGTCACCATGGAGACTATTCACAGACAATCCAAATTAATATTGCACTGGCTTTATCAGTCTGGGGTGGGTGTTCTGTTTGAGCATTTTCATTTATCGATCTTGACGTCACCCTAAAGGCATGTCAGTGTCTCTGGCTAGTCAGCTGAGAAACGTGATTTAGAGATGCGATTTGGTTAAAGGTTAACTCATAATACTCATTAGGTGACAAAGCTGGGTATTGCCTAAGAGCTTGATTTTGTTTTATATGTGTAGTTCTTCCTGTGTTTTCTTTTTATCTTGCTTACCTGCCTTCCTATACGTGTTTTCTGTTAAGGACATTTTGTTGGTGCTTTAGATTAACCATTAAGCCAACTGTACAATAACAGTAAAATATAGTCTACAAAGGTGTTCACAAAAGAATCTAATTTTGGTTGGAGACAACAAGAGGAAATGTTGTACTAGAAAATGTACTATCAATATATTGAGAACAATATATATATATATATATATATATATATATATATAGTATTTTTGATCAAACAAATAAAGCCTCTGTGAGCACAAGAGACTATATACAATATATTATAATATTTTACATGCTATTTGTAAAGATTGAATCAACAATTTTAACTATTAACAAAGGGGTCCCTCAGGGCTCTGTGTTTGCGGCAACCCTGTTTTCAGTTTACATTAATAATATTTCTCAGGTTATCTGTAGTCAGAAAACCTATATTCACTTATATGTGGATGATACCATTCTTTATGCTGTCATATGATGAAGTTTTAAAACAGGCACAGGACAGTTTTAATAATATTCAACAGGCTTTTAATGACTTAAATTTAGTTCTGAAAAACAAAAGTAATGTGGTTTGGAAAAAAACCAACAAGGTAATAAAGACATTATATCTTTGGATGGGGCAAAAACTGAAGTAGTGTCTTCATATAAATATCTCGGAATAATACTTGATAGCTCTTTAACCTTTACTAATCACATAACTAATCTTCAAAAGAAAGTTAAATCTTAATTTGTTAGTATTAGAACTGTGTTTACCACATCACCCAAGAAATATCTTGTTGAAACCACTATTTTACCCTTGTTTGGTTATGGTGTCGTGGTATATAGAAATGCATGCAAAGGCATTCTAGAACAATTGGATGTGTTGTATCACTCAGCAATTAGATTGAGTACTAATGCACCTTACAGAACGCATCATTGTGAATTATACTTTCTTTTGAACTGGACATCATTGCATGCAAGATGGAAAATTCACTAGTATATCTCTATTTACAAAGTTCTGCTAGGCTTATTACCTGAATATCTTTAAAAGTTGCTGCAACTTCATATTAATTCACATACAGTTAGATCATCTAATTATATTTCCTTGACTATCTCTAGAAAGAAAACTACTTATGGTCATTCTGCTTTTAAATTTGCTGCCCCAAATGATTGGAATGTGCTACAAAAGCTATTATAACTAGAGACAAATATTTCAGTCTGTGCATTTAAAAAATTACTAGTGAGGCTTTTACCTCGCCCTGTAAATGTAGTGCAGCTTATCTGTTCCCATCACTGTCATTTTGACATTTCTGTGGAGATTTCCCATTACTGATGTTTATCATCGGCTATTTATACTGTTGTTGAATCATGAATTACTCAGAATGTGTGTTCATGTACCACATTAGGAGTATCAAGAGGAGACACACTTACACTGAGGGACAACAAAACCACTCGAATGGCCAAAGGTAATAACTATGATGGACATTTGCTCTTGTAATAAGAATATACCAAACTATACACAAGAGGTCCTTTTCCATTTTTGCTGTGGTCCCTGAACAAGGACCACTGCGTTCTCTCAGTAAATTAAGAATGACGAAGATTATCCAAGTCAGTGAAGTGGCACAATATAGTGATCACGCTGACCTGGATGTGCATTTGCCTCATTCACAAATGCATTACGTTTTCAACTGTGTAACCAATTTATAAATAGTCTGTTGTGTCATCACTGCCTTTGTTCTACAGAGCACAACTTAATCTCTTTCTCTATGTTTCCGATGATGTACATAAGTAATACATCCTGCAAATCTTTTACACAAACTCTTCTTCAGCTACATTAGATCTTAGCTGCTGTAACAAGATTTTCCAGTGCCGTCTAACAGAATTTCACTGTGAAAATCTACCCTGGGATGCCGTTTCTAAACAGTATATCATGGAAAAGTGCTTATTTTGCATCTTTGACTAGAGATTGTCTTGAACGTAACTTAATTTTCCTATCGTTCTTTGTAAAAAATAATATTTATTACATTTTTGTCTCTCCCAGAGGATGATGTGAAATGAATATGTGAGTAATATTTCTTCTGTAATGTGTGTAGATTACATAAAGGCCTCCATGTGTAGCTCCAGCTCGTGCTCCCTAAATAGTGAGAACCCATACGCCACCATTCGAGATCCACCCAGCCTGGCCTGCAAGCACACTGAAAGCAGCTACGTGGAGATGAAGTCACCTGCTCACAGAGACCTGAGCTTCTGCTCCAGCACTAGCACAACCCTGACCACTGCCAGCAGGAACGTCTATGACGTGGGTGAGTCTCATGAATGTAGATGGGTACTTACCTCTTATATAAAGTCTTTAATTTTCTCATTTTTGTCTCATTAAGCACAACATTGTCCTTCACTTTCTCACTAATGAGAAAAACAAAGTGCATTGTAATTCCTATAGAAAATACATATTTTGCCTTTTATTGCTGCATCTTTAAAGTTTGTGTAAAGTAAATATTAAATGTGTGTTCTGAGTTTGTCACACCACAGAAAAATGTTATTAACCACCCAGCCAAATTTGAATGTTAAAAAAACCCGCCAAGTAAATAAAATAAGGTATCAAAATCTTGAAAAAGTAAGCAGTATTCTCCGCTCTCAAAAGCTGCGGGCGTGTCCACTGGCGGCGCTGAAACCACGCCCACTCACGGGAAAGCTGCCGTCTCTCTCAACTGTCTTCCTCTAGCAGCTTATTTACTAAGGAGACCGAGCTGTTTTGTAAATGATCACAACCAGGTATTATGCATTTACGTGACGAAGGCATAGCTAGCGAGCAAACTGTAGGCTGTAGTAACTAACGGTAATGACAATATCTCGCGATTGAGCCGTGAACCACTGATGCTAATGCGCTCTAGTTATTAGGTGTGTTCGACTTGAAGCAGCGCTGCAGAACGATCAGTGTATGACATCAAAATACAGCGAGAGCGATTCGAAAGCATAAGGAGTGTCCGGGCTCTATAGCTCTCACTGTACTTAGATGTCACACACCGATCGGTCTGCAGCGACGAACACACGTCTTATAGTGTTGGGGGAGGGGCTGTGCAGCTCGGTGGCTCGATTGCGTCATCGAGTCATGATTTAGCCCCGCCCAAAATATCCTGATCACGAAAATGGTGAAAAACTGTTTAACGGTCTAACTCCACAATAAAGTACTATATAGTTCACAGTCTTTGTAACATGTTTCAGCAATGCATTTCTAACATCTATAATGTGTTTACAAACAATTCTCAGAATTGACTTTACACAGACTTTAATAAATTAAGATGTTGTTCACAGATCAACTTTGTCCAAAATAGTTATGAAAATATATATGTTGCCATGTGTTATTCATAAATAAATTAAAAAAGAGCAATTATAACTGCATAATTCAGAACAATAGCCTTATTTATTCATAAATAAGCTTATTATTCTGAGCTGTGAAGTTATACTTTGTTCTTCAATATTCAGGTGTATGTTTACTTTTTATTTCTAAATAAAATAAATTTGTATGTGTATATATTTTAGACAGATATTTTATTATTATAAAATATTTATTTTGAAGTGTAATGAACGAAAGTAAGTGTAAATGTTGCCATATGCCATATACAGTACAAATCAAATAAATGCATAAATTTATTCATATATCTATTTATGTATGTTTTATATGTATATCAGTGTTATTTTAGTATTATTTATATCATATTATAATATTTATTAATATTTTGAATTAGCTTTTATTTTCAGTTTTCATATTTTTATACATTCAGTTTAAATAATTTTTTTCGATTTTATGATTTATATTTTAATATTTCTATATCACTTTAATTTATTTTTATTTCAGTTTTAGTTTTAGTAATTTTATAACTTTAAGTTATTTCCAAGAAAACATTTCTAATTTTCATTTGTTTTTCATCTAATTATTTATATTTTATTTCAGCTTTATTTCAGTTACCAAAAATGATTTTAATAGTTTTAGTTTTAGTTAACAATAACAACACTGCTGTCTATATAAAATATATAAAATAACATATATTAAAATATGTACTTAAAAGAAATAAAAATAAAAAAATAGGATAACACTTTATTTTAAGGTGTCTTTGTTACACGTTACATGTACTTACTATTATAATAACAATAAATTATGCATAATTACATGCAAGTAACCCTAAGCCAAACCCTAATCCTAACCCAAACCATATAGTACATGTAGTTAATTAATATTACTTGGTACTTAAATGTATAATTACACTGTAACAAGGACACCTTAAAATAAAGTGTAACCAAAAATAGCTTTTGTAAAGTTTATTATTATATAAATGTGTTTATGATATTAAAATATAAACGATAATTAGTTTTTCAGTGTTTGAATGTGTCAATTAATTATAAACTTACCAATTTATTTTAAAAAGCATGAAGTTATTTAAAGTAAAAGTTGTTTGACCATTTTCCATAGTACTACAATGGTGCCATATGGCAATATTCAATCTCATTATATTTTCCCCAAATTATGTCAAAATATCTAATGAGAAAAATATGAAATCTTTGGAACATACATAATGTACTGTATACCATAGAGAGAGCTACAGATTGATAGAGAGTTTGAGAAATGGAGCCGCTCACCCCTCGCTACCCTTCTTCCTCAGAACCGACAGTGAGTGTTCTTCAGGGACCCAACGGCCTGGCGACCGGATTCTCCCAGAGTCCTTACGACCTCCCACGGAACAGCCACATTCCCAGCCACTACGACATCCTGCCAATGCGCCACAGCCCAACACACACCCCACCCCCTCCAGAGAGCCCCCCAAGCTCCCTGCTGTAGAGCTCAGTCCTACCCAGTCCAAAAAACACAGACGCAAGACTTCAGGACCTCGTTTTTTAAAATCTCTCTTCTCATCTCTCTTTCTCTTCAACAATCATTCAAGTACAGATGCATGACATACCGGACATGACACAGAAGACGACCGTATTTCTCTTTACGTTGAGTAAATGAGGATTGTGGGAAATGGATTGTACATCAAAACAAGAACAGATTTGGACACCAGCGATTATTCATCACCCCTCTCAGAGGCGTTTTATAACAAGCTGTGCATATAACATCAGGCGTAAAGAAAAAAATTCTTTGTTTATAGGTCTATGAAAAGACTTTTAGATGAGCGTTTGAGATGTTTTCATGAAAACACACTCAACGATATGTTGAATCTTAAAAACTAGTGCTTCGCACACAGGAACAGATAATCAATGCGACTCAGCGAACCAGAACTTTTCATTTGGAGTTGGCATCGATCTTGAAAACGAGAGCCAGGGGTGACCATGAAGGGGTGACCAATCCTCTTTTTTCACCCCCCCAATGTAGTCTGGACTTCAAGGCATTGGTAAAAAGCATGGTTTCAATAAGAAATAACAAGACTTCTTATTGCGTATAGATGGTTACAAAGCATAGTATGAGATGAGCGAGAAATGATCATTTATCTACCACTTATAAACCTACTGAGAAATATTTATAAAGGTTTATGAGGAGAGCCTGGGTCAACATGAGCTACACTGCTCATTTGTGTAATAACCTGGTGCTTTCTACTGTACATAGGAGTTTATGACTGTTGCTATCATTTATTTGGGTGTGTATGATTTATGAACGTTGGATTAAGTTGACACTTTTCAAAGCTATCATGTTTAGTTTTTCTTCTTTGTATGTTTACATTTTTAAAACATTTGTTAGCAGGCCTTGAAGGGTTTTTCATTTGTGGTTGTGTATTTATGATGTTTATTTATACCTCGTTTGTGCAAGTGCTGTTTTTCTTTGTAGTGTAAAAGGTAAACATATTTAAAAGGGAAAAAAGTAGCATGAACAAATGATGATAACCATAGTGACCAATTATTTTCATGTGCTTGTGCTATTCGTGCACAGTATTAATATATATAGTCAACATTATATGTTAGCTCTTATGTCATAATAGACTCCATGACAGGACGAGACCTCATACGTGTCCTAAAAAGTTCAGTATAAATAGACTTGGAGACATGTCCCATTCCTTGTGTTTCGGTTTATTTGATGACTACAGCTTTGCAGCTTTGATTTGAGTTTTGTTCTAAGTGGCTGCATTCCCATATAATAGCAATAACATAGTGACAATCATTCAGAAATAAAAGAGAAAAAATGCATTTCATCAATCCTGCCAGCTCTACAGATCAATAGTGGCTGCTCTCGCACTTTTAAGATTTGTTCCAGAATGTTCAGTTTATTTAATGTTTTTATTGTTTAATTGCTGCTTGATTTTTTTTTTATTGCAAAAAATATATAGAGTACTAATATATATAAAGTTTTAATTTTAAACTTAATACAGTAGACATACTTCACTGCTTAATCAAATTGTTCGGCACTCACGTTTTTGCGTAATAACCGCTAAATTGTATTATTGACTGTCCCAAGAAAAGTTTACATTTACCTTAAAGTAAATATGGTAAAACTTAACTTAAAGCCTTCATGTATAATACATTATAAAGGGTTATTAAAGACTATAATACATTATAATTATTCATAATGTGCATTGTAATACATTATATCTTATCGTAAATAGTTATAACCAAATGTAAAACAACGAATTGATAAGTGTTAACTGGTTACAATTATCATGAGATTGTACAATGCATTATAAAGTGCATTACAAGGCATAATTAATGCATTACAACTGTTTTTATAATACATTATACATAAAGGCTTTAAGTAAAGTGTTACCGTAAATATTTTTTTTAAAAAATGATAATTTAACATTAATGTTAAATGTAATCTTTAATCAATATCCTTTATTATACCGCACATTATAATGTTGTGATGCCTAAATTCATTTGTAGCACTTTAAAATATGGATTCTTGTTTTTAGTGTTTTATTTTTAATTCATTTATAAAACACAGATTCTAATATTGGCCAACCGTTATGAAAATAAGTATTGCCAAATCTCTACTGAACATTATCTGTTTTATAGTCAAGTGCTTCCTTTTTAAATAAACAACCGCTTTTACTAACATTAGAAATTAGGACATAGTGGTAATGCCTTAAGGAACTGAAATAAAATATCAAAAAATAAGGATTAAAGTAACACAGAACATAGCAGCAGTGGTTAATGAGGTTAAAAAAAAACTTACATGACAACTCTGAGCTTTTAAAGAAAAGTTAAACATTTGCTTCAAATTTACTCGCCCTCAGGCCACCTGAGATGTAGATGATTTTATTTCTTTATGAAAATAGATTTGGAGAAATTTAGAACTATATCACTTGTTCACCATTGGGTCCTCTGCAGTGAATGGCTGCCATCAGAGTCCAAACAGCTGATTAATACATCACAGTAATCCACAAGTAGTTCACATGGCTCTAGTCCATTAAATAACATCTTGCGAATTGAAAAGGTTTGTAAGAAACAAATGTGACACTGGACCACAAAACCAATCATAAGTGTCAATTTTTCAAAATTGAGATTTATACATAATCTGAAAGCTGAATAAATAAGCCTTTCATTGATGTATGGTTTGTTAGGATAGGACAATATTTGGCAGAGATACAACTATTTGAATATCTGGAATCTGAGGGTGCAAAAAAAATCTAAATACTGAGAAAATTGCCTTTAAAGTTGTCCAAATTAAGTTCTTAGCAATGCATATTACTAATCAAAATTAAGTTTTAATATATTTATGGTAGGAAATTTACAAAATATCTTCATGGAACATTATCTTTACTTAATATCCTAATGAGTTTTAGCATAAAAGAAAAATTGATCATTTTGACCCATACAATGTATTTTCGGCTATTGCTACAAATATACTCCAGCGACTTAAGACTGGTTTTGTGGTCCAGGGTCACAAATCCATTGTTAAGATGCTTTTACCTTCAAACCATTGCTTTCATCTAAAATATCTAAAAGTCTTCTATCCATAATATTGCTTTCTCCAGTGAAAAAGTCATCTCATTTGAATCAGGAGAGAAATATCCACAGATCAAGCACTGGTTACAAACAGTGAAAACAGTACAAAACAAATATGTTGGTGGATTTGGTTGCGAGAGGACAAGAAGGAAGCATCATTATGGATTATGGACAATATTATGTCTTTTGGCCAGAAGTAATGCTCATCTACATCTTTGATGGCCTGAGGGTACATTTTCATTTTTGGGTGAGCTATTCCTTTAAACACAATTTATAAGCAACACAAAAAAACAGCCAAACTTTGAATTAACTACATATTTTATTTGCTCTTTTAAACTGGAATTACAGTGGACAGAGTAATAGTATAATCATAACAATACAAAATAAATCACAGTACAGTGCAGACAAAATAAACAAAAAGAAATGAAGTTCTCGAGGCAATACGTGAAAGATCCGACAGTCAGAAAAGTAATATCCGGGTAATCTTACTAGGACACACCAGCTATGTGCAGTGCATGGGCAGGTCATAGTTGTGCCATCTGTACCCTCACATCATTGGCACTGGCCCCCGTTAGCACCAGAGACCCCTGCCTCTAACAAACAGTCATACAATCAGAGTCAGGGTCCTAAACGAACACAAGCAGACCCTGACGTGTGTATAATCACCAGGTCTTTTCCTTTCGATGGCGATAAGTACTGTATTACCTCAATGTGCTGCTTATAAGACCTAGAGTTTTACCTTATAAGATACAGGAGACTAAAAACAGTAAAATGACTCACATGCACGTCGTTCGTTCGGTTCAGTCTGATTCGCTAATTACATTGCAGCCTTTAAGGGCCTTCAATTCCACCTGGAATGTGTTCTGATACTGCTGAGAATGATCGTAGCAAACTATGTTGTTTCACCGAGGGCTGGGGTAATTAAAGTCAAGGGGATCGATAACCAAAGTGAAATTTCCAGCAAATAAATGACTTCAGGGTTCCAGACTAAGATGCTGAGGTCTACAGTATTCCTCCGCTCCGAGGTCACCCGCGGTGACCGTTATATAACATGCATTATTAGTTCAGTCTTTACTGATATTTTATGTCACACTGAGTAAGTTTTATTAGACAGCCATTAAGCGAAGACGAGCATCACACCTTGTGGTAGTTTCCCCATCTTCTGGACTCAGGACAACGACTTTTTTGTAAGCTAAAACATAATACATAATACATTCATAACTTATCACATTGTGTCTTAACATTTAAGAGTCCCACCACTTCGCCATGAAGATTAAAGGCCAACAACTCGATTCAAGTGACTACCACAGAATAAATACAAGTTACAGGTCTTAAGATCATTAACCGTATGTAGTGGCGTTGAGTCAAACCGGGAGAGATATTTTACATTCAGTGCAAAAACGAAAAGAGAAAGTGTTCAGTCTATTCCCTAGAGTGCTCTCATGTGATGTTGCCATCAGCTGGCCGTCATTCACCGCTGTGTTTTTCCTGTTACGATTTTACGACAGAGCGTGACCTGCAAAAGTACAATGGGTTCGAAGCTGTGACGAGAAGGTAATGTTACGTTTAGAGGAAGTCTCTATTCCCTCGTTTCATACTGAAAAGGTCTGTGGTAGTGTTTCAAAGAGAACCTGTGCCTTTCCCTTTTTGCATTATGACATAAATTATTGTTTTTACAAATTGAACTTTTGCCATACCAAGACAAGGGCTGGAATACAAAAAGAAAAGGTTTGTGTTAGACTACATTAGAGTTCGCGCCGGCACGGGTAGCTGAAGAGGTGCACATGCTTGAAGGTGTCCGTGTGTGACGTTCCATCAGAAAAAAAAAAAGGCACTAAAACCACTATTCTACCTCGAAGCATGTGATGGTGAAGAGAAAACAGCGCAGTAGCTATATGCCTTAAGGCCTCTTCCACTGGCCCGATGGTGAAATCAAGAACGCGATGCCATGTTCCCCGTGCCAAGTGCGTGAAAGGACTGTACATGCGATGTAAACCATACTTGGAAGATGGCTGAAAGGTGAAGACTGTGGTCTCTGGGCCCTAATCGTCATCTAATATCTATCAGGTACATCATCTCTCTACAATCACAACATTGAATATAGCAAAACCTCCAATACTGCACGTTTCTCCCCTCCACCCCAGACATGCCAGTGACAAGGGGGCTGCTACTAAAGACATACATGAGCGAACCTCACACGTTTGCGAATGAAATTATATATTAAGACATTTCAGTGAAGATCGGCACAAATGATTATTAAAATTCTGCAATATAAAAGCCTACCATGGCAGGAAGGAGAAAAAACAACCAAAAAAAAAACAAGCTTAGTCCAGACTGCAGGTGGTGACCCTTTGAGATTCCAGCTTTTGGAACCAGCCTCTGTGCTCAAGCCTAGTTGTGCAGCTGCATCTCAGACCCAAAGCAGTCTTGAAGAGGAGGGGAGGAGGGGGGTGTTGCAGGTGGGTGGTTGGGGGACGGGACGGGATGGGTGCCGCTAGATGCTCTGACAGCACTGCATCTTTGGTTTATTTTCAGTAGGTTGCACCTGGATGGACACCACATTGTTGCTGGGTGACATGTCATTGTCTCGGCGGTCAGACATCTGCTTTTGGGATACGATCCGGTAGATTTCTGCAGGACGGAAAGAGATATTGATGCTAAGACGATGCACGGTGCCAACAATCCAGGAACTGGTAATGAATACGGACTTTGTGTTGCCATAAAAGCCTATAAACCCTACAGTTATTACTGGAAGTCAGAGGCGAACGCAATTATTGCATTGCAATGGACTGCGATGCTTTTGAAACATTTATTTTTTGTTCCTCCTCTGCAGATGCCAGGAGCCGAACAGAGGAGCAAAAGAAGACCAAAACTCTCTATTGCAGTCACGTCAGGCTAGAGAAACCTAGCCGACCAAAGCAGGGCTTTTGATGAGTCATTCATAAGGATATGGCCTTCAGCCAATCATTTACAATCTTTCTTTTCCTTTAAAACAAACACACAATCGCTTCCTCAAGCTTGTTTAGTGTGTATTTTTTTTATTCATGCATTCCTTATTACAAAAATAAAAGTTTATCATCCTTCAACTGTCCGCTGTACTGTGATTTTTCAAAGCACACTCACCAGTCAGAATGGTCTGAAAAGCGGTCTCTACATTAGTGGAATCCAAGGCTGAGGTTTCTAGGAAGGACAGACCATTTTTCTCTGCAAACATGAAGGGATATACATTAACAGTCATGGTAACAATTAACAAAATACGCAAAGAAACCGAAGAAACCCTGGCTATACACACTTCCTGTAATTTACCAGGAGTTAAAGGTCTACTTGTAAGAGTTTATTGTGGATCTAACCTGCAAATGCACGTGCTTCGTCGGTGGGCACGGCCCGAAGGTGACGCAAGTCGCTTTTATTGCCCACGAGCATGATGACTATGTTGCTATCTGCGTGGTCTCTCAGCTCCTTAAGCCAACGTTCCACATTTTCATAGGTCAGGTGTTTAGCGATGTCATACACTAGAAGGGCCCCAACAGCTCCCCGGTAATACCTGCAGACCAACATGGGGAATAAATCGAAAGTAGATGGAAAATTTGAAAAGTATGCTCATTAAGTACACTTAAAAATCAACATTAAATCAAAATGCACATTTCTTGATTCTAATGTGAATAATTCAATGAATAATTCAAATAAAATACAAGTATTTTTCTTCATAATCATTTATAAAACTATAAAAACTTCTGAAACAACTTTCATTTTTAGATGATGCCACAAACCCCTCCTAAACTTAAAAATACATCAGATTATGTTAATATGGGTTGGGAATGCCACATTGGGAATTCACATTGACTTTGAACTGAACACTGAGTTAAGGCCCCAATTTAAGGCCCCAAAAATTGTTCTGAAGGTAATTCTACGATATACTGATATCATGATAGTTGTGGTTTGGGCTTTTCTAATCTAATAACTAGAATGATTATTAAAACTTATAGTTATACTTATCGTCCTTCGTGTGAACATACTTCAACGAACAGAACAATGAATTAAGAAATTAAATGAATCTGAGGAATAACACTTGACATCTGAAGAGCCTTACGCTGAAGTGATGGCCCGGTAGCGTTCCTGTCCAGCTGTGTCCCAGATCTGAGCTTTCACCGTCTTTCCATCCACCTGAATGCTACGTGTAGCAAACTCTACTCCAATAGTGCTTTTGCTCTCAAGGTTAAATTCATTCCGGGTGAAACGAGACAGCAGGTTACTCTTCCCCACACCAGAGTCTCCAATCAGGACCACTTCAAAATAAAAATATAAAACATCAGGGTTTCATATCTGACATCAAATAAAAACTATAACCTCTTTTTAAAGTGTTAGTTCACCCAAAAATGAAAATTCTGTCATCCTTTACTTACCCTCGTGTAAACCCATAAGAACTTTCCACATCTTCGAAACACAAATGAAGATCTTAATGAACCCTTCCGTCCATTCCATCAAAACGTTGACAGTTCAGAAACAAACATGTTCCATGTTTACCATATTTGATATACTCTATATACATGCATTGATCAATGTTTAAATGAGATATAAGAGCCAAAATTAAATCTGTTAGTCACATAAAGCAATTGTGCTATGTCTTTTGAGTTTTTGAACAAAGTTTTAGTTACATGGTCTTTTAACAGAGGAATAGAAATCTCTCAGGTTTCATTATAAAAAAAATCTTCATTTGTGTTTCAAAGATTAACCAAAGTCTTATGGGTTTTGAATGACATGAGGATGAGCAAATGACATCATTTTCATTTTTGGGTGTACTATCCCTTTAAATAGTGTGAGTGATAAATCAAAGGCACTTCTGTCTAAAATAAAATAAAGGAACAAACCTCTTCACATTGGGAAACTGAGTGCTTATGTCAAAACCATATGCCTAATTTGAAAGTGAAGTGCATTTAAATAAGTGGGAAAAAATGTCATTGTTGGATAGATGTCCATTTTTGGTAACATTGCTGACACACATTTGTTGGAGAATGTGGGCATACAGAAAAGTTCTAATCTTATTTTAATACATGTACACTGAACTACGAGATTAGAGAGGTAGTTTACTACGAATCACGTCAGCACATAATTTCCTAACTGATGACACAACATTCAATTCAAGTTTATTTGTATAGCGCTTTTCACGATACAAATCATTGCAAAGCGCTGTACAGAATATTAAGTTTCTACAATATATTTAGTAGTAGCTTATCATTGGTGACTATGTCAGTTAATGTACATGTGGCAGAAATGTACCGAAAAATCAATTAAAGACGTAATCAGACAGACGATGAACGCTATTAACAGCAATTATTATATGTTGAAATCAAACTTATAGCAAGATTTGGTAGTTCTACAGTGGCAAGATAACAAGATTTGGTAGTTCAGAGTACAACATGTCTCTGAAACCTCCCAAGCTGCTAGAACAATGCATTGCAAAGACCACTAAATAAGAAAACACAACTTGTTTCAGGGACTTATTCCAAAAGACAGAAATATCATGCTTTCATGAGGGGAAAAATAACGATAAACAACATACGTAACGTTAAGCAAAGAGAGGCCGCGTCACCTGACACCTTATATTTACTTAAAAGACAATAATCTGACAAACAATTATCATTTTTTTAAAAGACAGTTCATCCAAAACATGTAAAGTCCGTCATTATTCACGTTGTTCCAAACCCGTATTACTTTATTTTTGTCGATAAAACACAAAAGGGGATGTTAAGCGGAATGACAGCCTCAATCACCGTTCACTTTAACTGTACTGAAGAAGATATATGGTGGTTTAGGTTGTCCCAAATATCTCCTTTGTCGTCCACAGAATAAAAGAAGACCATACATGCTTGGAAAAAACAATCGGGAAAACAGGCCGTTTCCAGTTTCCGCCTGCTCCGTTAAACTCCTCCAGCGCGTCTCGGCTAACTTCAGCTAGCCGCTTCAAGGTGTGGTCCGATCCTCGGTAAATTGTGTTTTATGTGATAACCATCACCCATATGAACTCAGTGTGCCGTAACTGAGCAATATTTCACATAAACCGACAAACTCTAAAACGATACTATTTTACCCGAGGCGCAGGAGTTTGTTTGGGAAAATCAGCTAGCCGGTTAGCTGGCCTTAAGTGTTTAATATAAAACCACACCAACTAACAATAACCACGATTATCAGAGCCGCTTTAACTTGCACACTCGAGACAAATGTATTCTGTACTCACCTTTAAACAAGTAGTCATATTCGTCATCTCGCGTCCCCATCTCTGTTAAAACAAAAGCGCAAACAATGGAAGAATGTGAAGGAAAAGTGGAGCCGACCCTATCCTGTCCTGTCCGCTGCTGCACTGCAGTGTATTTGTGATTAGGCTGTAGCCATGCTAACAAGTTAGCAAGCAGGCGAACCAGTGAGCATCTCCCGAAGTGTTCCGGGTTAGAGCCTTTCCAGACTGTCAAAATAAAAGCCTTGTGATTACTTTAATTTTATATTTGGCCGTATTTTTTTTTTTTTTTGCTTTCATTAAGTTGAAAATGAGATACCGTTGTAATGTAAAATGTACTGTGTATAACATAGTGTGCGTTTTTAAAAATTTTCAAAAATCATGTTTTTTTTTATTATGCAATAAAATAAAACACTATAAAAAACATAACACAATAAAACATGATTTCTGAAAAATTTTAAAAACGGAGTTTTCGCAAATAAACTCTTCATATGTTATTGTATTTCTAGCTGATAATGCAACCTAATTCTCATATACTATCAATTTTATCACATTATCACAAACAGCTATAATAATGGTCGTGTGCTTGTGCTTTAATGTTTAAAATCCTAATGTTTAATGTTTGATATGTTTTAACGTGAAATATGTGCTTTGTCAGAAATTAAAGATTTTTTTGTGGAACAGAAAACTTTACTTTCATTAAGGGGGGGGACATAGCAAGAGAGCGATATGAAATATGTCTGGCAGTGAGGTTTGTGGCGTACCATTATGTTCTTGAGAGTTATTTTCAAACTAGGCTTGTAAATGTGGTTGTATAAGTCATACTTCCTGGTGATGGAGGTTTGGAGGAAAAAACAAACAACAAAGGCGACCGCATATTTCGCAACTACTCATCAAAACCTGTAGATTTCGACTCAGTGACAGGGCGGTTCCATGGTGTAATGGTTAGCACTCTGGACTCTGAATCCAGCGATCCGAGTTCAAATCTCGGTGGAACCTAGCTTTTCATTCTTATTGATTAAGAAATGTCAGAATGAATTTACCAATAATAGTTAACACGAACATGAAACGTTTGGCCAATAAATAGCTCAAGCACTGTGATAAATCCTTAACACGCATTTAAATTCATTTATTATAATTTTTTATACTTAGTATTTTTTTTTTTTTACAAAATATTACAATATTACAAAAAGAAAAGGTGTAAAACTGGTATTAATCGTCTAAAATTAAAAGAAACCGCATTTTCTAACATAAAAAGATTTATAATAAATTGTAACTTTACATACGACCACTAAGGTGCAGTGTTGTACGTGTCTTGAGTCACAAAAAAAAAATGGTTGAAATGTACTGAACCTTTGATTGCGTAGACATAAACAAGGGGCTTTCTGAATCCTATCATTTAGTATTCTAAAACATACAGTTGTACCTTCTTTAGGTAGATGAAAGGCAATGTAGCCTATTGTAGTGGTGATGGAAAGTCCCTATGGTTCACTCTTAGTCACGGTATATACAGTAAGAAACATATTTCAGATTTGAAATGATGCATATTTGTCTGTTTAGCCACCTATATTGAATTTTTTTTTTGAGTGGATAGTGTGGAAATGACAAGGACAATGATGCCACCAAAGGTATTTAGTCATTCTGTAATTATATTCTTAAAAGAATCAAATTCCATACTTGGTTTGCACAATCATAGCAACCAAGCCTGTGAGTCATAATAAACAACCATGTGCATTTCCTGGCAATGTATACCAGACCTGTTTTACTGCCAATTATATGCAATACAGATTAATTTATCTAGATTGTTTTCTTTTCTTTCAGAATTTTACACTTTTTAAATCAAAACCTTTTTTTTTTTTTTTTTTGGATTACACAAAAAATGAGTTACAGCTGTAAGAAGGTTTTGTACGTCTTAGATTCTAGTTCAGAAAGCCAACTACACCGGCATCCAAACATTCCTTGACTATTTCAGCATGTCTAATAAATAAAGTTGTGTGATTTAAAGTATGGCTGCGCTTGTTTTTTCTTAATTTCTCTTATTACATCATCCAGACTCATCTAGCAGGAAGACTTTGTCCAGAAGTTCTAGTGAATATCCTATGGTGCTTTGCACCAAACTGTACATGACTGTAATCAGAGCTGCATTTTTGATGTATATTCTGTAGGTCTGCCAGTAATGTACTCCTGTTGCTGATTCATCTCTGAAAAGAATCACCTACTGGACAGTTGGGGGGTTTCCTTCACTGCAAAACATGTTCTTTTACAAACCAATGGGCAATGTAATGGCTCTCATTTTTGCCACTATTTAATATTCTAATATTTTAGGTGTTTTCCTCTTAGAAAAGTATTAGTTGAAAAAAAAATAAATATTTAAATATTTTGTAGCATCATATCTCTTTAAATTTTTTTACAGAAAATCACAATAACTGATCTTGCATTGTTGCTTCAACACTTGTTGACATGTAACAATAATTTTTATTGGTCTGAGTTTTTTAAGGCGGGCAGGGCAGAGTGTTACATGAAGCTTGCCAGAGAAATTGTAAGGTAATTGAGCCTGACATAGAAAATTTCATTAATCACTAATAAGGGTACTAAAGCAATTATAAGTAAGCTTACCAACAAAGCAAAGGTTTATGAACAATGTTTTGACATGCTCTTTCAAATAATAATAATAAAAAAAAAAAAAAAGTTTAATTTATAAAAGAACCTACATTTGTAGAAATGGCTGGTTAAGCTAAAAATGAGCCCCAATTTTCAGCTAAAATTGGCTGCATACACATACACACTTTTACACAGAAATTGAGGGTGAAAATAGGTTTACAGGCCTAGATATGTATCCATACAAAATCTTAACAGTCTTTTAAAAAAATTGCATTGCAGAAAGTATGGCAGGATGACAAACAAAGAAAGGAAACAGAGAGATGAGAAGAGAAAGGGAAAGAAAGGAAGATGTCAGTATAATGGGCTGCACACACACTTTTACACAGAAATTGAGGGTGAAAATAGGTTTATAGGCCTACTGTACATATGTATCCATACAAAATCTTAACTGTCTTAAAAAAATACAAGCATACACACATACATGCACACAAAAGACACCAATGTACAGAAGCACACACCTATACAACATGATCAGTTCATTTTTAATTGCGTTGTTTAATTAAATATTCATTCAACTTTCTATTTAATGAAATACATTTATGGTGTTGCTATGGCACACTAAAGACAATAGTGTCAATTTACAGTTAAAAATAAAATGATTTAAGCTGAAATTGCCTGTGTTGTTCTCTTTTTATATTGGCCCATTTTACCTGAATGTTCTGCCGTGGCTCAAGAAGGTACCTGCTGATACTCTAACTCTCATAATTTTAAAACTTTTATACTTTTTCACATTTAAAAAAATATAAATATATTTAAGAGACCCATGCTAATTTATACGAATATCATTAGATCTCATGCATAGCTTATTTGATGGTATTATAAGTCATTTACCAAAACGTGGCCCATTTTAGCTGACTTCACCCTAAATAACATACTAGAAGAAGAAAAATGTTTTATGTAGAATGAAGGGGGTTTACGCTTTTTTGAGCTTACAGTTGGACACTTATACAGTGTGAAAGTACTAGTTTGGCAAGTAACAGATCACTGTATGGTTTACATTTTAGAATATCTAAAATGGAAAATGGGGATATTTCCCAGTTCAGTCATCAAAATATAACTGAAATCTCAAGAATGGGAACAGTATGTATGAACAATATTTTTGTATGTTTTTGATTTTTAATTGTTGTGGTTCCATATACTATTATTATAATAAATAACTGACACTAACTGGTTTTAATACAATTCAATAAAATTATAATAGCAAAATTATACCTTTACAAAAACATATTACAAAAATAAAACAAAATAATCATGAGAACATCAATAAAAACAATAATAAAACTGTACTTAACGAATTTGCAAGGTGTTTTGAACGTGCTGTAAAACATTCAAAGCAGTCAGACACAGGACACCAAAAAATAAGGATGTCTTAGAATTCTCTAAGCATCTTAAAATGCTTATTAAGTTTTTAAGTACTTATTTGCCATATGTTCATTGCATTTAACCAAACAGTGTCATCCACCTACCTGAATTCAAATTTCAAGTTTGGGTTTATTAGTTATACTAATCATACACAAGCACACAGTGAAAGATAATAACATTGCTTCAGCTCCACAGGGAAATTATAGAGATACTAAGGTAGACACAAACAGACGACACATAAATATGATTTTTGTGCAGCATGGTAAAAAGTAGGTACAGACATCTTATTTTTTGCCATCATTTTGCAGTTGTACTTTTCAGTGCTTAAACAAATCCTTAGATAAATATATCAAGAAGAAATATCTTTGGTGAACCAGAATACTACCACAAGTGGGCTGTGTATAAATTACATTTCAAAAGAACACAATTTCTAGCCTTACAAACATAACTGCTACATCTAAACAAATAGAGAATCTTGTGAAGTTGTGTAGAAATGTGCCACATATTGAATACCACTGAATCACAAGCAATGATTCTGGCAGACCCCAGCGGACATCATCAAACTCTGTGGTAGGCGCAGGCGCTGCTCCCATGCCAAATGTATTATGCTCAACTCCAGTCTCAGATTCAGATCCAAATGTTAAAACTGAAAACGTTCCAAATACCTTATCTTGATTGATGCCATACTACTGTTGATGTCTGAAACTCTAGTCCTGCCATTTGGGTGGCCAGCGTGTGGCCTTTGGTACCACATAGCTATAGGACTATATCACGAGGGGCTGGTGGATGTCCTAATCCTTCTGATGTTTATGGCTTTGGACAGCCAGCTGGGTGGCCAGCTAGCATCCACTTAAACTGCTTTATTAAATCATTCATCTGGGTTTAAGAAGTGTTCCAGGTGTCTTCTTGATGAAGAAACCTGAGGCACTTTGAAGACTGGCCTTCAGTAGTCGTATTCTCTCGGGTGCTTTGCAACACCTTTTGATCTCTGAACCTTCTAAACAAACATTCTCTCGCAGCACATTAACCGCGACACGTTTTCTAGATTAGGATTGCATATGTCCAAATATATATATAGTTTTTCCAAGGTTACCTCCTAAAAAGTCAACTTTTGCTAGTGGACATCTGCCCTATTGTTTTCAGATCTTGCTATTTTTTGTCTGGGGACACGTTGCGAGATGTCAGTTGAGACACATTTTTTAACAAGCTGAGGAGCTGTAGTTGAGAATGTAGTTACAGCGGCAGTCCACCCTCATCAGACCACCTAGAATGGCATGGAACGTCTGAGTCAGTGGCACATTTTGTTGGCAGTCACACCATTAACTAGAAAAAGTCTGCAAATTCTCTGGCTGGTGAGGGCTGCATCTCCATTTTCAAAGCCCTGTTAGACCAGCAGTGCAGGACCAGGCTTTGCAAACAAACTTAGGGAGTCCTCCAGGGCCTACTCTCTATAACTTTGTCCTTGGTTCAGATATGAAGGAGATTGCCTCCATAAACTGAACCATTTACATGGTGATATTTCCCCGCTCAATGACTGCTAATGGACATCAGCAATAATAATAATACAAAATGGAATTAAATGTATTGATTTATGTTACATTGGCATATTATGACATGTAACAATTACTGGTCGATCGATATGGGCTTTTTTATTTAATGGCTAAAGGCAGTATCGAAAGAAAGGGGTAGTTGAAATAATTCTAATAGTCAGGCCCAAATGAAAATACTTCTGTAATGACACTAAGATTGACCACTTGTCAGAGTTATTACAGTTAACAGTAGTAAAACCATAAAAAAATACTTGAAATAAAGTAAATATAAAGTAAATGTTAACTGGAATCAAAATATATATATATATATATATATATATATATAAATATATGACCCTGGACCACAAAACCAGTCTTAAGTCGCACAGGTATATTTGTAGCAATAGCTAAAAATACATTGTATGGGTCAAAATTATCCATTTTTATTTTATGCCAAAAATCATTAGGATATTAAGTAAAGATCATGTCCCATGAAGATAGCGTAAATATATCAAAACTTAATTTTTGATTAGTTATATGCATTGCTAAGAACTTTTCTCAATATTTAGATTTTTTTGCACCCTCAGATTCCAGATTTTCAAATAGTTGTATCTCAGCCAAATATTGTCCTATCCTAACAAACCATACATCAATGGAAAGCTTATTTATTTATTCAGATGACGTATAAATCTCAATTTCAATTCCCTTATGACTGGTTTTGTGGTCCAGGGTCACACACACACACACACACAACTATTGATAAAACTAGTACCACAAAGATAGTAAAATAGCACTACCACTGTTAATTTAGGTTAACTGTAAAAACAAAACAAAACAACTTCACAGTTTATTACAGAGAAGATTTACTTTTTTAGTTTGTAGCCTACCTCTAATATAGCCCAATGCTTTTTGCTTTTTGTTATTTATCACTGACTGTATCTTTAAATCCAACCTCAAGTCCAACACATTCTGTCAATAACATTCAGCAGCACCGTCTTTATATGGACTACCTGTCGGGAGGCCCCCACATTAAATCAGCGACGGTCCCCGGAATGTTTGGCTGACGTCACGGTTTGCTGGCAGTCACGTGCCCCGGTGGCAGGTTTTGATAAGCGCTTGCGCGAGCCTCGAGCTGAGCGCATCTCTGAAAGCGTATAGAGAAGATGAGGCACAGCCCTCCCGGAGGGAATGTTTATACGTGATAGAGGAATTATTTATTTGTCTGATGAAAATGGATGGAAATACATAAAACCCTTCTTCAGTCCCGTGATTAATAATCAGAATAACGGTGCGCGTGTCCTCTGAATCGTCCTCCTACTGAAACAGTGAGTGTGCTATGCTCATTTATCTATTTATTGCTTACGAACATTAATTTGCCTATTGTTAGAAATGGAAAACGTTAAAATAGGTGATAAATGATAAATCTGAAGCATTTTAAGTCAATATATGTTATAAATATGTAAGACTGGAGTGACTGCTGTCATCACGCGTCGGTAATTGATTCTGATCGTGTATTTACACACAATGTGATGATAGTCATCACTTACACCATTTATCGGTGAAGCTTGTTAGAAATATGTTTCTATTAATATAATTCAGATTTTGAGCTTCGGATGTAAATAGCATGGCCCTTATGATTTATGAGTTATTGTAAGACTGACCCAGCCCAGCTGTCTGGATGCAGTATCACCTTCCTATTTATTTCACCACATTTTTTTTTTTTTTGTGTGTGTGTGTGTGTTTGTTTATTAGTATAGCTTAACATGCAATGTTCTGTCATTATTGGCAACTAAAATGGATCTATAATGGAAAAGAGGATCACTACAATGTCAGTACTGGTGTGATGTGGTCTGCAGGGCCATAACAAACAGGCATTAAAGGGAATGTGTGCTATCAGTATATAGATTAGTGGTTGACTTGTGTAATTTTTTATGATTTATTTGTACATTTTGTTCTCTTCTGAATATGTGGGTTAAATCCTTTGGTATAGCTACTCAACAGGGTGCCATGCTCAAATACAAGTTAAAAAGACAGATTAATGCATTTTGTCTGATGTTATAATGTTACACTGTAGTTGTTTGAAGGAAAGCCTGGTTGAGCAAAGCATGAAAAATTTGCAAAGGTATTTCAGAGAGGTTAAGAAAGATTTCTCAAAGCATCTATCATGTATTGTGGTGATTTGGCTTTGATCCAGGATTTAGAGTAGGTTGTGATATGTATCTGAATTCAGAAAAATTGCAGTGTCTTCATGTTGGAAATGTGATATTTGCCAGTGTATCCTCTATAAATTCATTAAAGCATGAATATGATTTTTAAGTATGACGCATCCCACCAGTTTTCCCGTATTTATTGCATTTCGTCATCGTTCAACTGTAATTATATATTTTGTAATATAAGTAACATAAGTTCTGTGCTTAACCAGCTTCAGCAATGCGTGCTTTAGTTCAGTTGGGCGTTCCTTTAAAATCCATCATGACATTACATTAAATATTACATTAAAGAGAAACATCTGATGAAACATTTTCACTAATAAGACTCTTGGTTGTTTTCATCTTCCCATCCACTTTGGAAAGCCTGCATGGGCAGAAATTGTTTTGAAACTCCAGATGCTTGCCAGAATTTGTCTCTTGACAATAGGTTGAATAAATACATTACTTTATAAGTGTCTTTAAACCCAAAAGTTATAGTAGATGGAGTTTGAGTTGGAACTTTAAAGAGAAAAGAATTCCTGCCTGTCCTGTACCTCAGTAAAGTCTCCCTGACAAAACATTTCCACATAGAAATAGCTTGCCTGCCTCCTCCTATCCAAAGTATGCAGATGTCTGCTTGTTTCCCGGCATGGTGCAAAGGAATCAAATGTCCGCCCCGTGTCTTAAGCAGGACCAGATGCTCGGCCAAATGTGCTGTATTAGTTCCCCCTTCTTGTGTTTTCCTCCAGGCCTCCCTGCTGTCCCAGAGCTGTGCAGTATCGGGAGCCTGTTGGTCCATGGAGCCCTTACACAGGGCCACAGCCCATAGCTCCAGCACAGCTGGATAAGATCATGCTCATTTTTATGGGCAGGCTGTTAAATTGGCTTATACTGTGGCTCTTACACGCCACAGGTTGGTGAAAGAAGGGCAAGGCTTATCATGTCAAAAGCATGCGTCCTACAGCAGTACTAAGAGAAAATTATTAGAAAATGGTGTTTTGTTATGCTGTGGGTGTTTTGTTCCGGACAAGACTTTTTTTCCCTGATATAATGAGTCATGTAAAGCTACACTCTGTACTGGAGAGGTTTTAATGTAAATGAGGAGTGACAAACTCATTTTAGGTCAAAGCCCAGTTTGGTTGAAACATCACTCTGAGAGCTGATTCCTAGTATTTTATATTATTTTAACATTTTATAATACTACACTGTAAAAAAAAAGAAAAATCTACAAAAATACGGCACAATGTACTGTATTAATATGAAGGAATTTTCTATATTTATTTTTTACAGGTGTTTTACCTGTTTGTTGAATTTTGCACTTCATTGCAATGTGTTTTAAGGTTAACGGAAATATCCGTAAAATTGGATAATATCCTGGCAGAAAATTACCAGTATATTTTCTGTGTTTTTTTTTACAGCGTGTTCTTAAAATGTTATAATTTTTATATGTTTTTATATTATTTATTTTATTGTTTATTTACAACACATGTTCTTTTGGAGTTTATGAAGTCTTTAATGCAGCTTTAATGATTTTACGTAATGTAATAATAAATTACCTTTTTTTTAATGGGCCGGTACTTAGATCACATACACTCACAGCCTCCTGCAACTCTCAGATTTATGTCCATCATGTGAGTCTGTTTTCCTATTCTGTGGCATCATTCTGTTGCGTTGTGCTTTCTGTACTGTGTATGCTGGAACTGTCCAGTCATTTAAACTTGAAAAGGGAACCATCAATCTCTTACTCCAATTCTTTGGAATGACAAGTATCAAGTCGGTCAGAGATCAGGGAAGTAAAGAAGATCCTTATTTCTCTCTCAGCAGCCTGATGGGATGGCTCAGACATTAAGTGTAATTTTCTTTTATGGGTTCTTCATGCCAGGATTTCCGCTGCGTAGGACCCATGTTGATTTGTCTGACGAAAGAGCCATTTCCAACGCACTTCCGGGCGTTTTTGAGTCTCTCTTTGACGTTACCATGGTATTTCTCAATAAAGGAGTGACTTCCTAGTTGTCTGAAAAGTGTTGAGTCAGTGCAAGTGTCTCTGTAATTGCATCACATAACAATGAAATCTGCCTCAGGGCTTTCCAGTGTGCAGTGTGCCTTATTATAATATAATAACGATATAATTCTCTGCATGTTTATCCATATTTGCCTAGAATTTCTCTCTAACCTGTCGGGTTATGCTGTTTCCTTTCCTCCGCAGCAGTTGTTATTGAACTGTTGATGTGTGATTGTGAGATCCTCATTACTGCATCATTATCTCTACCAAAAGAGTCTGCTCTGTGACTCATTTTTATTAGTTTTATGTAAGTATTTTCTCTCCCCCTTACATTTTTAAGGCGAATGATGAATATTCGCTGGCTTTTCTTCATGGTTGCCATGGTGAGGATTATAATTTCTCTCTGCTGATGGTAGAGAGGGCAACAGCCAGCCTCTGCGGATGGCGTGGTTGTTTGACCGAGAGATTATTTCTATATATAATCCTAAATCTCTCACGTAACATGTGACACATCTGCTACATTTTCTCCTCACTGTGTCTGGTGGACTTTCTGTTGTATGTCTAGAACAACGTGGATGTGATTGAATCTTGATATGTTTGATTGTTTCTGCAAGCAGATTGATGGATTTCTGTTTGCTTTGTGTGATGTTGTTGAGCACAATATGTGAAATCAGCTATAGGAACAAAGTGTGCATCAGTGTCTTTGTCAGTGTTGTTGGACAAGGGACAGAGAGAGTGTTCTAGAGACCCCTCCTTCAAAGCCCAAAGATTTATAAGGATGAGAAGGATTAGAGTTTTAAGGCCTGTATTTATTCTCGGCATCTAACCGGGATCATGAAATCTGCCGATGACTTGTAACCATTTCCAAAATGTTTGGTTGAAACAGCAACTTCCCATTTCACACCATCAGCGTCACTGGTTCCTCATAAGACAAACTTCTTTACTTCGACACTTCGTCACGGCAAAAGAACTAGTAGGTCAGTTTCAATTCCTAAGCTCTTAAGCCGTGCCCCATGACTCTGTTGGCCATTACTGTAAATCACAGAGAAGCCATTGGCTATAAAGCTGCAAGCCACCAAAGACCTTTCAGATGAAGTCCACTATAATGATGATGGTACTAAGGGTGTAACATTTTAAATTTCTAGGCTCATGATTTTTGGTACAGTTCAATATTTGTTCAGGGAAAAAAGTCTCACCCCCTACTTGTTCCAAACCTGTATGAGTTTCTTTCTTCTGTTGAACACAAAACAAGATATTTTGAAGTCAATGGTGCTCAGCAGCTGTTCGGATCCCAACATTTTTCAAAATATCTTGTTTTGTGTTCAACAGAAGAAAGAAACTCATACAGGTTTGGAACAAGTGGGGGGTGAGTAAATGATGAATGAATTGAGAATGATGAGAATGATGAATTTAGAATTTCATTCTAAAAGTGAACTGATCCTTTAAGTATACCAGCTTAGTATACCAAAAGTACAATTGCAGGGTATTTTTATTAGCCACATAAATATGTAAATGTTTTTGTAGTATACTTAGCACAAAATAAATGCATTTCTAATATATTTTAGTATTTTTTTTTTTTCACTAGGGTAGTCATCAGTGAATGCTGAAAAATGTTTATTGTGGTTGGTTTCCACATAAATATTAAGCTGTTTTCAACATGATAATAATTAAACATGTTTCTTGAGTACTAAATCAGCATATTAGAATGATTTCTGAAGGATCATGTGACATTGAAGACTGGAGTAATGGCTGCTGAAAATTCAGATTTTAAATTATACAAATGTTTTACATGCATATTATAGAGAGAAATATTGCACACCTAGATGTTTCTTAGCCTATTATCAGTATTTTGTTGGGACTGTATGACCCCTACAGAAAGATAAAGCTGGACCCACAGTCTACCAGCGGGTACCCTGCTATTTTTGGTGCAATGAAGCCATGTGAGCATCAGTCACTCGTAATGACTCAGAGTGAGTACATGTGCCAACTTGAGTGTTGTAAAAGCCCCAGGCCTCCTCTGAAAGAGAAGGGAATCTCTAATTAAGATATCAGTGGTTGTGGTATTAGTGAGGCTTATGGTGACAAACTTCACATTTACGCAGACAGAAGGAATTCCCTTTGTTGTCTGACCTTTTTTTAAGTACGTATTTTTCTTCCTTCCGGTGCATTTACTCTGCAGGTACAAACTCTATGACTCATGATTCAAAAGCATAATAGGACATATTCCTTTATCCCCAGCAGGAACGGGTAATTGCTTCCGCCTTTTCTAGTTTATATTTCTCACAAAGATTGTTATATGGGGTTGTGCTCTGCATCTGTGGATATGTAATGGTCATATCATTTTCTAAGCACATAAGAGAGCAAATGTAACCAGAGTAAAAAATGGTATTTCCTAGGAGTGTTGTAGAACTCATACTGCATGTGCTGATTGTTTTTTTTTTAAATCCCTCTCGGTTTAAAGAACGATGTTTTCATTTAGGAGGATGTTCAAATCTAAACACCTGGCATTATTAAGCAACAGTGTTTATAGGCTGCAGTTTCACATTTCTTCATGTGCTTACTCTATTCACATCACTCTCTTGTTCCCAGCATATACAGTCCTCGTTTTATGGGATGATAGAAGATGGAAGACAAAAGCCTTCGTGTAGCAGACTACTTTGTGGTGGCAGGACTCACCAACTCGTCTAAGCCCCTCGAGGAAGATGTCCACCCTGAGGATGGTGGTTTTCGGAGCTCAGCCCAGCTCAAGGCGCCCATCACTGATGTGGCGGTGGTGATTCGCTCACTAGGGGAGGAAGTACCTCGAGGGTATACCTGCGTTGAATGCACCCCCTCTGGACTTCCTGCCGAACTGAATGGAGGAAGCCTCATGGGGCCACAGATCTTCCTCTGCTATAGGAGAGGCAGAGACAAACCGCCGCTCACAGACCTGGGGTAAGACATCTAAGCTTCAGATATGATTGTTCCAAAACCAAGTAAGCTGCCTACTTAGAAAGCATTTTAAGTCGTCCTCCTGAAGCAAAGTCTGTTCTAAACAGCTGCTAAAAGTTTTGTTCTTTTCAGTGTGACAAAAAGATTGTAGACGAAGATGTTGACGATAAACCCTAGTAAAAAAGTAATATATTTTCTAATATATTTAAGTAACATCACTCGAGACTTACTGATATAAAAATTATAATTAAACTTTATTTGGAGTACTACTTGTGCACAATGCATATTTCTTAATATTAAACCTAAAATGTGTTTTAATGTCACTATTTATGAGGATTGTAGGATCTTTGAATAATATAGGTCTTTAAATGCAAGATATTTAAAGTGAACCTGAAGTATACTTGAAATAGTTCCACTTAAGCATAATCGAATATACTTTAGTAAATTTTTAGTTGGATGTCAGCACTACTTCCACACAATTAAAATGCATTAAGCACAACATTAGTTGTTCCAATTTAGCAGATTTTAAGTATACCAGTTTAGTATACCAAAAGTACAACTGCAGGGTATTTTTATTAAGTACATAAATATGGAAATGAATTTGTAGTATACTTAGCATGAAATAAATGTACTTCAAATACATTTTGTTTTTACATTTATTTTTCACTAGGGAATATACCCAATTTTTTTCAATATTAGAAAGTATCAAAAAAAAGCTAAATATAAAACTTAAAGAAAAAAATTATATAATATATAATTCTATATTATTTGCTTATTAGAACATCATGTAGTTATTTTAGCAACATGGTAAAGCTCAGTTCTGCTGGAATCAACAGTAAGTTAGTTGTCTCTCTGATGCTACTTGCAAAATGGCTATTGATGGAGCTGCTTTCCAAATCACTAATTTATGAGGCAACATTTAGAATGCTGTCTTTTAATGTCTAATGTAGGCAGTAGACAGTGAGGCAGCTGAGTTGGTTTTGGAAATCTGTTGTGTCTTCACTTTTGTTTTGGAGAACGTTTACTATCCTCATGTCCTTTGTTTCATGATTCTTAGTGTCCTCTTTGAGTGGAAGGAGAAACTGAAGCCAGACTGTCAAATTATACAGACCACGCCCTCTGGCCGCCCCGCTAATATCAGTAGTTCCTCCTCCCAAAGGATCTACATCACATATCGGCGTGCCTCTGAGAATCACTCTCACGCCACGCTGGCTGTCACAGACATCTGTGTCATTATTCCCGGCAAAGGAGAGACACCACCACATGCTTTCTGCAAGGTGGACAAGAATCTCAACAGCAGCATGGTGAGCACAACAGTCACCCTATACTGCTCAAATGACCAGTTTAGATGGTGGAAAACTGGTTGACCATAATGGTTTTTCTTTATTTCCATGGAAATCTCGCTAATCAAGAAACCTTGTTGAAACTCTAGGCAGCATTCAACTGCTTTAAAATCTAGAGATTTAGATTTAAATATGGGTAACATATTGGATATCAGTCAATATTACAGTTTTTTTTTTTAGTGATATCAGCCAATATTGGCGAGATTTTCAATAATTCTCAAATAATTTCCAAAATTTTAATATTGGTACATCCCTGTTCAAAACCATAAATTATGGAATTATGACAAATAACATAAGACCACAAGAAGCATCCTTTTACATATCTGTATAAAATTTAAAATCAACTTAATTTCTGTTTTTCCTGCTTTTACAGTGGGGGTCCTCTGTGTACTTGTGCTACAAAAAATCTTTGGCCAAAACCAACACACTTGCATTCAAAGCAGGTATTGTATCTCAGCCTTGTTGTTTTTCACAGTTTGTGTTTTGTTGTGTATTTTGCAAAGAACAGCAGGAGGGAAAGGATGCGTTAGCGAGAGGCACATCAGAGCAGTAGGATACGACTGCAGATGAATGAAACCTGATACTCCCATGTAGCAAGAGCAACATGATGTCATTGTTAAGCTCAGCGCTCACAGCACCAAAAAGTTCTAGCCTTTAACTGCTGCCTGCAATTAGCTTGTCATATGGAAGACTGGGTCAAGTAATTAATTACAGGGCAAGCGATGCAGTGATCAGTAATAATTGTTGTCTCTGATGGAGCTCTACAGCCTAATTGAGGGTTTGTATGGGGTGTGTGCAGGTCTTTTGTCCAGATATCCAGAGGAGGATTATGATTCCTTTCCTTTGCCTGAATCCGTGCCCCTGTTTTGCCTGCCGATGGGAGCGTCCATTGAGTGCTGGCCCTCTCATACCAAATATTCTCTTCCTGTCTTTTCGACATTCGTTCTCACAGGCGCCTCTGGAGAGAAGGTACAGACAGGAAAATTCAAGCATGAGCACGCACAAATACACACACAAACATTTAGATTTTCAGCAGGTTTTCTTTTCACTGCAGCACCATCATTCTCTTAGAAAATCAGACACACAAGAAGGTGAATTTTCTTGTCTGGTTTAGCAATGTGCAAAGAATTTAAAGCAGCTAGAAACCAGCGCGGGTGGAATATCAAAACTGCCCATGAATAATGGGCCTCAAAAAAGAATTGAAAATAAGATGAACATGTGTAATTGGCCTGTTTAATAATGCATTGCTAAAGTGCTGTTTGGGTCAGCTCAATTATGTCAAACACATCAGCACACTCAGCTCACTCTCCTCACAGCCGAACAAGTCTCAAGGCTATTTGTGCTGCAGTATTGTATAATTTATTCATTTAGGTGAACGGCTTCAAAGAAACATGGCTAAGCTGATATATTTCTGATCAAAAAGACTGCAAAAATAAATCTTCTGTATCACTTTCTCACTGGGTGGATTTGAGAAAAGCAGTTTTGAAATAGATATTGTTGGTGATTGCTTTCAAGTAAGCTAAAATAGTTGCCATTGTGAACTTTAGAAATTTAATAACGTCATGAAGGTATCAAGACAGCTTTTTTATTCTCCAAAATGTAAACCAACCCAAATCCTAGAAAGTGTTCACGAGTCTGTCTCTTGCTCTCAGGTTTATGGTGCCGCCATCCAGTTCTATGAGCCTTACCCAGAAGAACATTTGACTGACAAGCAGCGATCTCAGCTGGGCCTGCAGGCTAACGGGCTCAGGCCTGATGGATCCATGACCGTCCACACTAACAAAAGCATCTGCCTTCTCTCTCACTGGCCCTTTTTTGATGCTTTCTGTAACTTCTTGACCTTCCTCTACAGATACTCCATCTCAGGTCCACACACTCTGCCCATTGAGAAGTGAGTTCTAAGGACAGTTTTGGAGGTTGACAGGCTAGAGCAAACATTCTGAGGCCACTGTAAAGTAATGTTTTTTTTTTATTATTTGTCCTTAGGCATATTTCCCATTTCATGCACAAGGTTCCTTTCCCTTCCTCACAAAGGCCACGTATCCTGGTGCAGGTGAGTTTAGTGCACGTGGCGTCTCTGTTTGAACACCGTCCTTCTTGAATGTGTCAAAACAAATGACATTGTGTGGTCAAATAGCTGCCAACCCTGGCCCTCATCTCACTGTGACCGCGTGTTTGTGTGCTTGTTTTTCACAGCTGTCTCCACATGATAGCCTGATGCTGAGCCAGCCTGTTTCATCTCCACTCCCTCTGAGGTAAGTCAGACACAAGATACACTGACCATGTCAGATGAATGCTGATCAAAGCATGAAGTGTGGAAATGATACTTCGGCAGGACCTGGTTAAGTGTGATAACTTTATAACACGTTTAAAGTGGGTTGAGACACCTTATGTAGTATTTCCCTGTTGAAAAAACCAACACATGCTGGTTAGGTATGTTTTGAAGCGTGGCTGCTGGTTTAAGCTGGTCCTTAGCTGGTCATGAGCTGGTTTAAGCTGGTCAAGTGTCGGTCATGAGCCTGTTTAAGCTGGTCATGTGCTGGTCCTAAGCTGGTCCTGAGCTGGAGCTAGTTGCTTAGGACCAGCTTAGGACCAGTACATGACCAGCTCACGACCAGCTTAAACCAGTTCAAACCAGCAGCCATGCATCAAAACGTACCTAACCAGCATATGCTGTTTTTTCCACAGGGCTTGCAGGTCATTTGGTCACCTCATTGCAGATGATCATTCAAGTCTAAATTTGTTTAGTTTTGTTTTAGGTTGTGTGTGTGTGTGGGTGAGTTTTGGTGAGTATGTGTTGTTTACATGCCTGTTTTCTCTGCCCACAGTGGCGGAAGGCTCTCTACGATGCTCTTGAACCTCGGCCCAAAAAATGCAGCGACTCTGCTGGTGTTGGCTGTGACTGAACACAAGATCCTAGTGCACTCCTTACGTCCAGCCGTTCTTACCAGCGTTACCGAGGCCCTGGTGTCGGTGAGTGGAAGACTATTAATTTTCACTCGTGCCATTCCTATTTCTATTTTAGGAGTCTAACAGTATCAGTTCCTTTTGCTTGTTGTCCCACTTTTGGTTTTGTCTTGTCTCAACTTGTTTTACGTGTCCCACAGATGATATTTCCCTTCCACTGGCCGTGCCCATACATTCCTCTCTGCCCGCTGGCCCTGGCAGATGTGCTCAGTGCTCCATGCCCATTCATTGTAGGGGTAGACTCGCGGTACTTTGACCTCTATGAGCCACCGACGGACATAAGCTGTGTAGACCTGGACACCAACACTATAACTCAGTGAGTGACCTTTTTACCTCTACATAGTTCTGAGTTCCTATGAGAGCCTCTCCTGACCTTTTTGACCTGCAGTGTTGGAATAAAGTCATCTTTTACCACAAAATAAACACTAATTTCCCAGTGTAGGTGATGATTGGTGTCTTTTGTGATATGTATTGTGTTTATGTTTATGTGAAATTCTAAGCAATAGCAAACATTTTTCAAGTGAATTTCAGAGTAATAACAACCTCTATCTTTATGCAGACAGTTAAAAGATCAGGATGGTGATATATGAGGAGTGAGGAATGTTGTAGTAAAGATAGGACCCTCAGTACCACCATGTGTTGAACACATGCTCCTGTGTTGTTTGTCTGCCAGTATGCACCTTAAAGATTACAGATGTTGTAAAAGCTACATTGAAACTATAAAGAAAGCCCTGTTATGTTGTTCACGGGCATGGACTCCCTTCACTGTTTACCCTCTCAAATGATAAACATGTGTGGCCTATTTCAGCAAAGAAGAGCGCAGATCCCTGACCTGGAAGATCCTGCCAAGAAAAGCCTGTAAACATCTGATCAACACCCTCAGCAATCTCCACCAGCAACTGGATGAGGGTTAGTGAGGGCGGGTCACTGTGGTGTCAACAAAGAAATGATTTCACTTATCTTCTATCCTTTTCCAGGCAATATTAGTTCACTTCACTGCACAGAAAACTTTTCACTGCATACCATTTTGGGCTCTGACAGTATCATTTTTATTACCTAACAATGTTTTATGAATGCTTGACCTAGTAAGAGTAAAACCAGTCATCCTTGAGATGTGATGAGATTTAGAGACGAGGGCAATTGGCTGGATAGAGGCAGAGTTAGGCACAAAGTCTTTTTTGAGTGATGGGATGCTATCTGATACATGAGAACTGATTGATGCTTCAGTCTTTAATCCAGACTTTAAACCCAATTATTCAGTGTGTTTTTGGTTCTCAAAAATGTCCTGTACGGAATGTACAGACTCATAGAATTGGGCCTAAACACTGAGATTATTTATAGGTAAACTGTAATAAAAATTATGTATCTTTCTGTGCAAAGTGAATGTGTTCCCATATGTTTTATGGGGAACATTATGTGTCCGTTGGTGTGGATGTTTAATAACAGATAGACCCTATGATCTTTTTGCTGACCTTTCTGAAGTGATGTGAAAGGAGCTTATGTACGCACCCATATCTCAAGTTGAGCCTACTATATCTTCATTACTCAGATATGCTATGTATATAACTTAGACATTATCAGTACGTTTTTCTTTGTGCATGAAAGTTGCCTAGTATACTGTTGAACAAAACAGTATATGCTGGTTAGGTATGTTTTGAAGCATGGCAGCTGGGTTGAACTGGTTTAACCCGGTTCTTAGGTGGTCAAGAGCTGGTTTAAGCTGTTTATGAGCTGGTTTAAGATGGTCATGTGCTAGTCCTAAGCTGGTTCTAAGCAATAGCTCCTGCTCAAGACCAGCTCAAACCAGCTGCCATGCTTCAAAACATACCTAACCAGCATATGCTGGGTTTTTTTTCAACAGGGTTGGTGTAAGATTTTGATGTATTTGCTCACTACGGCTGAATTAGTAAAAACAATTATGTTAAATATTACTACAATTTAAATGTATTGTTTTACACATTTTAGAATGTAACTAAATAATAATCTTACTGACTCAAAACTTTTTAAATGGTAGTTCAAAAATAGTAATTTAAGCATCCATTTTCCACAGGTTATCAGATGAACCGTGGGGAAGGACAGATGGAGGCTTTCATGAGTGAGCGAGAACCTGGCAGTGGTGGGAAGAGTCTGGAAACCTTGGAGCTGGAGATCCAGGAGGCTTTCCTGCGCTTCATGGCGGCCATCTTGAAAGGCTACCGTTCATACCTGTTGCCCATTACACAGGCTCCATCTGAAAAAGCAACTGATGCCAGTTCACTCTTCGATCTGCAAGGTGAGCAGCCAAGATGGACGTGATGCTTGAATCCTCTTTCTTCTGTCCCGATGTATCAGGACAGCTTTTCTTGTTTGTGAACATCAGGAACAGCTGTAATAGAGTTGCATCACCAGTGTTAAAACGGAAAAAACAATGCTTTAAAAATCTTGTTTTGACCCAACCACATGCAGAGAGTCCACTGTGGTACGTTAGTGGAATGCTGAAGCTCAGCAGCTGCTCAGAATGCTCAAATCTGGCCCTGTGCCTGTGGAGTCTGGCTTAAATCAGGCTTGAAATTATTGTGGCGATTTTGATAAAGCCCCGTTGGAAATTAGACATGTCTGACAGGTCCAACAAACTGCAATGATTAATAGAATGTCTGAGAACACATCTGCAGCCTTTTATGTAATCCCTGAGTTAGAATCTGTTGCATCTTTCACACTGTGTACACTCTACGGCTTCCTCGATGACGACAGTCTAGTGACTAACCCGTAATTCACGACGCCCTCTTAAATTTGACTGATTAAATGTTTAATCGCAACGGACAACTGTGGCGGTGAATTATAGTAATCAAATAATGAATGCGATCACTTTTTTTCATGGTAATGGCACCTCTCTGATTCTCCCTTGACCTTCAATATGGCTTTTTTTGCAGGCTTTTTGAAGAGTCGTGATCGATCCCATCAAAAGTTTTACTCCCTCATGACCAAGACTCAGATGTTCATTCGTTTCATTGAAGAGTGCTCTTTTGTCAGCGATAAGGATGCAAGCCTTGCTTTCTTTGATGACTGTGTTGACAAGGTATGAAACCCTACATACTTATTTACAGTTAAGTAATACATCTCATGCCTTTATCCAGAATACAGCCGCCTCTAATTAGATTCAACATAAACTGCTACTACAAAGCTCACAAAGAATTACCATTTTAAACTACACTCCAGGCTCGTAGCAAGGAGCATGTGAAAAATGCAGAGTTCAAGGAAGTGTACACGGTATGATTTGTGAGAACAGTAAGGGGAAATGTTGTCGTTATTAGCCATGCTGTTGAAATCCCTTGGGCTTACTTATGTCAAGTTATTAATTTTCTGTGAGCATTGTTCTCTCGTTTGTTCTTTTCTACTTTCTGGCTTTTCATCTAAACAGCCTGTCCTATTATTTTTGCTTTTCTCACTACTTCCTTTTCTCTTTTCTCTTTTCTCTTTAAACTTTTATCTTTATTTGCTTGCTTGGAAAGTTATTCGGTACGGAGAAAGGGGGGAAGGTAAGTTGCTTAATTCAGTGTCTTTTAACTTCTGATGTATTGCAGAACTGAAAACAGACACTAGAATACTTGACCTTAATTAGAAACAATGGCCTTTAATGGTTCTGAGAAATATTTTATTTTACTTTATTTATATTAATAATATCTAAAAACATTAGGACTGTCATTAGGACTGTTTAATGAAAAAAAAACTCACCCTAGTTTTTTGACCTCAGTTGACAGACATGACCTGTTTTGATTGTGGTTTCACCATGGGTGTGGTGATTCATAGCTGGTATTATGAATCCTGGCTTTGAAGATGTGTGTTTGCTGCCTTCATCATTAAAAACATTTCTGTGTAGATCAGAGTCTCTGCAGATCCACTACGATCCTGCATGCATAATTAATTTTTCTGTGCCTTACGCCACTTTGTGTTTTCTTATATTCGCAACTGTTGTGCCCTTTCTCAGTATGATCCAGACTGCACATGGATCTGAAGCTGCATCTTCAGTGAACCACTGCAAGTTGTCTCCTTTTAAAGTGCAGAAAAATACATTCCCGGATGGTTGTTTTGTGCCTTTGTAGTACATTTATATCTGTGTCAACAGGAGCACAATTTATTCTTGTTTAGAGGAACAAGAGTCATCTCTCACCTGTCCTCCTCACAAGGCTGTAGTGTGCTAGTAAAGATGAATGTGCAGCTCTTTGTCTTACACTTTCAATTATGCTGCCATCAGCGGAAGTCACACTTATCCTTCTCTGGCCTGTCCTTCCCTTATGCGAGGACATTGGAAGACAGTTCTTTAGCACTGTGGTGGTAATGAAAATGACAGTTTGTGTTGATTTAAACTGACACGGGTTTGTGGGTTGTGTTCACAGAGGACATTTATAAAGGAACCAGGGAGGTAAAGGACAAACCATGTACCGCTGTAACCCGAAAGCATTTGGTTATGGTGTGACACCTCACTGATCCAGTGAACCAATTTTAAAGTTAATCATAATTTAGTAATCTGAGAATCTGAGTGAAACTTTTGATTTTGGTGGTGCCTTAACAGCTATAACGCACATGTGGACGTGTGCTCAAAACTCTCAATGTCAAATACAGTGTACATGTGATCATATTCTGCAGCACAGTGTACAATTATTACACGGCTCTCTGGAATACTTGATTATAACTGAACAATTGTAGTGTTCTGCTTTGGAATATTATTAAAACTATTTTTAAACTCTATCTTTCACTGTTGTCCCTGGCAACAAATCTCCTACACAGCTAGATTTATGCTTTTGCTCACACAGAAAACTAATTTCAGCTCAAATCAACATCCATTTATGTATTTACTTGATAAGTCGGGTAAAAAACAGAATCCAATCTACATTGCCCTGATGATGGTTTATTTTGTGATTAAAGAATGGCTGACTGTACATTATTTGTTCATTTTTATATATATATTTATATTTATATTTATATATATATATCAAAAATAAGAAACATAATTTTTTTTTTTTTAAAAATCAGGCTTTCAATAAAACAGCTAATATAGCATTTTCACCTCCTGAGGTAGCATATATACTAAAAAATATAAAATATAAATATTGATATATGTATATATGTATGTATATATATATATATATATATATATATATATATATATATATACACACACACACACACACACATATGTATATAATATAATTTTATTATTATTATTTTGTTATTTAATAGAATTTTAATATTGATATCATGAAAAAAATCATGCTATTAATAAACCTGCTCATATTGCATTTACTTCGACCCCCTGAGGTAGACACTTTTTCAGGATTTAGACTTCATTTTGTATCGTATTCATGGAAAGTGCCTTTTGGCATCCTGGTGCATTACAGAGAGCTCTAATTGACACCACAGTCATCAATGCTGTTTTTCTCTGGTAAAAAGAGGCACTGATTGATCTAAAACCTTCTCAGGGAAACTCATTTGGCAAGTCCGAGAGCTTGATTCTGTTCTGTTGCTCTTATTGTCTGTCTAATCATTTTGTAACAATATGATCCAAAACCCTTTTGCTGAGAATGCTTTACAGAGACTTAAACTGATTTTCCCTCTATCAATAGATACAAAGTCATGCTCTATTTGATAGCCAGTGTTGTACAGTGGCATAGGCTTTATGATGCATTTATGGTCCATTTACAGGGCTTGTAGACAGACTTTGTCTGAAGGCTAAATGCACTGTGGCTCCTCCAAGCCTTGTCTAGCCTATAAATTGCACTGGGGCGGTTTTGCACCCCTCGAGCAATACAACATTAAGCGTTAAGTCCAGGTCAGTGCACTTGTAGTGCGTCTGTGGCAGATGGGGAGGATTGGATGAAGACAAGGAGGATCAGAGCTTCTTGGTACAGATGTGAGATCAGTCGGACACAGCGATGTGGGAGATTATCAGGGTCATTTACACTAAAACCAGTGCTCCATCTGATCTGAGATCAGATCATCTGCACTTGGCAAACTACAACATGTCCAGACAGTGGAAAATCGCTTGGCATGGTTGTATGGCAGTATGTGTGTCTGGTTCAAGATTCAGTTCCTAATTCTGTCCAAAATGTAGCTGTGAATTGACATGTGATGTGTCTGTTTGACTATATAGTAGTTAGCAAGTGATAAGACAAAAAAAAGACTTTTTTAAGCCTTCCAGTTGCTATAAATATTCTCTCCAGTTCCACTTTTTACTTTCCTCGTTTTATTCAGAGACCAGTGTTGGCAAACATATGTCCTCTTAACTAAACCTGATCCTTTCTCAGTCATGGGTCATTGCTTCTACTATGTGTTCTAGTGGAAATAATAATAATATAATAATAAAAATATAATAATAACACCTGATAACGTGTGTTTTTACTCTAGGTGGACAGCGATAAGCCAGAAGACACAAGGCTTATTGAACTTGACAAATCCCACCGCAGCGAGCACACGGTCTACATCACCCCTCCAGAGCTGCCAGCACTTCCAGAAGGGGAAGAGCCACCTATGGTTTATAGGTACAACAGACTCTTCTGGCACACAAACTCCCTTACACACTACAACACTGTGCACATAAACAGTATGCCACACCACAGATGGCATTGTAGCAGTAGCATAATCCCCTTCTAAACCTTTCCCAGGGTGCAGCGTGTAGAATAAACCCCTCTAAGGATCCTGTTTCTACAGAAACTCTCACTAAGGCAGTAATGCTCACTCCTCAGAGAGCATGTGATTATTTTAAGTGGATCTGTTATTTTGGGATTTGGTATTATTTTGTTACAGTGGGCAATGGGGTGTCTTGACATTGAAGATTAATATTGTCACATATCCCATATATAGATTTTTTTATTATTATTTTTAGCCCATTTTTGTCCTTATGTGGCATGCTGTTCATAGTTTAAAAGCTGTCCATTTTTTTTTATTTAACGATTTTCTATTATTTTTGTCATGCATTTTGTGAATTTTTCTATTATATATTTTCTATTATATAAACATTTTATTGAAATGTAATACTTCTTCTCTGAATTTTTAATTTTTAATTTTAACTCTAATAAATTTAGTTTGTGTCATAAAACTAGCCACAGAAGCTGGCATGGCATTAAAAACAAATAACTTCTGCGATCCTATCTAAAGCTGCAGAAACTACATCGTATTGCCTGCAGTTACTGCTGCATGCTTTAGCATTTTGCTTTTGATAAATTAACTTTGACGTGACTTGACAATAACAATCAAGTACAAGCTAAACTTGTAAGGGAGAACATTGTTTATACTGTTGATGTCTTGCAGCTACAGTGGGTTTCCGGTACTAAACCCCCAACTCTGTGAGCTTCAGGATGGTCCCAGAGTCCCCAAAGCAACATCAGCTGTGAGACACATCAGTCCCATCAGCCCAGCTGCCATTTTCAGGCGCTCCCAACAGGTTGGTATTTCAAACAGTAAACTCATCCAAATCACACCCCATTATGCTGCCTGTCAAATCTATCCCCCTCCTCTCTAATGCCCCATCCTCTCTCTGATCCTCCCTCTGTAGGAGATAAAATCTGCCCAGAGGATGGCTAAGACGTACTCTTCCATCCCACAGATGTGGTCCAAGTGTCTGCTCAGGCATTGTCACGGCCTGTGGTTCATCTGCCTGCCCGCATATGTCAGCGCCTGCCACTCTAAGGTGCGGGTGCTGCATACTGCTTACGACGTGCTGAGAAACATGCAGGACAAAAAGTTGCAGCCTCCTGATGAGGTAGAGTCGCCTAACAGTATCCATTGATTGGTTTTGCCAGTACAGTTTGTGCTGCACCTAGACAGTGGAAATTTCCACCGGTGTTGTGGTTTTGTAAGTAATGGTTTATTTCTGCTTCAATGGAGGTGTGTTATCGGGTCCTGATGCAGCTGTGTGGGCAGTATGGACAGCCTGTTCTGGCCGTCCGGGTTCTTTTTGAAATGAAGAAAGCCGGAGTGCAGCCTAATGCCATTACTTATGGATACTACAACAGGGTGAGCACAGTTTTCTTTTGTGCTACATAGAGACACATTGCAATCTAAATAATACTAAATAAATATACATAAATTATCTATACTGATACATACTTTTGGTTTTGTTAGGTCACAAGATTTCTGAATTTTATTGCCATTTTGTGTACATGCAGTGACCCATAAATAGTTTTTCTCAGTTCATGAAATGTATTGCATTATAAAATTAATTATAAAAATGGCATGTTTATCTTCATAAGTGAACCAGGTTTTAATGCCATCTGGGTGCTGCTTCTTTTACTTTTTGGTGTTTTGCTCATGGTTTTTGAGGGTGAGGAAATGTCACGCAATCTGTGTTGCATCATCTGATTTGATTATCTTTTGTAAAGTGAAAGATTAATTTGCAATGAAATACCATAGCGATTGAGTGGACAAATAAAAAAGCAAAAAAAAAAAAAAAAAAACTACAATGACAAACGATGAAAGATGTTGTTTTCTCCTAAATTTAGTAGTTAATAAGCATATTTATTTTGCACTCAAACTTGTGCACAATTATATGGTTAGTTGCAATTTTGCTTTCAGCATTTTTCCTACTAGCCACAACTAGAACAGACAGAATCAGGACAGATCTGCAACCCATTTATGAGTCCCAACCCAACCACTGCTCTGGCATAATTGGTTTGCAAATGCCACCTGGTTTGACATTTTGTTATCTAATAAAATGGCATCAATATATTTTAAGTGTTTAAGTATGCAATTACATTTTGGTGCCACTTTAGATTTCATAAAAAGGTGACCGATGACAGATTTGTGTAATTTCTTTTTGTAAAATCACTTCTTCAAAAGAAGGAGAGAGAAAAGAGATTTATCCTGTGTAGGTGTGTTATGCCGATGCTCAAGAGCCTCGAGTTGGCAGCGTATTTGGCACGTGACTCTGTTTCTCATGCCTGTTATCATTAGCCAAAAGCTTAGACTAGCAATCATCTCCCTGGGGACAATTTTTTGTGTGTGCTTTGCAAGATGTCCCAAAATACCAAGAGGACACACTCACAGAGACATAAGTCTGGGCAGCTGAGTGTTGTTCCAATTCTATCAGAGTAATTACAGCTAGTCCTTGAGAGAGAACACAATCTACTTAAGATAATGAGAGGCGTTGCACTGTAGAATTATTTAGTTAATCTGTAAGTGTGTGTGTGTGTGTGTGTCTCACTGTGGCGTTCTTCTTTCCCCAGGCCGTTCTGGAGAGTACATGGCCATCCTCCACCAGAGGGGGATACTACCTGTGGGGAAAGCTGAGAAATGTGGTTCGGGGTGTGGTGCTGTTCAAACAAGTATGGAGGAGGCAGACCACCCACCCGAAAGACACCCATCTCTCTGGTAAAACCCCCAACTTCCATTTTACACATTCCACAGAAATGGACGCACTCTTTAAATTTCCTGTAAAAAAAAAGTCAGATCCAATCTAGAAGAATTACACAGGATTATGCTGCCTTCTAATATTGCCAAAATTTAAAAAAGCTTTGACAGTCTCTTAATGCACTGTAAAAGCTCCAAAATCAATGAGATGGTCGGCAAAATATCTAAATATGACTAAAAATTAATCCAGATAAATTTTACCCAAATTACCCATTTTACTCAACTATGCCTATTCTAACACAATATATGTAATAAAATATATTATAAAATATGAGTGTTTTACCAAATGTATGTTAGCATAGCAACATACTAATGGAAAACTCTTGAAATCAATTGCAAGTGAGTCTCTAGGTGCTTCATATGAAAAGGAATTATGCTTGGAATTGCTGTCTTTGAAAATCCCTTCCAAATTGGCTACTTTTGAAATTTCAATTTGGTTAGGAAGCTGTGTATGGACAAGGCAGTTTGCTAGATTTTGGAACAGAATTCATTATTGAGCAATGGCCATAGAGTTTGGGTCGGTTCATTAATAGCTACATTCATTGCTTCTGCAAAGTAATAATCATTCTGACTCAGTTTCACACCAGGACTTTTAATTTCTCTTCAAAATAGTTAGTTATATCATCAGAGTTGTTTTAGAATAAAGATTTTTGAGACACTAGCCTAGTCTGCAGGGGAGCATGGACTCAATATCATTTCCCACTGTCAGAAAAACTTTCCATCATTTCTCACAAAGACAGGGTTACTTGAGTTTTGTGCCTGAGGAGGTACCATCTCTCAGCTATCTCCCCCTCCGTACTCGGGCTAGATCCAGCCTGCCTGCTGAACCAGAAAGACTTTAATGGGTCCAATTAAGATAAGAGTCGATAGCCGCCTCCTCAGCCACTACAGTTCACAGTCTGCACTTGATTCGATCTCCTTTCTCACACAGCCCCCTGTAAACAGCATATTAAAGAAGGGCACAAGAGGGCTTTCATAATTAAAACAAGCTGCCATATAACCCACAACCCCCCAAAAAACTGCAACTTTGTCATGCAGAATGAATTTATCTCATACTAAAGGACCTTAAAGACCTGATTGACTGAATGCATAAATTTACTTCTCAATTTGTTAGTTATAATAATAAGTAATATATAGTAATAAGTAATTATAGCAATAAGTTATAATAAATGAATATACAGTACCATTAAAAAGTTTGGGGTCAGTGTGATTTTTTTTTTCTTTTCTTTTGATAGAAATTAATATTTTTATTCAGCAAGGATGCATTAAATTGATCAAAAGTGATAGTAAAGACTTTAGCCTTGTTGAAAAGAAAATCTATTTTGAATAAATGCTGTACTTTTGAACTTTCTATTCATCAAAGAATCCTGAAAAACATTATCACTGTTTCCACAAAAATATTAAGCACCATGTTATAATGATCACAATATTAAAATGATCTCTGAAATATCATGTGACGCTGAAGACTGGAGCAGTAGCTGTTAAATATTCAACCATCACAGGAATAAATTACATTTTAAAATAGAAAACAGTTATTTTACATTGTAATAACATTATTATCAAAACATTTTACCAATCCCAAACTTTTGAAAAGTAGTGTATATTTTAATTGTTGGATGATTCTGAAATGTATGTTCTAGTTTTTAAATATCATTTTTTTTTTTTTTTTGGTAAACAAAAATGTAAATATAAAATAAGACACTTTAAAAATTAACTGCACAAGGAAGTAATACATACTGTCTAAGCATGTACCTTGCATTAAGTTTATTTTTACGCTTATTTTCACGTTTATATTTAAGCTTATTTTTTATTTTTTAAGGCATAAACAAAAACCTCATTTTGTTAGATATTGCTTAAAATGGTGATTTATGTTTGAGAGCTATTTTCCATTTTTAAGTCCTCAGCAACCTTCTCAACATGTGGATGGCTTTATTTTTCCATTTTGTATCAGAAAAGGCACTATACACATGTTCTGTGATTGCTCTTTTTTGCTCTGTTGCCACTTTGAAATATGATGCAATCTTTGGCCAGAGAGCTTTTCACGTTGCAAACTGTTGTGTTTTGAAATATGTTACTTGTTAGTTCTCTCGCTAACTGTCTTTCATACTGTTTTTCCGAGCAGATGCCAGTGATCTCGACAGTGTCAGCCATGGCAGTCTGGACAGCTCTAACGATTCGGTGGAGCGAGTTTCCATTGATACAGACTTCACTAAAATGGATTCCAATGATGACAGATCCAGCACAGGTACCCGGTCTGCTTTCAGTCTGTCTGTGTTCTCGTTCCATCATCAGTTCTCCACTGCGCTCTCGGCACAACAGGACGTGCTACTCTCTCCTTCAAACTCGTCAAAAGTCTCTTGGAGAGTCATTATTTTTCACAGTGGGAGTGAAAAGACATCTCTCCCTCTTTTTTCTAGCTTTCTGGCTTTTCTCTTTTTTTAAAGCACACATTAGTATAACACATTTGGTGCAGTGAACAAAAGCATTACGCCCATTCACATGCCCCCTCATGTGATCCAAATGAATTTTGAATGCATCTTCCAAAACAAAAAAAAATGTATCAAGTATAATACAAAAAAATATATATATATCAGGTTTAATACAATGGATGGTTTCATTATGAAATACACTACTGTCCAAAAGTTTGGGGTTTGTAGTTTTTTATATATATATATATATATATATATATATATATATATATATATATATATATATTTGACTCTCCTATGGTCAACGAGGCTGCATTTATTTGATCAAAAATACAGTTAAAAACCGTAATTTCTATTTCAGTGTGTTTTAAAATGTATTTTTTAAAATGTAATGTAAAATGTAAAATTTTCATTATCACATGATCTTTCAGAAATCATTGTAATATGCTGATTTAGTGCTCAAGAAACATTTATTATTATCAATGTTGAAAACAGTTATATTATTTAGATTTTTGTGGAAATCATGATACATTTTTTTCTGGACACTTTGCTGAATGGAAAGTTCCCAAGAACATCATTTATTTTAAAAATAAATCTTTGGTAACATTATAAATGTCTTTACTGTCACTTTTGATCAAATTAATACATCCTTGCTGAATGAAAGTATTAATTTACTTTTTAAAAATCATACTGACCCCAAATATGTAAACAGTACTGTACAACGTTTTTGCAATAATCTCAATACCCTAATGTTACTTATTTCAAAGGATACTTATTTTTTTGTTGTTGAATTTGTCCTTAGAATGAAAGTCAATATGATTCAAAACAGCATTAGACCCCATTAATATTCATTACATGACCCAAAAAAAAAAAAAATACTGTACACCTTTGTATTCCACAGAAGGAAAGTAATGAAAATAAATGAGTGGGACTGCAGTAGGTGCCTGACACCCGTATCTGAGAATATGTTAAAAGACAGAGAAGAAAGCCCCTCTATATTTTCGAACAGCTTTTTGAAATATTCTAATGCTATAGGCAGTGATGCCCGTGGAGGAGATCTGAGAGATGTACGGTTTGACAGAAGAGACTCGCAGTTACTGAGCAGGAGTCTGACTGAGGAGGCGAGAAAGGAAAGAAGGAATGACTAATGGTGTTATTTTAGCTCATCTCTGGAGGCAGTACTATGATGTGAGCTTTATGCTCCATCAGCTTTCTCGGTGTAGCTCAGAAGCAGCCACCCTGTGAGTGTCTGTCGGTGTGTTTCTGCCCTATTATGGTATATGAGAGAGTAAATCAGTGCTCCTTTTTGATGTTATGTTATCATGCATTATGATGTGCTAGGCTAAAATAACTTTGTTTGAAGCCGTTCTCCTAAGAGTCTCTATCCAGCTGCATCAAATCACCCCAAATCCGTAAAGTAAGATTTGTGTGGCATGAAAAAGACCTTATTAGTCCTGCAAAACATCTCTCTAACATTACTATTTTGTAAGGATGTTTTTTTTTGTTTTTTTTTTGTGCACACTGTTATGTTTTCCACAGTTTTTAGGAATGTTTCTATGTATTGTTTGATTCCAGGTGGTCAGTCTGATCAGGGCTATGATTCTCTGTCTAAAGAGGAGGTGAGGTTTGGAGGAGGTGAGGAGCAGAACTCCTCTCCAGGCATGAAGGAGAAGAAGGACAGAAACTCTTGTCCATGTGAGTAACACAGTATACTTTTGTCCCTAAACATAAAAAGGGTATGCTCACTATGGCGTACTACTAGATCACTCGTTCTACAGGATTTGAGTAAAATCCTAAATAAATGTTTTTATTTAACAGTATAGTAGATGTCACATGCAGAATAGTGACAGTAAAAACAGTTACAATGTAAATAAATGCTGTTCGTTTGAACTTTATTTTCATAAGACAATCCTGGAAAAAAAAAAACTATCATGGTTTCCAAAAAAACTATTAAACAGCACAATTATTTTCAACATTGGTAATACTTAGAAATTATGGTCACAGTTTATTTTAAGGTCCAATTCTCGCTATTAACAAACCATTAACTACAACTTTTGCCTCAATAAACGCCTAATTTGCTGCTTATTAATAGTTAGTAAGCTAGTTGTTAAGTTTAGGTACTGGGTTAGGGATGTAGAATATGGTCATGAAGAATATGTGCTTTATAAGTACTAATAAACAGCCAACATGATAATAATACGCATGCTAATAAGCAACTAGTTAATAGTGAGAATTGGTCCCAATACTAAAGTGTTACCGAATTTATTCTTGAGCACCAAAGCAATATAAAAATGATTTCTGAAGGATCGCATGACACTGAAGATTAGAGTAATGGCTGCTGAAAATTCAGCTTAGTCATCACCGCAACAAATTACATTTTAAAATATATAATAAAATAAATAATATATAATACAAAATAGTTATTTTAATAATTTTAATAATAACAATTGTAATCATTTTTTATAATATTACTGTTTGTTTGATCAAATAAATGCACATTTGGTAAGCATAAAAAAGCACTGTTCAAAAAAACAGTGCTTTTCAAAAACAAACTTTTGAACAGTCGTGTATGCTATTTCACTTATAACACTTCCATTTGTATGAAGTAACATTAGCATGAAACTTAATAATGAACAAGCTTGAATTAGCAATGTACATTCGTATACTTAGGAATTAGATTAATGAATATTGTAAAACATCTTGTTCATGGTCATTTCATGGTGTCATTAGCTAATGTTATTGAATAAAGCAATAAGCAATACACTAGTATTTGATTACAAACATGTTAGTTGCACTGAACACCTCTATGCTTCCACCTAGTGGTAAAGTGTGGCACTGCAAGTAATTAAACTGCCTTTATTATTTGCTTCATTTTAACAAGTGTCTCCTTGGTTTTCGTCTCATTTCAATGTTCAGTGTCCCAGACTGTGCTCTCAAAGAAAGAGGATTCATCTCTTATGGTTGGAATCCATCCATCTGCAGCCAACAGGGAAACCAGTGATGTGTTTTCTGAAGCCCTTCCAAAGACAAAAAGGCCAAACTCCCTGGATATTTTCGGAGAAAAGGCCGTAAGGCCAAGCACTCTGGATCTAACCCCAGATAAGTCAGTAGGAGAACTCAGCAATGAATCTGTTCCAACACTGATCGAAACGGAAGCAGTGGGGGGCGTTGTGAGCCCACCTCAAGTTGCAGTGGAGAGGACTGTTAGCTGCACAGTTTCCATGGAGAGGAAGCATATCGGCGTGGAGAGGAGCGTGAGCTGCAACAGTGCTCTTGGACGAGTGGTTAAGAGGACAGGTATCGAAGCAGGGTTTGATCCTCTGACCCTCATGGCTGCTGAGACTCAAGCCCACAGTGAGGGCGATAATACAGATACCCCAACCGCCCGTCGAGAACTGGCTGAAGAGATTCATCACTACATGAACAACCTGAGCAGCCCGTTAAGCCAGCGGTCTCTCAGTGTGGACCTGAAGGGGCGTCAGACCCCGTCCCCTCACAGCTCCCCCAGCACCTCCCAACTCCAACCTCAGCCACGAACACGACTCTTCTCCTCGCCCTCTCTCCCTCAGGGTCGCGTGCGCAGGGTCAGGGAGCAGCGGCCCACCTCCCTGGCCTCCCCTTCTTCACCTACTCCCTCCTCTTCCTCTTTCTCCATGGACTCTCTGCTCACCCCGACCCTGGATGTGTTCAAGAGCAGCTTCCTCTCTGCTGGGAAGGGCGTCGCTGAGAAAGCCAGCCGACTGTATTCGCGACTTTCCTCTCAGACATCCATTGCACAGGTATGTATGACGTTTCGGAAGTTGTGACTTGAAGGCCTTTTCGACTGTATTCTCATCTCTTTCTCATCCTCAACAGGACTTGAACTCTGACCGGGTCAGTGTGTCTTCTCTGGGGTCAGGTGACCCTGATTGCTCTTCTCTGATTGAGAGTGATTCCTGTGTAGACCCCGATGCGCTCTCATCCCCGCAGCGGGACGCCGCTCAGCCCGTCACACGTCCCAAAAGAAGCCCTTACAGGAGCAACCACTGCCTAGAAAGCCCATCTGCACCACCTCGACTCTACCGACAGTCCTCGCTCACTGGTGCGTCTGCTGGATTCACTGTTCACTGCACTCCTGAAATAACACTGTTATCTAAATGGCAGACACTCATGCTAATTTTTCAATGCTTTGCATCATCCTGCATTTTTATAGATATATCCAGACACCATCTTTTGTATTAATTAATGTTGGAATGCTGTCAGCACTTTTTTAAAAACCACTGGAAAAATGATTCCTTATTACCTCTGAAATTAATGGGTGTCTTGATACAAAGTGAAAATAAAATATAAAAAATAAAATTAAATTAAATTTAAATTAAATATAATAAAATAAAATAATTAACAATTTAACACACATAAACCATTTTCATTTTTAATTTTTTTGTAAAGTTTTATATAAAAAAAAGTTGTTTTTATGTATTTGTGTTGTATTTTTAGGGAGTTTGTCATATCTAACGACTGTTGCATTAAAATAATATTTTACTAAGTTTACTTATTATTTATAATTTTACTTATTTATTTTCAATATAATAATTGATTATTTAATTTTGTTATTCAATTTATTTAATTATTAATAAAATAACATTAAATATAAAAAATAAAATAATACAAATAAAATAAACAATTTAACACATAAACCATTTTAATTTTTTTTAGATTACAATAATGATTTTATTACAGTATATTACTGTTTTGCTGTTTTATTTTGCTGAGACTGGTTTGTTATATTTTGTTATATTGACAGTCTAGTTTTTAATAGTAATATATTGTTTATGTGTAAAGTTTTATGAAAAAATATGTTTTATGTATTTGTATTGTATTTTTTTAGGGAGTTTATCTTGACGACTGTTGCATTAAAATTAAAATCTTATTAAGTTTACTTATTATTTATATTATTATTTATAATTTTACTTATTTTCAATATAAAAATTATGTAATTTATTTAATTTAAACTTGTTTTTACAATTTCACACTTGATATTTATCTCACACACTTGTCTGTGACGTACCTGGGCTCTGCAATCAGCAAAACAGTCAACAGAGTGACACACTTTTTTTAGTTCTGGGTTTTCTAGACAGTGAATTGAGGACATGAGGTTGAAGTGAGAAAACTTAGCAAAATGGCAAAAATCACATACCACATCTTTAATATTGATAAATAATGTTCATTTTAAATGGCTCCCTCTGTTCGGGCAAAACTTTGAGGTTTCTCCTGAATAGCATAGGCTAAAAATAGACATTGTGCTAGAAAATTACCCACCAGGCTCTCCCATGTGTAATGCTCGTTATTTTCCGGTCTTTTGTTAAGATTACAATGTTGTACAATTAGAGAACCAAAGAAAGAGAAGGAGCAATGTTTAAATGCATGTAAAGGAGTGATAATTCTAATTGTGAAGAATTCTATTGTAAAGATGAACTTATTTGCAGCTTTTCTGGGCCATTATGCGTGACGCTTTGGGTTGGTGATTAAGCATGTTTTTGCATATGGAGTGCTGTGTGTCGTTCATAAGGCTGGTCATTGTTTCTGCTCCAGCAGCTGCAGAAGTAGGCCAGTAGACAGGGCTGTGAGTGTGTCTGACTCTGCAGTAATGGGGTCTGACAGGGGCTCTTTAATCAGGCAGACGGGGGTTGTGCTGGAGTGCTCCCCAATCACTCACATCCGCATACATGCTCTTATCCCAGACTTCTGTAGAGCCTCTCTCCTCATTCTGCGCCATCAGAATTAACATTCATAATCCCTGCATGCAATCACCTTGAAATGTGACTTGTTTTTGGAGAAGATTGCTCTTTGATGAAAAACATCATCTCTTCAAAGCTCCTTTTGCTGCAGAGAGTGACTTTTGTTTTGTCTTTTGTCCTTCAGGTCCATCGCTGATAGTAATGAAAGCTCTGCAGACCCCAGACGTGTGTTCTGATTCCAGCCTCTCTCAGTCCATGCAGAACTACGCTGTTGAAGTGAGTTTTTGAATAAGACGTGTGTTGAAGTATCACTGTAGCAGGAGGTATTGTGGCTAACTTTGTTTAACTTCCTAGGTTCGTATGTCCAGTTGTTCGTGCTGTAACACCTGTGAGAGTTTGGTGTATGATGAAGAGATCATGGCTGGTTGGACAGCTTACGACTCTAACCTCAATAGCACGTGCCCCTTTTGCGGCTCTCCATTTCTGCCTCTGCTCAATGTGGATATCAGAAACCTGGGTAACCAGGAAAGGTAATTTGGTCTGCAACCACACAATAAACATTACTATAGAGATATTCACCATTTCAAACAGTTTTCTTCTGTATCTTTTCAGATCCCCCTCTCAAGATGCACATACTTGCCAGACAGACACCGCAGATGAGCTATCACAAGTTTATGATCTATCCAGCAATGGCAAAAAAGACCCTGTAAGAAAACATTTCTAATTTTCCGAATCATATTTTGTAAGCATCAGATCTTTATTATGGTATTTATAATCATATGTAATGCAATGTACCTTATTTTCTGGAATCTAAATTGTGGATAATCTGAAACTTGCAATGATTTACATTTCAAAGCTACTTACATAATGCAGTTAACATCATGCATGCAAAACGTGCAAAGCACACATATTTGATTTAATGCTGAATGAAAGAGTTACATGAGTTTATTTATACAGCACATTTCCTACACGCTAGTAGTTTCAGTTTTGCTTTAAATACATTTGTTTAGGCTTGGCGTTTATAATAAATGATGTTTATAATGAATGCCATTATAATTTATTTTAGCTTGTTTTATGCTACATTTTTATTCCTGTTCTCTTCTGAATAGCATTCATTTTTAAGGATTTGTTGTGAAGAGAACTAAAATACTTGTTTATATTGTTTATAATGTTGGTAAGCATTTAAATTTATTTACTGGTATTTCTGAATGTAATAATAATATGTGACCCTGGACCACAAAACCAGTCTTAAGTAGCACGGGTGTATTTGTTGCAATAGCCAATAATACAGTGCACAGCATAAATGAGTACACCCTCTTGTACCATTTTCCTCTTTTATGCTAAAAAATAAGTCACCTGGCAGTTCTCTCCCAAGTGGTTCCACTGCTGCCAGCATTAAGTCTGAGTATGATTCAGTGTATAAAACTTTTAATTGTCAGGAAATTACTTGTCTTTAAAATTTTGGTTCAATATACTTACCTGTTGATCAAAAATAGCCTTAAACCTATACACTTTTTTTTTTTAGTTTTATTTAGTAACTTTCAGGAGGGTGTACTCATTTTTGCAACACAACATTTTATCACTTTGATAAGAAAATCTTATTTTGCTGAATAATGTTGACATTCTTCTTTGGTAATTGATCAAGCAGGCTTGTTGGAACATTATATCTCCAAAGAACCCTAACATGTCATCTAAGTAAAGAGTAATTAATGAATTAGTTAAGTTTTAGAGGGGGTGTACTCATTTATGCTGTCTACTGGATATTGTATGGGTCAAAATTATCGGTTTTTCTTTTATGCCAAAAAACATTAGGATATTAAGTAATGTTCCTTGAAGATATTTTGTAGATTTCCTACTGCAAATATATCAAAACTATCAAAACTATATCAAAACTTAATATATCAAATACTTTATTTCAGTATTTTTTTTATTTTTATTTATTTATTTTTTTTGCACCCTCAGATTCCAGATTTTAAAATAGTTGTATCTCGGCCAAATATTGTCTTGTCTTAAACCATACATCAACTGAAAGCTTATTTATTAAGCTTTCAGATGATGTATAAATCTCAATTTCAGAAAGTTGACCCTTATGACTGGTTTTGTGGTCCAGGGTCACATATGTGACACACACCGCAAACATTTTTTTGTCTCTCAGCAATGCAACTTTGACTACATATTTCCCAGAAAATATGCTATTATGTAATATCTGATACGTTTGTGGCTCAAAAGTTTGTTCAGTTGATTATGCTGGTAGTTATTTTAGTGTTTCTGTGCTGCAGGAGCCAGTTACCGTGCCCTACCTGAGTCCTCTGGTACTTTGGAAGGAACTGGAAAGCTTGCTGGAGAACGAGGGGGACCAGGCCATCTCATCTGCAGCCATTGTGGATCACCACCCTATTGTCTTCTGGAATCTGGTGTGGTTTTTCCGTAGGCTGGACCTGCCCAGCAGCTTGCCAGGCCTCTATTTGAGCTCCAAACACTATTGCAGAGATTCTCAGGTGGGTCTCAAGAATTCTCACGTGATGTTCCTCTTCTCATTTGTGTTTGAATGAATGAGTAATTGTTAGTGAAGCCACTGTACTTCTCAATAAGAGCTTGCATAAATAGTATTGACTTTTTTTTTCTGCAGCCTCTGCAAAGTTGTGCATCAGAAGACAGTAAGAATGTCTTGGTCCAGATCCTGTGGGACAATCCCAGACTGCATCAGGACCCCATCAAGCCTTGCTACTTGCTCTGGAAATCACATTGTAAGAATACAATACAAATATATATATACAAACTCATTTACACAGAGCTTTATGGCTGTAAATGTGCATGAAAGTGGTTCTTGGACAAATATTTGCAACATATTATCCTGTTTCTGTTACGGACATGAGTTATGCCTCAAACCATGAGGCTTAAGCAAAAGTGTGGCATTATTTTTCTAAAGAGATCAGACTTGCAATTTTTGCCTGGTGGATGAGAAAATGTGGAAAAAAATCTTTTAGCCATACATTGGAGAAGAAATCAGAGACATATTTAGGTGCCAGAATATTAGAGTGGGCTCTTTTAACTTAGCTGTTATTTTGGTGTTATTTATATTATTATTTATGTACAGTTATAGCAGATTTATATTTTAAATTCTAATATTTTATTATATGCATTTGTGATTTTTATTCATTTTTTTATATTTATCTTTCTATTTCAGTTTTCAATTTTAGTAATTGTAGTACTTCAGCTTTAAACATATTTATTTCAGTTAGTTGACAGGGAAACTAACAATTTGTTTTTTAGTTTAGACTTTTTATCTAATATTTATATTAGATATATTTTTAATATTTATTTCAGCTTTATTTAAATAATTGAAAATGAATTTAATATTTTTAGTTAACCACCCAGAACACCCTAGCAACTGCATTAAAAGTTTTTTTGTACTTAAACCCCCTCAAAAAACTTTAGCATTGTCAGTAGTTTTGCATCCATGTACCTGCCATCTACTTCATATTGGGTTCATGTTTTTCAATAGGTGCAGATCCTGCAGTATCTGAGGAGGAGGAGCAGGCTGTGAGCTCAGAACTACTGCAGAGTTTCGTGAAGAGCATCCAGAGGAACAATGTCTACCAGCCCATGAGTCAGATACTGCAGCTACTGGGCACCAGACTGGGTTTCGTCAGACAACGGTAGGAGAACAGTGTGAAGTGTTTAAATTAAACACAGAAACTGTTTTAATAAACATTTTGGCAAGCTAATCTTAATGACTCATTTCTCTTTATTTTGTCATATGCAGGAGCTTATATAGAGATATCCTGTTCCTGTCTTTGGTGGCTTTGGGCAAGAGTAGCATAAATATCGGTGAGCTGACTGTTTTCATAATGTGTTATACTACTGTTTTGAAAATTGGGTTCAGTATGTTCTTTTTTTTATGTAAATGTTTATTCAACAAGGACACATTGGACACATTACATTGTTATTTCAAATAAATTCTGTTCTTTTGAACTTTCTATTCACCATAAAATTCCACAAAAATATTAAGCAGCATAACTATTTTCAACATCGATAATGAGAAATATTTCTTGATCGGCACATTAGAATGATTTCTGAAGGATCATGTGACACTGAAGAGTAATGGCTGCTGAAAATTTTGAATTATCATCACAGGAATAAATTACATTTTAAAATATATTAAAATAGAAAACAGTTATTTTAAATTGTAAAAATATTTCACAATATTACTGTTTTTATGAAGCCTTGGTGAGCATAAGAGATGTACTGACCCCAAACTTCTGAACTGCAATGTCTGTCTATGAAACCACTGAATGTAAGCACTAGAATCATTACTAACATCTTCATTTATTCTCACAGATGCATTTGACCGTGAATACAAAATGGCATATGACCGTTTGACGCCCAGCCAGGTCAAGCTGACCCACAATTGTGACCGTCCACCCAGCGCTGGAGTCATGGAGTGCAGGAGAACCTTTGGGCTGCCCAGTCTCTGATTCACCTCCTCTTATTCCTCCCTCTTTCCTCACATCCATCACACAGGAAGGCATCCTAAATGTCTTATCCAAAGAAGGAACACTTTCATTCATGTGATCCTGAACATTCATTGTAACCAAAGCTACCTCTGGCTCCCATGAGGTCTCTTTCGACAAAAGTCCTGTCTATTTATGTGACTATTTATCTTCTTCATACACTTGCTGTGAATACGTCACTTTATATAGTCTGTTATCATGTTTTTTTCTTGCATTTCCCCCTCACTTTTGCACTTCCATCTGCCTGATGTCTTGACCCTCAACCCCTTTGGGTCACATTTGAATCGTCTAGCACCGCTCAGGTAAACTTGAGTTTAGAGTTCATTGTAGATTAGGAGCAATATCATTGTGCTCAGGTCATTCCATCGCTCCATTTGTTCACGACCAGTGAATTGTGGAGTGGATTCGGGACCAGTAGCTATAGAACAATCAAACCGATCACGTTTAGGACGCTTAGAAGCACAATGAGCAACCCCAACAAACACAGTCCTCTTTAGGCCGTCTAGGGGCACTTGTATATTTCACATACAGAGAGACTTTGTGTACATAGTCTTATTATTTTGCATATTTGTATTATACAGTTATATTTTAAGACTGGAATTTGTTATAATTGATGTGTCTCCATTTGTAAAGACTATGCTGTTCGTAGTGTATAGGTTTCTCTTTTGAGCGTTGTTGTTTGTCGTCCTGGTCCTGGAGACCAGTCGTATGGTGACCGTCAGTGACACTGTCATCTTGAGGTATAGAACTGGACCAAATATAAACTCTTGACTAACAGTTTACATGGTGAGAAATATATTCGATGAGATTTTGAACTGAGAAATGCCTTGCCTTGGGGCGAAGAACAGTACGGAGGGGTATACAACAAATTTACAACAGGGTATAAAGAGTAATATAGCGAGTATAAAATAAAATGGACTGTTAATGTGAATGTAAAGTCAGCATTTTACACTCACTTACATAATCCAGTGTGTTTGACATGAAGGTACATAATTCAATGTTTTTTTTTTTAAACATTGCTTTATATTGTGCAATGTTGTATAAACATGGGTTTCCATTGTCGAGATACATAAAGTACCTGAAGCATACAAGCACTTATTTACTCAGTTCGAACTCTAAACATGCGGTAACTGGAACTGTTATATTTTAATACTGTTCATTTTTTATCATGATGTTAATGAAGATGCACTTTGAGTCTGTGAGGATTGATGAAGTTTAAATGTTTAAAATGCAATGGATTATGGAAAAGATAATAATACATGTAATTATACACAATGACACATTTATGTTAATGCCCCAAGTGGGGAAAAAAAAAAACAGATAATACTGCCCTAAACATTTTGGGATGAACAAAAAAAAAACTTTGTTTATTGACCTGATGCTGTGTAAAACTACATAAAATACAATTTACACTGCTGTTAATGTTTAGCAGATTTTCTATCACCTGCTTTTTACGTCCATATGGCATGGTAGTGAAACAAACTGGCCTATTTCATGGAAGCTAATTTAAAGCAGTTAATGTGTAAGGTGATTCGTTTTGTTTGTTTGTTTGTTTGTTTTTAAACAAATCATTTTATGTTAGGACAATGTGCTTTACATATCACTCCTTTTGTTACTTCTATTTATATTTGTATATATCATTTTGTCAGATATGAGCCAGGTCTATGAAATTGTTTAGAACTGTAAATAAACACTTAAATCGACTCCAGCGTGCTTGTGTTGGTGTCTCTGGTTTGTTCAACGAAACAGAGGGCGGAAAGTCACATTTGAAACCCCATTTAATTTTGCACTGAACCAACAAATGAATATTTGCAATGAGCAACTCTCAAGAGAGAAATCAACACAATGTGCGACATTCGAAAAAGAACAATCCTTGCCTCTATTCAGTAGTGAATTCAAACAGCAGTGTGACATTTGTATGGAAATTCACAACTGTTTTTATCAGAATCATACTGATTGCATTAGACTTTGTAAAGAAGTCTTGTTACATGCTTGAGATTCTACTTTTATGATGGAAAAAACTCCACAGGATCTGCATTTAAAATGCTTGCTAATGACATTTTTCCATGTTACAAAAATAATTCCATTGCAGAATGATTAAATTAAATAATTTACAATAAGCTCATAATTTCTCCCATAGCTATCTGAAAACCCACAACATCAAATAATACAATCACAATATAAAATTCATCAAAAAACAATTTGGAAACATTGTTATGAAATGCAATTTCCCTTTCAGTCAGTCACGTTCGACGTTACGTCATAGTGACTGACGTAAATGGGATCTCGCCCGAGAGCCCAATCACCTTCGAGTGTTAACAAAACAAGCCAATGACAGTTGGCGTGCGTGCTTTGCCACGCGCACCCCGCCCCGCAGCACGGGTATAAAAGGAGAGCGTGTGCAGACGCACATCAGCTTTTCGCTTCGGAGCCGAACCTTTTCAGCGAATCTCCTGAGTGTTTCCAGACAGCAAGTCTATCGGTGTTGGTGTTACGGTGCATCAGCGGAGGTTGCTGTCCAGTGCTGCTGCTTCTTCTCACTGCGTTTGATGGGCTGCGTGCTGCAGCCCATCAAACTGCGGTCGCACCGCGACCTCCCCTGGGCGCTTCAGCGCTTTCTCTAAAAGAGTGTTTTTCTGAAAGAGCAATATCTAAAAGAGCTCCACGAGCGATGGGTGTCTTTTTAAAAATGGCTTCCCGCTCATGCGTTTCTGGATGTGGTTGCTTCCTGGCTTCGTCTGATGGTCACGATCGCTGTGTCTCGTGCTTGGGCTATCAGCACGCTGAAGCAGTGCTTGTGGATGAGTCGTGTTCTCATTGTGGGGACATGACCATTGCGATGTTGCGGTCCAGATACCTCCTCCTTAAACGAGGGGGTATCCCCCTTGCCATGCCCCATTCTAGTTCCTCCGTCTCTCAGCAGCGGTGGGCTACTTCGGCTCATGGTCACGGTGAGAGCTTCCCCATTGAGTGCGTCTCCGCGGGCCTCTCATTCCTCCTGCACTTCGCACCCTCAGGTGTTTCCGGACGAGCTCGCTGGATCCTCGGACAGGGCAGGGCCCAGCATCTCGTTCGGAGCACCAGCAGACGACATGATGTCGATTACTGCATCGGGGGACGAGTTAGGCTCTGGAGATGATGATTCGGCTGCGCTGCCACCGTCAGGAAGAGTGGTGTTGCCCGATTCAGATCCAGAGCTGACTGCTATGCTTTCCCGGGCCGCCGAGAGTGTCGTGCTGCACTGGAGGCCTCCTTCTCCCGAACGCTCGAGGCTGGATGATTGGTTCCTGGGGGTGCAGGCCGATCGCCAGCAGCCGCCTCCAGTTCCATTCTTCCCGGAAGTGCATCAGGAGGTCTTGGAAGGCAGCTTTTTCTGCCCGAAACAGACCTGACGCTTCCTCCGTCCTCACCACCCCCGATGGTGGAGCCAAGGGTATGTGGAGATCCCCCCAGTCGAGCGCGCTACTGCAATGCAGCTCTGCCCACAAGACGCCGCTGTCTGGCGGGGTAATCCACGCCTTCCGTCCAGGGCCTGTAAGTTCTCGTCCACACTAACGGCCAAGGCTTACAGTGCTGCTGGACAGGCCGCTTCCGCCCTGCACACCATGGCCCTCCTGCAGGTCCACCATGCCAAGACGTTAAAGCAGCTGCACGAGGGTGGTGCTGGCCCCGGTGTGTTGCAAGAACTGTGCACAGCGACGGACCTCGCCCTAAGGGCAACGAAAGTCACGGCGCAGGCCCTGGGTCAGACGATGTCCACGTTAGTGGTCCAGGAGCGCCACCTATGGCTGACCCTGGCAGGTATGAGGGAGGCTGACAAGCATCGCTTCTTGGACTCCCCGATCTCTCAGGCCGGCCTATTCGGTGAAGTGGTGGAGGGCTTTGCCCAACAGTTCTCCGCCGCACAGAAGCAGACGGAGGCGTTTTGTCACATCCTGCCCCGGCAGTCCGCTGCTGTCACCACCCCACCTGTTCGTCACCGAGAGCGCCCTTCTGCTGCCTCCACCTCCGCTCCAGCTCGGCCTTCACGGCCGCAGCCTGGAGCTGGCTGCAGGAAAGCGGCGCATCCCGTCTCCGCCCCTGCCAAGCACGTGAAGCGCCAGGGCAAGCGGCGTCCCTGAGACGAGCGACCCGGAGTCCTTGGATCCAGCTCTTCAGGAGATGGTGACCGCACCACTCCTTCCCCCAGAGGAGGGCCAGGTGGAGAATCTTTTGTTTCCTTTTAGTTCTGTTCTCCACTTCGAGAACCAGCTCCACTTCGCTGGTACCCAAAACTTCAAAAAAAGAGCAGTTTCCTTTCTCTCCGGGTCCCAAGAGGGCAAGGATGGCAGTGCACTCCCGTACCCCTCTCCTTTTGCCAGTGGGCAGCAGGGTCCGGTTCAAGGATGCAATGCCTCCTCACGCGCCCCCTGCCCAACAGTGGAGCCAGGTAAGTGTCACACTGCGCACTCAGACCCCACTCCGGGACGCGTTGCCTTCCGGGTCGGGTCCCTGTGCTCCACTTCGCTGCCTCACTGCGGGTACATCAGTGGTTCTCCTAGTCCCGCTTGTTCGGTCTCTGGAGGCCTGGCTAGAGCTCCCCAGACCGTCTCGCTGGCTTACGAGAATCATCAGACTCGGCTATGCAATTCAGTTCACCCGGCGCCCTCCCAAGTTCAGGGGCATTCGGTTCACCTTTGTGCTGAACAAAGATGCTCCTGTCTTGCGTGCAGAGATCGCGGTCCTCCTGCCGAAGGACGCGATACAGCCGGACCTGTGCGATCTGAACCGGGCCCTTCACAAACTCACGTTCAGGATGTTGACGCAGAAACGCACCTTTCAATGCATCCGTCCTTTCAATTGGTTCGCAGAGATTGACCTGAAGGACACGTACTTTCATGTCTCGATCCTCCCTCGACACAGACCGTTTCTCCGCTTTGCGTTCGAAGGGTGAGCATATCAGTACAAGGTCCTCCCCTTCGGGCTGTCCCTGTCGCCTCGTGTCTTCCTCCTTGGGTCGTGGAGGCAGCCCTTGTTCCGTTAAGGGAAAGAGGCATTCGCATTCTCAACTACCTCGATGACTGGCTCATACTGACCCAGTCTCGAGCGCAGTTGTGCGAACACAGGGACACGGTGCTCAGCCACCTCAGCCGTTTGGGGCTTTGGGTCAACTGGGAGAAGAGCAAACTCTCCCCTGTGCAGAGGATCTCTTTTCTCGGTATGGAGTTGGACTCAGTCAGCCTCACAGCACGTCTCTCAATAGAACGTGCTCAGTCGATGCTGAACTGCCTGGAGTCTTTACAGCGCAAGAGGGCAGTTCCACTGAAACTGTTTCAGAGGCTCCTGGGGCATATGGCATCCGCAGCCGCTGTCACGCCGCTCGGATTGCTTCATATGAGACCATTTCAGCGTTGGCTTCACGATCGGGTCCCAAAGATGGGCATGGCGATGCGGCACGTACCGGGTCTCAGTCACCCCATCCTGCCGTCAGACCTTCAGCCCGTGGTCAGATCTTGCTTTTCTTCAGGCGGGAGTTCCCCTAGTGCAAGTTTCCAGGCATGTTGTTGTATCAACAGATGTCTCGGCCATGGGCTGGGGAGCCATGTGCAACGGGCGTGCAGTAGCGGGGCTCTGGACAGGGCCCCGACTGCAGTGGCATATCAACTGCCTCAAGTTGCTAGCAGTATGCCTTGCTCTGCACCGCTTCAAATCGCTGCAACACGAAAAGCACGTGCTGGTCCGTACGGACAACACTGCGACCGTTGCGTACATCAACCACCAAGGCGGTCTACGCTCCCGTCGCATGTCACAATTCACCCGCCATCTCCTCCTTTGGAGTCAGAAGCATCTGAGGTCGCTTCGCGCCGTTCATGTCCCAGGCGAGCTCAATCGTGCAGCCGACGAGCTCTCACGTCAGCCCGCCCTTCCGGGAGAATGGCGACTCCACCCCGAGACAGTCCAGCTGATTTGGAGATGCTTTGAGGACGCTCAGGTAGACCTGTTTGCCTCCCCAGACACGTCTCACTGCCGGCTGTTCTATTCCCTGTCTGAGGGGACCCTCGGCACGGATGCGTTTCCCCCAGTGAGCCTTCTTGCACAAACACTGTGCAAGCTCAGGGAGGACGAGAAGCAAGTCCTCCTAGTGGCACCATACTGGCCCAGTCGGACTTCCCAGAACTGATGCTCCTCGCGACAGTCCCTCCTTGGCGAATTCCTCTGAGGAGGGATCTCCTTTCTCAGAGAGGGGGCACCCTCTGGCACCCGCGTCCAGACCTGTGGAATCTCCACGTATGTTCCCTGGATGGGATGCGGAGGTTCTAGGTGGGCTACCTCTAGCGGTAGTGAACACCATCACTTCAGCTAGAGCCCCGTCTACAAGACACGCTTACAGGTTGAAGTGGAACCTGTTCGTCGATTGGTGTTCTTCCCACCGGGAAGACCCCCGTAGATGCCCGATCAGGGTCGTGCTCTCTTTCCTGCAAGATGGGTTGGAGCGAAGACTGTCTCCCTCCACCCTCAAAGTGTATGTTGCCGCTATTGCCGCACAACACGATGCAGTAGACGACAAGTCTGTGGGGAAGCACGACTTGGTCATCAGATTCCACAGAGGGGCGAGGAGGTTAAATCCTCCGCGCCCTCATCTGGTATCCTCTTGGGATCTCCTCTCGGACCTGTCGGCCTTGAAGGAGGAGACCTTCGAGCCTCTGCAGTCAGTAGAGCTTAAGTTTCTGTCGTTAAAGACAGTGCTCCTCACTGCATTGGCCTCGGTCAAGAGGGTAGGGGACCTGCAGGCATTTTCGGTCGACGATTTGTGCCTAGAATTCGGACCGGCTGACTCTCACGTTGTCCTGAGACCCCGGCCTGGATATGTGCCCAAAGTTCCCACCACGCCTTTTAGGGATCAGGTGGTAAACTTGCAAGCGCTGCCCTGGGAGGAGGCAGACCCAGCTACTGCTCTGCTCTGTCCCGTCCGCGCCTTGTGCGTTTACGTGGACCGCACGCAGAGCTTCAGGACCTCAGACCAGCTCTTTGTCTGCTTCGGAGGGCAGCAGAAGGGAAAGGCTGTCTCCAAACAGTGACTTGCTCACTGGATAGTGGAGGCTATAGTCTTGGCATACCAGGCCAAGACTGGTGCCGCTTACCATGGGGCCGCAAGGGGGGCGCTTACCGTGCCCCCTTGGAGTAAGTGCACACTCTACGCGAGGTGTGGCATCTTCTTGGGCATTGCCGCGAGGCACCTCTATAGCAGACATTTGTAGAGCTGCCAGCTGGGCGACATCTAACACGTTTGCGAGATTCTATAATATCCGTGTAGAGCCAATGTCCTTCCATGTACTTGCCTCAGATGGCCAGTAACACTGGACCCGCTCGGTGTCAATCACACTTGCTGCGCCATTCCCCTCTACGGACCGGATACGTGCGCCTTATTGCTTCTCAGTGAAGTTCCTCCCGCACCCTCGGCAGTCAGGCGTGGCAGAGCGCCAGACGCCAGGTCCAGCACTCGTGTGTTGCCCAAGGTCAGCCCTTGTGCTGAGCTAGGTGCCCGTGTGTAGTGATTCCCCTTCGGACGATCCCACATGTGTATTCTTCCACGGTACGGCTCCCCTCACGGTGAGCCCATGTCTTTCCCTGGCAGAGACCTTCTGCCGTCTCTGCTGTGTATTGATCTCACCCCAGGCTGGCTGAGTCTACCTCATAGACTTCCATTTGTAGTACTGCCCTTGGCCAGTCCATATGTGTATCTCCACATGGTACCTCCTTACACAGGATGTGGCTTCCGTAGCGTTCCCCTACTTGGAGTACGCATTCCCAGTGTTATCCAATATCCACTGTACGGAACAGCAGTGGCTGTCATCTCTGCCTAAGCCCTGTCCTATCTTCCGTCCCAACTGGCGTGGGGGGACTTGCCGGCTTCCACAGGGCACTGGAGGGGGTCAGCAATAGTGGCGTTTTCATAGGGATCCCACTTACGTCAGTCACTATGACGTAACGTCGAACGTGACTGACTGAAAGGGAACGTCTCGGTTACGTAGGTAACCCTCAGTTCCCTGAAGGAGGGAACGGAGACATTACGTCCCGTCGCCACAGTTGCTGTACCACCGCTGTACAGCCGGGGCACACAGTCTCGACTCCTCAGCGAAAAACTGATGTGTTCGCTGATGTGTTCTCTTCGCTCTCCTTTTAAACAAAATATGGCAAAGCACACACGCCAACTGTCATTGGCTTGTTTTGTTAACAATCGAAGGTGATTGGGCTCTCAGTCAAGATCCCATTTACGTCAGTCACTATGACATAACGTCTCCATTCCCTCCTTCAACGAGGGAATGAAGGTTGCCTACGTAACCGAGACGTTTTCATCATTGGACAAAATTAAAGCAACATTTCAACTTCTTTTTGATTTTGTATGTCATAGACAAATATGTTTGGCATGTGTCTTGGTATCATCCCAATAGAACTAAATGGTTAAACTGCATCACAAATCATTAAGTGAGAAAAAATAGATTTACCATATTTAGTACTCTGTGGTCCTGTCCCAATTGGCACACTTGATGTGGCCTTTGATTATGCAATCATAATCATCTTGTGTTTGCCAAGTCCACAGGGCAGAAGGGTGTATTATTTGTCATTTTACAGTTCAAGGGTGCTCAAGAGTGCCCTTTTGGTCTCAGTGTGGTCTCAAGATGCCCTTTTACAAAGCCCACACTGGTGGGCCAACACAGCAGTCTACACTCAACAATCCATATGGCATTACATCACCAAAGTGTGGATAACACAAATGGTGACCATTTGGGACAGGGTCTGTTACGCTTCTCTTTCATTACTGCAGTCATTTTAATGTAACAAGTCAAAAATGGTGACCAAAAAAACTCACATGTCTGTAGCAGTTAACAGAGTTTGGAAATTATGGCCAATTATTGCATCCTCTTACAAAAGACCTTGCGAAATACAGAGTAAGTCAACAGCGAGTCCAGAGATGCTTTAAATATCATACATTATGTGTGAAGTTACAGTTCAGAGCGTTTCAAATGACAGGACTGTATCCACAGGTTTGCTCAGATGGACACGGGACATATAATGATTCGGTCCTCTAGCATGACACTGAGCACCAGGAACACAAAGTAGAGGATGAACATGATGAATCCCAACACTTTATTCATCCTCCACTTACAGGCAGCGATGGAGATAGTGACAAAGAGGAGCATGAGGAAGAGCAGCACAATGGCACAGAACAGCCCATTACTGCTCACGGGCACTGGCGCCAGCGAATGGCAGAATGAGTACATCAGCCAGGGCACCGGCAGCCTGTAATAGTGAGAGGGGATATAATTATGTGGGTGTTAGCTGATATTCATAAATCCTCTCCCGTGATTTAATGGGATAGTAAAGTATCCACTGGATGTGCACTTCCGAATTACTGTTTTGTACTGTGAATTCAGACATACTACTCTTTTCACACACAGTTTTTCACCTACTATATAGTAGAGATGTATGCAATTTTGAATGTAGCTAGTCACTTCATCAGAATCAGAGTTGTTGAACAAATCGGTTGTGCGAATAATCTAATGACTCACTCAAAAAAACTACACTTATTTTGTTCATGATTAGACAAATTAGTGTTGGTCAGACTTGTAACCTAAAGGTCGTGGGTTCAAGTCTCAGTACCGGCAGGAATTGTAGGTGGGGGAAATGAATGTACAGTGCTCTTTTCCACCTTCAATACCCACAACTGAGGTGCCTTTGAGTAAAGCACCGAACCCCAATTGCTCCCGTCTTTAAGTGAAAGCAAACAGCTGAGAAAGAAAGCACATATGTAACAGTATATTGGATATGGGCAGAAGAATATGCAGTATATTTATTCATTTGATTATTTTATACAATGTACGTAGCATTTCTTATTTATTTGTTCTGCTGTAGTTTTTTGTCCTATTGCTTGTAATTAGTTTCTTATTGTTTTTTAATCACTGACTGTGTACTTGTCTTCAGTGAGCTTGAGTTTTTTTTTGATTTTTTGTCACTTTTTAACTTTTCAACTAAAAAAATCGGTTCAGTGTTTGACTCACTTATTAGAGACTCTTGTCACCACCTACTGGTGAAACTATGTAATCTGCAGAAAGATTCACTGAAAAATCCTTACCACTGCACAAACTGACAATCCATCTGAAACATGTAAACGCAAACCAGTGGCGTGAACACCAACAGTGGAGAGAGCCAGTGTTCAGCCAATCACATTTGACAAAAACTGTGCATATCATTTCCAGCTATCAAACACCTAATTCATTGAATATTTAAAGTTTCCATTGTCTTACCCCATGGTGATGTCAAATATGTTACTGCCTACAGAGCTCGAGACAGCCATGTCTCCCAAGCCTTTTCGAGCCACAATCACGCTGGTGATGAGATCAGGAATGGATGTTCCTGCAGCCAGAATGGTAAGACCCATGATTTCCTCAGAGATGCCAATGGTCTCACCCACCTAGGAGAGAAAATCTTGATGAATGATGTTTTGATATTTTATTTACTAATGTAATGACATTTAAGTGTGACTTAAGTGTCCAAATACTTTTTTAGAATCACAAATATTAGTTTCTACACTGACCTGATGTGCCCACCACACCATAAGATAGGAAAATATACCAATCCATACTATTGAGCCAAGGAAGGTAATGACAAAGAACTTCTTGGATGCCTGTGAAGCACAATACAAGATAATATATATGTCATTTCTATCACATATGAAAAAGTGGAACAAATATACAAGAAAACATTGCTAATGAGATGTTTTATTTTGGTTCTCACAGGGTTTCTAACGTCTGGAACTGTCAGCCACAGTGGAAAGACAATGGGCAAAAGAAACAAATATGTGGCCTGTTTACGTCTGGTGTCTGGCCACTCTAAGGACAGAGGTTCTTCATTTTCTCCTTCCTCCCCAGCCTCATCCTCATTTTCATCATCATCATCATCATCATCATCATCACTGTCTTCATCGCTGTCTTCATCACTGTCCTCTTCATTATCCCCTGAATCATCTGAACCTCCTGGCTTCTCTGAACCTCCTCCTTCTGCAGCATCTCCTTCCTTAAGACAAAGTTAGAAAGAGACAGGTGAAAACATAACTACACAGAAAAGAAAAAAAGAATTAGGAGAATTCAGTTTGTCCCAAAACAATACGAATTTCTTTCTTCTTTGGAACACAGAAGACTTGCTCTTTTCCATGCAATCATAATAAATAGGGACGGGAGCTTTCAAGCGTCAAAAAGTATGCAAAAGCACAATAAAAGTATAATAAAAGCAGCTATATATAGCTTCATTGAATTCATTCAGAGATAATCTTTGTCTCCACTGAGCTATCCTGAAAACTGCTATGACTGAGTCAGTGAACTGAGCTTAAGAAATTGATCAGTTTGAACTGTGAATGAATCATTCAGACCAGTTTTGTGAACTGAGTGATCTGAAAGATCTGGCTTAAAAGAATGATTAGGTCATGAAATAGACATAGTTACTTCTCTCATTAACGCATCATGAAAAATAACATGGTTAAATAAATATGGAGCTTTGCTGTCCTTATTTTAAGCTTGAAACCTTCACTGTAATGGCATTAAAGAACATTCTTCAAACATTTACTTTTGAGTTCCACAGAAGAAAGGATGTCGTGACAGGAGAGTGATTAAATGACTTTTCATTTCTGGGTGAATTATCCCTTAAATATGAATCACATACTATGTTTGACAGATTGCAACAAGGTAAAGAATTGATGAGCTCATTAAAAGCACACAAGTGTCTCAGAGCTCCTGCCTCTTCTTCCCAACTTTTTTCAAGATGCAATAAGCCCACCTTTTGTGCCTCAGGCTTTTGACTAGCGTCTTCTTCCTTGGCTCCTGGAGCCGCGTCTTTGGAATCCTTGGACTGCTCTGTTTGATCGTCACCTTATTTAAACCACGATAATAAAATATCAGTCAAGTCTGCAGTTACTTCTTAAATGTAGCAATACTACAAGCTCCTCTCAGATGTGGAGTGAAGATTGCTTCAATAGGAGTGAGTAATGTTGCTATATCGCTTGGCGGCAATTTCAAACACAGCAGTTGCGGCACAAGATAATCCGCACTGATTCCAAGCCACTCATGCTTAATTCATGAGATGGAGCTTGGTCATTATGTCAGCTAATGTGTAAAGCAGCTCTCAAGTAGAAACAAAAGGTGGAAATATGGAATGCGGGATGCTGTGTAGAGGGCAAAACGGGCCAAACTCCTGGCAGCTTGCCCTCTCTTTGTACCTTTCATCCAGCACACAGCTGGTGCGTTACTGCTTGTGGAAATGCAACATTAATAACCATTTTTGAATATGCAACAGAGCTCATCTGTGAGGTGGGACAATGCACCGACCTGTCTACAAAGCTCTGTGCAATCATAATAGAACAGACTAAGATTATAAAATCTCACCTTCACCAGATTTTTCCTTCTTTTTGTTCTCTACTTTCCCCCGGGCCATGTCGTTCAAAATCTGAGCCTTGTCTTTAAATTTCACTGCAAACCAGGAAAGGAAGAATATAGCTTGAATGTAGACTTTGACTGACACTGTCAGGGTCAACAATAGCAGTACCATAAATGACAGAAGCCCTCTAAAACAACATGTCAGTCCCTCACATCTCACAGGCTACTACAAGACGGGAATCACATCACAAGAATAACATCACAAACACTAAGCCCCTTACCTTTACATTCCAAAGAGCTTCTAGCCTTTGCATCTCCATTAAACACTGACTCTAATGAGTAAAAGTAGATTTATATACAACAAATACTATGGTGAGTGTCACAAATGCATCTCCTAAAGCCCTTCAAAACTATTCATGTCTGCACTGACTTGGAGTTAAAAAAAAACGTATTTGTTTAAAAAAATTCTTTGGACAGGTCAAGGTATAAATGCGTAAGTGTGAATCTCATGTCAAGAAATTTTTAGGTTATCAAGCCTGATTTCTTAGATTATGACATTTTTAACTAACTATAATAACAATCCAAAAAAAAAAAACATTTATATTATATTATTATGTTTATATTATATATATTTATACTGTATATACAGGTTATATATATAAATATACAGTCTGGAATAATTAAGGTTTTTTAATGATTCTGAAAGAAGTCTCTTGTGCTCACCAAGGCTATATTAATTAGATCAAAAATACAGTAAAAACAGTAATATTGTAAAATACTATTACAATTTAAAAGTACTGTTTTCCATTTGAATATATTTTAAAATATAATTTATTCCTGTGATGGCAGAATCTTCAGTGTCATATCATCCTTCTGAAATGATTCTAATAATTCTAATATGCTGATATGCTGACCTAAAATAATCGTAATTGTTACAAACGTTTGACTTTTGACTCCAAAGCTTTTATTATATTATATTTTGCATTATGTAATTAAATTTGGGGGGTGGATTGTCTAATTGTAAAGAAAATAATGAAAAAAAAAATGCAACAGAAATGGATCTAATCAATAGACTTCTAATCAATGGGCTTCATTTCTTTAAAGATTTTTTTTCTATTAATTTTGGGGTGAAATATGACCCAGACATTTCTTTGTGAGATTCAAAAGACTGACAAGCAGAGTATACAGAGCATTTTAAGGCAATACAACTGAGGACCTAAAGTTGTTAAGAGCTTGTCAGTTATTTATCAACCCAAATGTAGACATGTACAAATGATTTTTTAAATTCGTCTCATTGATTATGGCTTGTAAATGAGCAGGGACCCCATCACCATAACAGGATTGAGCTGCTGAAGCCTGGCTCTCATCAAGCCTTTATGAGCTCAATCAAAAGCAGCTTAATGATGGAGCAGCACAGTGAGGGGAGGTTTTTGTGAGGACCCTGAGAGCGCAGCTGCTGCACAGCCTCCTGAGGACAGGCTGAAGGTCAAGGGGACCAACCCCAGCCATCAAACCACTGACCGCAGAGACCTCAGCACCAGGGCTTCTGCTTTACACGTATGCATGCCAGCCATCAAGGAGCCATGCAAGGAAATCGTATGGTATAATATCTTCAGTGCACATAGTATTTATGTAATTATATTCAAATTTATGAGAATGTTTCTGTAGCTTATAATAGAAACCGACATTTCTGACGACATTTTTGTGATGCTAAAATGACAGTGTTTCTGCAGATAATACCATCTTGTTTGAAACCCATGTGCATTGAGGAAATAATATAGTGTATGTTTAAATGGTGGCATACACATTGATGTGACTTGGCAAAATGTCATAGAGCCACAGCAGTGGGCCTTCTCTCACTACTATGAATCACTCTCCACTCCATAGACTGAGAAAGAGCTATTTATCTTCTTAGTATCAATCTGGACTTAGTGCTGTCATAATATGGAACACGCTTTGCTAATCCATTTGTACTGGGAGAAGGACAAAGGGACTCTCCTTCTACACTTCTGAATGTTTTACAGCGCTTGCCTGAGGGAATATTATATGATTGGTATTTTGATCTTTATACAATATCGAGATACAAAACAGTTCAGTAAGGTGTAACCATAAAAAAATCTGAAGCAAAAATTGCATCTACCCTATACCTCTAGTAAACCAGAAGTGTTTAAATCAACCACTTTGTATAAATAACAGTCATCAAACATAAAAAAATGGCAGAATTTGATTTTTCCAATAGGCTAATAAAAAAGCACTACATCTTTAGCATATACCTTTCCTGCTTATTTAATATTAACATTTACTCAAAAAACTAATTTATAATACAGCTTTCACAAACATATCTGAAAAGGATAGTTCACCCAAAAATTAATACTGTTATCATCATCTCACCATCTTTTCATTTCAAAACTGTCTTTCTTTCTTCTGTGGAACACAGGAGATAAAAGATTTTTTTTTTTTTTGTCCATACAATGGATGTTGTTTGGTTCCCGACATTCTTCAAAAACTATTCTCTTGTGTTCCGCAGAAGAACGAAAGCCAGGTTTGGAACGACATAAGGGTGAGTAATTGATTACAGAATTGTCATTTCTGGGTGGACTATCCCTTTAAACCACCAGAATTGAAATTTGTAACGCTTCGTGCAATCTTTGCTTAATGAGTTATCATTATGAGGGCTCAGGCACTGAAGGGCTCTTACCCTCTCCAAGAGGATCCAGTGGGTTAATCATCAGCTGAAAGATGGTGTTCCTCATGGTGCTGTTGTGCAGAGAGGCAGAACTGCCCCCGCGCTGCAGTGTGGGCTTCAGCTACACAAGAGAGGAGAAATATTCTGACAAATGCTCACACTAAATGATCATGTCGAAAGAATTCATATCTGAACCTGCAAATTCTGTTTACACCCTTTACCTTTAAGAGTTATCAGAAATCACATATTTTGAATTACTATTATTTGTTTATATATTTCCATTTTTTCGATTACCTTTAATCGATTCTTGTCTTCTGGTTCAGGCGGCCTGTTCTCTTCACCTGAGGTCCCATTGTCCTGTGTGCAACAACAGTTTGAAACATTACAGAGGATGGAAGGCACTGATTTGACCTTTGACCTTCACCTCTCATTCTACTGTTTGGAGAATAAAGGTGACTAGACTGTCGCAAACTCGATAAAGGATTCATTCAAGCACCCTCATAGACTGAAATTTGATTTTTAAGTATGTATGTATGTATTTACTTGAAATTACAATGTAATTTAAATTATTTATTCTAAATGGAAGAAAAACTATAACATAAGAGGATGTAGCATAATATATCAGTATTATTTTAGTATTATTTATATATTATTATAGTATTTATTAATATTTTGAATTAACTTTTATTTTTATATTTTCAGTTCTCATTTTAACTTTAATTTAGGTTTTAGTCATTTTGTTAGGTATTATGTCACTTTTTAAATATTTCTAATTAGCTTTAATATTCTAATTAGCTTTTTCTCTGTTTTTTTTTAAAGTTAATTTATTTCAATTAACAAAAAATATTTCCATAGTTTTAGTCTTAGTTAACAATAACAACACTGTAGCATACATAAGCACCTAAATATATAAAATTCTGTATTTTATTGTTACTGTTGTATTTGTTATCTGTGATAAATCCATTCCAGTGGGTTTAGTTTGTCAGAGATCTAGGTCCTCTGGGTCTAGTAAGCCTTCTTACACTATATAAGCTTCAATCACACTTAGCAGATTTAAACACTCTATATGTTACACAGTTTGTACATCACAGCAGACCCTCAAAGGATTAAGTGAACGTCTTTGGATCAGAGAGCCAGAGTGTCATTGTTTTACCAGTCCAGAGGGTCTCTACCAGATTAAATTATTATTATTTTGATCATATAAATGATTAACAATATGTTGTCCATTTATTAATATACCTTTTTTCCAGTAAAAGACACATTGGCTATAATCCATAGACTGTATGTCACTGCCGTTTAAAGTCTCCCTCTCAGGTTGAGTGTGAACACAGAGATGTTATGACAGATTATCAAGTGTTGATCTCTCTAAACCCCACTCTCACCACAGCGTCTAAGCTGAGGGATGTTGAGAATGAAGAAAGGAACTTGTGAAAATAACCACACAATTTTATTATGTGACAATATAGTGTCACTAATACAAATGGGGCTGTCACTGTGAGTCAAATGCACCTGCTCCAAATACCTCGCCTGCTACAATACAACTCATTAACAATGTCTGGCCCCAGCAGACACAAGAGATCCTTTTCATTTCTGTTCATCAAAGGAAAACGCAACCCATGCGTATCTGCTCAATGAATAAACATAAGTGACTCACATTCACATTCACCTGAGTGGGATGCTATTATAGTTCTGTTATCACGGATATTATAGCAGAATAAATGCTCCTCATCACTAGAAGGCTAACCACTGCAGAAACTGTCAATGCTATCCAAAACCAAAATAAATGATTCTGTGATAAATGCTATACAAGTTGCTAATTGCTAACGTGCAATCCATGTTCTTGAAATCGTGCAGCATAGCACTAATAATGCACAAGGCTGTGGGTTCAAATCCCAGTGCTGATAAAATGTGTTTATTAAATACACAATTAGTCGCTTTGAATAAAAGTATATGTTTAGTGAATAAATGTAAATAATATGATGCTATTTTAGCTCTGTTATCGCAGATATTATAGCAGAATAAATGCTCCTCATCACTAGAAGGCTTACCACTGCAAAATCCATCAACATTATCCAAAACCAAAATAAATGATTCTGTGATTAATAGTATTAAAATGCTATACAAATTGCTAATTGCTAACATGCAATCCATGTTATTGAAATCGTGCAGCATAGCACTAATAATGCACAAGGCTGTGGGTTTGAATCCCAGTACTGATAAAATGTTTATTAAATACACAATTAGTCGCTTTGAATAAAAGTATCTGTTTAGTGAATAAATGTAAACAATATGATGCTATTTTTTGTAAAATTTATAAATACACTTGAATACACCTCTTCTATGATGAATGTATTTTTCATTTCAGTATTAAGATTAATTTTGAGTCAATTTCAGGGTTATACAACTGTATACAAAAATGTTGAAAAAGACTTTTTAAAAAAAATCTTGCAAGGTAAATCTTTTTAAGTAATCTAGGTAACTTTTATTATTTATTGATTTTGATAATTTGGACCTTTTATAACAAGGCAAGTTTAGTTTAGGTTGTGAAATGTGATGTGATTCACCAAAAAACTCTTATGTGCCATTGACCCAAATATCTGATCTAATTTTGAATATTAAAGACAAAAATAATGAGCCGTACCTTCTCAGGTTCTTCAATCGCGATAACTTTGACGATGTTCTTGTGCTTCCTGAGCTGAGACTTAAAGGCTTGCTCTATCTGAACATTGTACTTCATGAAAATAACATAGCTAGCATAACCGCACACCAGCATCATACTCTCCCACCACATAATGGTATTGTCCAAGAAGAAGATGATGAGCATGATGAGATCGAGGATGTAGAACGACACATCCCGAAAGAGAGGCCACCAGGTGAGGTGAAGCATCTCCCGGGAAAACAGCGCACACATTCCGATCACAAACAGGATGTTGAAGACAGCCGAGCCAACGATGGTTCCAATGCCCACATTGCTATGAGAAATGAAGACCCCGATCAAGGAAGTGAAGAGTTCGGGAGCAGAGCCTCCAGCGGCCATGAACGTTGCCCCGGCCACATCATCTGAGATCTCCAGTTTGTCTGTGATAACCCCCAACGTAGGAACGAAAAACTCATCGCAGACGATGGCCAAAGAAGCAAACATGTATACCATTCCAAAGATGTGAAGAACGATCCAGCCTTTGCGTCGCTCCTCAATGGAGAAGATGTCCTCCGGGTACTCGCCCTTCATGTGTGGTGCCTCTCCAGGTCTGGACGCCGTAGTGTTGGGCATTACAGTGGTCATATCGGTTGCTGGAGTAGGAACTGGGGTGGGTTTTGGAAGCTCTGGATCCACAAAGATGCAATGGATGATTGTCCTGTTTGTGGTTGTTGCAGGTGTCTCTGTTCTAGATATTGTTGGGATGAGTACATTTGTCGCTGGTTCTGACGACTGGACCCCATCTGTGTGGCTGGAGCTCTTTGGCTCAGCAGTGGTCAAATTAGTCAAAAGCTCCGCTATCTCCGACAGTCCAGAGCCAAGTTCAGAGCCATCCTCAGGTTCTCCTGCCGTCTGGGGCTCAGACCAGGGTTCTGGTAGTCTGGCTCTGATAGTGAGTTGATATAAACAACAAAGGAAAACCCCAGACAGAAGAAATATAATCCGGCTAAGGTGAAGTCTCTTTCTTCGAGTAAGGAACATTTTCTAGTATGCTTCCTAAAGGGCGCCAAGTTGTTTTTTAGGGCAGTGACACCCAGAACATCCAGAATTTCCCCCCAAAAGATGCAGGGGTATGCAGCACTCACTCTCAGACTGTTTCATTTCATTTTCTCTGTGGTGCAGGTTTCCTCTCATAGACCTTACAGTGGATAAAAAGAGGAATACTGAGTGCAACAGTTGTATAGAAAACACTGAATGCAGGATCAGCAGATTACAGTAGCCATTACACTCCTAAGATTGTTCTAATACTTGGACCTCATCTAACCAACACATTGCATTGGAATAAATGAAACAAAATAATATAATATTTGAACAACTCTAGCTTCTTGTAAATTACATAGTTAGAAGCGTGTGAATTGTTTAAAATGTGAGTCAAACTATGGTCAGAAATTGAGGAAAACCTGAGCTTGGGGCAAAATGCCACTGAAAGTAATAAAATGCCCTCTAATCATCAGTTATTCAACCTTTTATACATTTCATACTATCTATCTATATCTGTCTAACAAGTCACATAAATGAATAGCACACTGTGTTATATATGGTTAGGAAAAACGCCATAATAAAGATAAAAAGGTGTCCCTGTTTCAAGGGATAAATATTGCTTCTGAATGAATAAATGATTAAGGAAAGCATTTCTTGAAGCATTTCTTTCATTATTTCTATATCAGCCATAAAGGAACCATATTAAAAAAGAAATATATATTAAAACTTTCTTTGCTGTCATGCACGAATCAATCAGAACACGCCAAAGAGACCTACCGTGGAGCGCTGCTGTCTCTCGCCGCTGGGCTGCAGGGAAAGACGCGGATGCTGAGAGCGCTGCTTTAGGTCGAGCAGGACAGCTCTTCAGCGTGGATCAGCACAATACCTAATACCTGAAGTCTTTTAAGAGGATTAGATGTACTCTCTCCTCACACTCTCATTACGTCTTGAACCATTTATCCCAATTATTTTGCTCTTATACCTTTCATTCAGAATTGTAGAAAGTGAATGCACGCGTAAACTTGCTAATTAAAAATATGAGCTGAAGTCTTAAATCAACTTTGGAGAATAGTTTATTATTATTATTATATAATTATGGATTACAGATTAGTTTTAAATTGTCCACATGAGATTTCTAACTGATTTTAAACGGTTTTGTCCACACCATTATCCTAGATATGTACGTTTCTGTTTCTCTTTTAAATTTATACTAAGATATAATTTATATCATGATACAACTTTTAAAATATTATTTTCTCGCCCGCGTTCTCTACTAGGAACTAGTTGGCAGGGTTTTTTTGTTTTTTTGTTTTTCGTTTCCAAACGGTCCGCTTATCACGGTGCACACTTGGTTAAGAAGAAGGGATTTCAGCGATGGGTAAAATTTTAACTTTTTATTTTTTTTAAATATTTAAAAGTTGTACGAGTTGTATACGGAAATATCAACTATCTACTGTATTTAAAACGTTTGTAATCATTTTCCAGTCAATTTTACAGTGCTAACGTTTGGCAGGATACTGACAAAGCAACATTCATATTTAACATACTTTGGTTGTTCTGTAACATGAAAATAAATAAATAAATATAAAATATAAATAAATAAACTATGTGTATGTACGTCTAAGAAACTCCAGATTTAACCAGTTTAAGGTTTGCTGGTCTCCCAGACTGGGCTGCGTTTCCCAAAAGCATCGTAAGCTGAAGAATTGAAACCAATTTTGGGAAACGCAGCCCTGGTCAAGTACCTCTGTCTGCTGGTTTTAGAGGGGTTTTGGATTCTGCTGGTCAGACTGGGAGGGTTAGACCAGTTTAAACCAGCAAAGACTAGCAAACCATCTTAGGTTGGTTTAATGTGTTTTTTTGTTTGTTTGTTTTTCTTCAGCAGAGCAAATAACAAAACCATGAAAATGACTGTATCTGCGTTTTCAATTCATTAAATGTGCTTGTGAGTCCACTGCTCACACTGTCATATGCTCCTGTTTTGACACAGATTTGTCAAGCTTTCATTCATAATTCTTCTTCAAAGTGTAAAGAGAAGAGCTTGCAACCATGCCCACTGTGGTTCTTATGGACTCGTCGCTGTCCATGACGAGACCTGTGTCATTGGAGGGCAGTGAAGAGTTTCAGAGGAAGAACCTGGCAGTTCATGGACTGACCATGCTGTTTGAACACATGGCCACAAACTACAGACTGGAGTTCACTTCACTTGTTGCCTTTTCCTCCCTCTGGGAGCTTATGGTGCCCTTCACCAGAGACTACAATACTCTGCAGGTAAAAACAGAGTTATCATGCTGTCTAAATAAAATATAAGATGTCTGGGATCATATTGTTATCTCTCATTCAATGTTTTGCAGGAAGCTTTGAATAACCTTGAAGACTATGATAAAACCTGCCTAGAGGCTGCATTGCAAGGTGTTAATAATTTAGTTCAGCAGGAATGGGGAACCTCTTGCCCATGCCAGGTAAAAAAAAAAAAAAAATCAATGTACAGTACAATGTAGTATATGCAGTAATGTATGTTATACATTTAGATATAAATATACTGTACATTTTCAAAATAGCTGGCAATGTGCTGTTTGATCTGTTCAGGTAATAGATTTTAAACAATTCTTTAAATATACATTTGAGATAATTGTTCCATTCTATTTTCTACTGATAATTATTTTATATACAATGCTAAATGTTTGTATTTGACTGCATTTATGTTGTTTATCTGTGTTTATGTTGTTCTTATGTTGACCTGTAGGTGGTACTGGTTACTGATGGTGCACTGGGCATTGGCCGTGGATCTTTGCGGCATTCCCTACAAACAGTGAAACAAGGTGTGGAGGACAAGAGATTCCCACTGCCTTTCCCATTCCCTTCCAAACTCTATGTCATGTGCATTGCAAATGCAGAGGAGGTACTTTAGTCTGTTTTCACTGTGTCTTTACCAATGTTATTTTAGTATGATTGAGAGACCATTTTATTTTTAGCATTATTTTGAATGAGTTTTCATTTTTCTATTTTCTGTTTTAATTTCAGTTAAGGTTTTAGTAATTAAAAAAAAAAAAAAAAAGCTTTTGTAACATTATACACTATACCATTCAAAAGTCAGTATTTTTTTTTTTTGGGAAAGAAATTATAGAAACTAATACTTCTATTTAACAGGGATGCTTTAAATTGATCAAAACTGATGATAAAGACATTTATAATGTTACAAAAGATTTCTATTTCAGATCAAAGCTGTTCTTTTGAACTTTCTATTCATCAAAGAAACCTGAAAAAATTTTACTCAGCTGTTTTCAACATAATAATAATAAATTATAATAATAATAAAATGTTTTCTGAACAGCAAATCAGAATATTAGAATGATTTCTGAAGGATCATGTGACTGGAGTAATGATGCTAAAAATTCAGCTTTGAAATCACAGGAATAAATTATTATTAAAAATTTTAATATATTCAAATAGAAAACAGTTATTTTACATAGTAAAAATATTTAAGAATTGTGCTGTTTTTGCTATACTTTGGATCAAATAAATGCAGGCTTGGTGAGCAGAAGAGACTTCTTAAAAAAAAAAAAAATCTTACTGTTCAAAAACATTTGACTGGTAGTGTAATTAAAACTAATTTTGTAATTTGTCAAAATTTCTCCCTTTATTTTATGTTTTTCTTTGATTTAATCTTTGTTGTTTTAATGTTCTCTGAAGCTCCAAGCTACGGATACCATGGATAACTTAGAGCAGCTGATTAATTTGAATGGTGGAGAGGGTCAGATATACACTATGGAGGGACCCCTTTGTCTTAAAAGTGTTCAGTCTATGTTTGGGTGAGTAATGTTACTTTGTGCATAAATACTACTAAATATGGTATATTCTTGTATTTGATTTATTTAAGTGCATATTGTTGTTTATGCAACATTTTGTGGTTAACGTCACTTTTGTGTTGGCAGTAAGCTGATTGACCAGGCATACTCTCCCTTCCATGCGGTCCTCCGCTGTGGGAACCTGGCCTCTGATGTGCAGGTCTTTCCCAGGCCAGAACCAGTGACAATAGATGAGGAAGTGGATCCCATGCCCAGAACAGTGCAAGCAGGTATAAGCAAAGAAGCTAGTGAAATGATCATGAAATGTTGCCCTCTTGTTGTTCTAATGTAAGCATTAAACTATTCAAGTTTTGTGTTTTTAAATCACATTTTCTCATTATTAATAATATATAAATAAGGCATTTTCTGTGAGCATGTTTATGTAATAAATATATTAAACATAAATATAATAAATATACATTTTTATAATAAGTATTAAATTTAAAGCCTTTAATCAGAAAATTGCAGCAAAGTGCACTTGATAGTTATGTTAACCTGTTGCGTTGTATATATAGACTTGGAGATTGTGGGTTTTATTGAGATTGGAGATATCTCCAGCCCCCCGGTTTTATCCAGGCACTTGGTGCTGCCCATTGCTGTGAACAAAGGTCAGTATTTTTCTTGAAATTTTTTCCTAGGTCATCTTATGCACATCCTTATTTATTTTCTCTTACTTCTCTTGTAATGATAAAGCTGCTCAACTTGTGTATTTACAAAAAAGAAGTGGCAATATATTAAAATGGTGAAATAAATTATAATTTAATGGAATTCCATAATTCCAGAAGTTTTAATAACACTTTTTTAACTAATTAATTTAAATTACTTTTCTAGTTGTTCAAGATTATTTTGATTATTGTTATTATTTCTCATTAATTTCTACCTAGTAAAATATTTTATCATAAATGTTTAATCATAAATGTTTGTGTGTGTGTTCATATATATATATATATATATATATATATATATATATATATATATATATATATATATATATATATATATATATATATATATATATATATGCGTTTAATGTTCCAGCAAGTGATCAATTACCAAAGAAGCATGTCAAAATCATTCAGGAAAATAAGATTTTCTTATGAAAGTGATAAAATGTTGTGTTGCAAAAATTAGTACACCTTCCTGAAAATTACCAAATAAAACTTTAAGGTTAAGGCGATTTTTGATCAACAGGTAAGTATGATGAACCAAAACTTTTAAAGAGATGTAATGTCTTGACAATTAAAAGTGTTATTTAACCCACTGAATTATTCTAGACTTAATGCTGACAACAATGGAACCACTTGGGAGAGAACTGTCAGGAGACTTACAGGTGCATCTCAATAAATTAGAATGTCGTGGAAAAGTTCATTTATTTCAGTAATTCAACTCAAATTGTGAAACTCGTGTATTAAATAAATTCAGTGCACACAGACTGAAGTAGTTTAAGTCTTTGGTTCTTTTAATTGTGATGATTTTGGCTCACATTTAACAAAAACCCACCAATTCACTATCTCAACAAATTAGAATATGGTGACATGCCAATTGGCTAATCAACTCAAAACACCTGCAAAGGTTTCCTGAGCCTTCAAAATGGTCTCTCAGTTTGGTTCACTAGGCTACACAATCATGGGGAAGACTGCTGATCTGACAGTTGTCCAGAAGACAATCATTGACACCCTTCACAAGGAGGGTAAGCCACAGACATTCATTGCCAAAGAAGCTGGCTGTTCACAGAGTGCTGTATCCAAGCATGTTAACGGAAAGTTGAGTGGAAGGTGTCGAATCAGATCCCTACCTGCCTAATACGCGATTCCCTGATCGATTCTCTAACAGAAACTCTACGAACCAGTCAGACAATATAGAAATTTATTTTGACGATTTTTTTAGTTGAAGGAATACAACGAGACTGGAGTAGTCTCAACAAATTAGAATACTTCATAAAACCAATAAAAAACATTTTTAGTGAATTGTTGGCCTTCTGGAAAGTATGTTCATTTACTGTATATATACTCAATACTTGGTAGGGGCTCCTTTTGCTTTAATTACTGCCTCAATTCGGCGTGGCATGGAGGTGATCAGTTTGTGGCACTGCTGAGGTGGTATGGAAGCCCAGGTTTCTTTGACAGTGGCCTTCAGCTCATCTGCATTTTTTGGTCTCTTGTTTCTCATTTTCCTCTTGACAATACCCCATAGATTCTCTATGGGCTTCAGGTCTGGTGAGTTTGCTGGCCAGTCAAGCACACCAACACCATGGTCATTTAACCAACTTTTGGTGCGTTTGGCAGTGTGGGCAGGTGCCAAATCCTGCTGGAAAATGAAATCAGCATCTTTAAAAAGCTGGTCAGCAAAAGGAAGCATGAAGTGCTCCAAAATTTCTTGGTAAACGGGTGCAAGTGACTTTGGTTTTCAAAAAACACAATGGACCAACACCAGCAGATGACATTCCACCCCAAATCATCACAGACTGTGGAAACTTAACACTGGACTTCAAGCAACTTGGGCTATGAGCTTCTCCACCCTTCCTCCAGACTCTAGGACCTTGGTTTCCAAATGAAATACAAAACCTGCTCTCAACTGAAAAGAGGACTTTGGACCACTGGGCAACAGTCCAGTTCTTCTTCTCTTTAGCCCAGGTAAGATGCCTCTGACGTTGTCTACGACAACTGTAGCCAAATTCCTTGACACGTCTGTGTGTGGTGGCTCTTGAAGCCTTGACCCCAGCCTCAGTCCATTCCTTGTGAAGTTCACCCAAATTCTTGAATCAGTTTTGCTTGACAATCCTCGTAAAAGCTGCAGTTCTCTCGGTTGGTTGTGCATCTTTTTCTTCCACACTTTTTCCTTTGTTTTGCTCATACACCAGTATAAAGGACTAAAACATACAATTCACGACCCTAATATCCATAAACAATTCAAAATCAACCGCTGTATAGTTACCTCGTGTCTGGATGGATATGATTGGAAGTTTCAGGTCCTTTCCCCCAGTGTCCGTCCTAGCTCAGTCAGGTTCAGACCACTTGAAGCTCGAAAGGGTTGTGTCCAGGTTCAGATAACTGGTTATTATTAATGAATCACTCAGAGCCTTGTTTTAAAGATTTAACGAATCACCAATACAATGGTTTCGTTTTATTATTAAACAATAACTCATAAGTACATAACATAAAATAACAGCGAGTAAAGTCTTCACCACGAATTGTCGGCCTCGAACAATGGTCTTCCAGGCATTTTATAACCTTTCAAAAAAACCTCCTTCTGCCAATGCCTGTAACTGCCTCTCCCTTGAAAGCAGGAAGCATGACCTTTGTCACAGAGGCTGCATCAGACAAGTATCAAAAGTTCAAACAGAGAAAAAGAAAAAAATAAATCACTTCTAAATAACAAGCGTGTCTAGCTCTATTTTCAAATATAGGGAAAATAGTGACACCTTCTATGAGCCCTGCTTAAGCACATATACCATAAACCACAATGTAACACCTCTAGCAGGTCTGATCAGATACTAAGTAACGGTTCAGCTAGGAGTTCCATCTCGCACCCGCGTTGCAAGATGCATCCCGTTGCTTTTAACTGCTCTTTTACAAAATAAGCGAAGCAACTATATAGCAGATAAAAAAAAACACAGAGCACTCAACATCTGTGCACTCAAAATGAGATACACCCTCAAACACTTTTTGACATTTACTTTTTTAAAACAGGGGTCTGAAAATCCATTTTCTCTAAATCATTCATTAACCTTTGTAATTCCTTTGAAAAACCCTGCAATTCCATCACTTCTTTTATTAATTTCGCAACTCTTTTATTCATCGTTTCTTGTTTCCGTATCAGCCTCAGAATTGCTTTCATTTTGAAGATGATCTTTGGATCCCCCAGCTCTCTCCTGGGCCCGCCTGTGACGTTCCTCCTTCTTCTGTTTCTTGATCTCTCTACTCCAGTCTCTTTGTATTCCTTCAACTAAAAAAATAAATAAAATTCAAAAAATATAAATAATATTATAAAAATAAATTTCTATAATGTCTGACCGGTTCGTAGAGTTTCTGTTAGAGGATCGATCAGGGAATCGCGTATTAGGCAGGTAGGGATCTGATTCGACACCTTCCACTCAACTTTCCGTTAACATGCTTGGATACAGCACTCTGTGAACAGCCAGCTTCTTTGGCAATGAATGTCTGTGGCTTACCCTCCTTGTGAAGGGTGTCAATGATTGTCTTCTGGACAACTGTCAGACCAGCAGTCTTCCCCATGATTGTGTAGCCTAGTGAACAAAATGGTCTCTCAGTTTGGAAGGCTCAGGAAACCTTTGCAGGTGTTTTGAGTTGATTAGCCGATTGGCATATCACCATATTCTAATTTGTTGAGATAGTGAATTGGTGGGTTTTTGTTAAATGTGAGCCAAAATCATCACAATTAAAAGAACCAAAGACTTAAACTACTTCAGTCTGTGTGCACTGAATTTATTTAATACACGAGTTTCACAATTTGAGTTGAATTACTGAAATAAATGAACTTTTCTACAACATTCTAATTTATTGAGATGCACCTGTATTTCTTAGCACAAAAAGAGGACAATGGTACAAGAGGAATACCAAATTATTGTTTTAAGTTTGAAAATATAGCAAAAGTAATACAGAAATTCCAAAAATAATAGACTTTTGACAAGGCTCCTGAAATAATCAGGCCTTCACTTTAAGCTTTCATTTAGTGATGAGTGATTTTTTGCTAGAAAAAAATCTGGAAAGATGCTTTGCCAGATCGGCAGGGGAACACAGGCATGTTCTTTTGCTTGACAGAGGGGGATGAGATCGGTACAGGGGCCACTGATGACACAGAGGAAGAAACCTCCACAAATCAGATGGCTGGAAAGAGCCCAAACTTCTGTGTTCTTCTACATGGCAGCCTAAAGGTGGAGGGCATGGTGGCACTTGTACAACTAGGGTAAGGATCAGTACGAAAATATGCATCTGCCATAAGCATTCAAAATGTTGGCAATACATTAAAAATGTGCTTTTAGTAAATTGCACTGTCAAATGAGAAGGATTTGTTTTCATCTCCAACATATTTGAGGTGAATAATCTAGTCACTGTGAAATAAAAGTTTTCCCTGTCCATAATGTTTCCTCTGTCAGGTCAGACTGGTTCGGGATGCTTTATTCCCAGGCAGACAGTAAGAAGAAGTCCAATCTAATGATGTCACTCTTTGAGCCCGGTTCAGAGCCTCTGCCCTGGTTGGGCAGAATATCACAGCTTGGACCTGCCTCAGGTACCACGTTTTCACTCAGTAATTTTATGTAACAGCCACATTCAAAATGTCTGTTAAAATGAAATAAAGTAAAAAATAAACTGCACTGTATTGCATTATGCATTGTGTTCAAGTAGTTAATAATTAATACACTGAAACAAAAGTAACCTGGATGGTTCATGGAGTTCAGTTAGGAAACCTGTAGGTAAATACACAGGGGTCAGGGATAACGGTAATACCACACATTTGCATGATTAAATATTTATTTTCCTCTCTCGCGCTTTGGTTCCTTCTGAGACTGGAGGAACATACATAATAAAAACATTTGCTCATTGTTTGCATAAGGTTTTGCTTACTGCCAAAGGTATAAATATCAGTTCACTATGATTCTTTGTTTGCATGACCTACAGATGCAGCTGAAAATCCCTATGGTGAAGATGACAGTAAAAGTCCTTTTCCCATACAGCCGAAAAACAAAAGAAGCTATGCTCAGAATGTTACTGTCTGGATTAAAGCCAGTGGACTGCAGGTATAAACCTGAATACTACACTACATTTAATATATATGACAGGACACTGAATAAAAGTCATTTTAATGAAACGTTTTTATAATCACACTTTCAGACCGATGTACAGAAAATTCTCCGTAATGCAAGAAAACTGCCAGAAAAAACACAAACTTTCTATAAAGTGGGTATTTATACATATTAAATTTCTCTCTCTCTCTATATATATATATAATACTGAAAAAATAAAGTTTAGTATGTAGAAAGGATATCATATGCTGATATTTGACTCTTTTGGTTACAGTTAAAATAATTTTTTGGTGTGACATTTCTTTTTTCATCGCTGTAGGAACTGAACCGGCTTCGGAAGGCCGCTCTCGCCTTTGGTTTCTGGGAGCTTCTAAAGAGTGTGGCTGAACTTTTGGAGAGGGAGTGTACGCTGCTGCCTGACTCCGCCCATCCCGATGCCGCCTTCCAGCTCTCACATGCTGCCCAGCAGCTTAAACTGGCTAGTAATGGAGACTCCAAGTATGCAGCCTATGAACACAACATCACCCCCATGCTCACTGATTTTTCAGGGGGAGGAGGAGTTGAGAGAATGTAGAAGATGGAGGTACAATGCTGAATGGACAACTACCAGATCAGTTATAGAGGAATGTAGCTTTATTTAAAAACTCTGCTCAATGTGAAATATTTGTCCAAGGGAAATGAGTTACTGCAGTAGAATCACACAAATGTGGCATTTTCAATGTTCTAGTAGTGCCACAAAGGTTTGGAAACCTGTGACATAAATTGTGACACTGAACACTCAATTTGAGGAGAGAAAAACATTCATCAATTTTCCAAGAAAATGCATTTAGAGACTTTGGAATCTGTTTTCAGACCAGCAAATGTTTGTGTAAATAACTTTTTCTAACAATGACCAATAAAAATGAAACTACCTGTAGTTTATGCTTAATGGTAGTCATCTGAAAATCAATGTTTTGCTTCATTGAAATTTAATTAAACATTTAACAGTTGCATTTACACATTCATGTCCAGATCTCACATCCGACGACACTGAATCAGGTCTTCTCATGTGACTTGAATGCTTCATGACATTTTCCCTGAGGTTCATGGTCTATGTTGTTGTTATCAGTGCTCTGTGTCAACAGAAATGACTACTACAACACATCTCAGGGAATGACAGGAAAATAAAAGCCTGTCACACAGCTAATCTACAACATCAAACACACAAACATACTGTATGTAGATGGAATGATACAATGTATAAATACCTTCATGGTCCTGGTTTGATAAGATGTATTTCTTTCTAGTGTTTTAAATTAATCATCTATATCCTCTACATTTCAGTCGTGGTCTTTCAGTATGTAGAAAGTAAAAGCACTTGAGTTGGTGTTTGAAAGAAGAGTGATAGTTTTCCCTCAGTAATGACTTCTCTGTGACAGAGGGCAAATGTAAAGAAAGAAAATGGAGGCGGCAAATTAAATCAATCAAAACAGAGACACATGGAGAATGAAGCATGTGGCTTCTGCTTCCCCTCAGTTGGCTTTCCTCTTTTTTGTGCGAAACCGTCTACTCCTTTGCTTGAAGAGGTGGCGGAAGTTGATGAAGAGGCCTGAAATTGTTGAAAATTTATTTATATTGCATAGCAGTTATGCTGTTTTACAGGGTTCCCACAGATATGGAAAACCTGGAAATATAGGGAACTGTAATGGCAATTTATGCTCGGGTTATGCTCAAAATGTCTATAAATACATTGGTCAAACATTGTGGGAACCCTGGATTTACTTGTTTGCATGCATTTTGTGGACCTTACCCAAGAACATGATCACCAGGTAGAGCTGCAGTATGTAGGAAAAGCTGAGAGAGGTGCCAATGGCTTTAGGCAGAGGAATACTGAGGAGTTTGGTTTCATCAAAGATGGGGATGGACTGGATCACCGCCACAGCTGATCATAATGTAAGAGAGCATAAAAAGTTGTCAGTTATACATGTACATTAAACATTAATGTCTCACCTTCTCTTGAACAGCCCATCATGATTTTTCCTTGTGGTAGGGGCTGGAATTGAGAACCCATACCTTCAGCTAGGACTCCAAGAGGGTACAGCGGTATCCATATGGTGTATCTCAACCAAGTCAACAACTTCCATTCCGTATCAATGCAGGCCAACATGTAGAAAGGATACCTATGGTTCATTTTTACAAATGTAGGATTAGATCTATTTTTATTCAACAAAACGTCCCTTTTAGGACCAAGCTGTAGGGCTCAGATGATTACAATAACAATGCTTTTTAAATTAAAATAGAAAAACACACTACCATTTAAAAAGTGTGGTGTCAGTACGATTTTTATGTTCTCTTAAGCAGCTTATACTCACCAAGGCTGCATTGATTCAATAAAAAATACAGTAAAAACAATATCGTGAAACAGTATTATAATTCATTTTTTTCTATTTTAATTTATTTTTAAATGTAATTTATTACTGTGATGCAAAGCTGAATTATCAGTAGTCATTACTCCAGTGTCACATGATCCTTGATTTAGTGCTCAGGAAACATTTCTGATTATTACCAATGTTGAAAACAGTTGTGCTACTTAATATTTTTTGGGAAACCATGATACATTTTTTTCAGGATGCATTAATGAATACAAAGTTCAAAAGAACAGCATTTATTTAAAATATAAATCTTTTTTGATTATATGAATCCCTTTACTGACACTTGATAAATTTAATGCTGAATAAAAAAAAAAAAATGTAGTGACCCCAAACATTTGAAGTTACTATTGGTAGTACTGGTAAGTGTATATCTATTTTAATAAAAAGAATATTTAATAAAACACATAATATAAACAAATTACAAAAATATAACATTCAAAACTATTGCAGATATGTATTCTCATTTATATATTGTCATATGAACTAGTTACATTGCTTTCAGCCCTAGTTTTGAGGTACTGACTCTGTCATTTCACTGTTTGCACACGGATGTGTGTCTCCTAGTGATAAGTTGTGTGAGCCCACAGGAAGAGAATGATAGCAGAAGAAGTGTGGATAAACTGTAGCTCTACAGAAACCACATCACTGATGAAAGAGCAAAGAACATAAAAACTACCTAAAATAATTAACCTACAAATTCATACGCATACCTATCTCAAAAATGTATATGTGCAAACTTCTTTTTAAAGTATTCTATCACTGTAGTTCCAATTTAGGTTCTAATTTTCAGTATATTTAGGAAAGAGAAAATGCATTTACTTTAACAAGCTAAGGACTGCATATAAGAAGTCAAAATTTTTGCACACAGAAAAGGATATCCTGTAGATAAAGAAATGCATACTAGCCCATCACACAAACTCCTACATTTCCTCACCAGCAGTAGAAACTCTGCTCTTAATAATTACTATTAATTACCTGAATATCTCAATCATACTCCACAGATAGAAGACAAAGAAGACCACTGGCTTGTTCTGCATATCCTCTAAAGTACCAAATATGACAAAAAGGATGAAGTTCCCTCCCCATCACCTTTAACAAGAGAAATTTAAAAATCTCACTGTCATGAAATTGATTATTCAAAACAGTATACAATGAAGTGGTTACTAAAGCATGGGGTGCACATACCTGAATGAAAGCAGGCATGACTCCAGTCTTAACCAACCCAACAGCAGGATTAATAACCTCCATTAATGCCAGCATCTGACAGAAGTACATCACGTCAGCAATGGTATGAAATGTGTCGTAGAAAGAATCTGTTGGGTTGAGAAAAAACATTAAAGACCATACTGAACCCAGAATCATAGAAAGCACAGGTTTCACTGTTTTCACACTTCGGAGAACCATTTTACACCAACCAATTAAAGTGCCTTTTTCACACGACATGTTTCACACTGCTCATAATTCATCCCGGGTTAACAATTAATCCTGGGTATTTATACGCTGACGTTTCACACTGTACATTCCAAGTTAACGTTCTTATTTGCATATTTATGGTGTCATTGTCATTGAGTGGATGAATGCAGCACACAACCTGTTTACATAAACACAGCAAAAGCTGTGCTAACCATGTTTCTAAGAAGGGGTTTCTTAACCCCTGGGTAAAAAACGGTGCTAACCCCACTTCTAAATGCCCAGTGATAATTACATTTTTTAACCTAGGTTTAAAAGCGGGATTTAGAAGCCCTGAACTGAATTCTGTGACACTAAATGTGCAATGAGATTCTCTCTCTCTCTCTCT